>SJYX01020966.1:75769-109163 GCA_006410675.1 Oreotragus oreotragus
GGAGACAATATACAGCCTTGACGTACTCCTTTTCCTATTTGGAACCAGTCTGTTGTTCCATGTTCAGTTCTAACTGTTGCTTCCTGACCTGCATACAGATTTCTCAAGAGGCAGGTCAGGTGGTCTGGTATTCCCATCTCTTTCAGAATTTTCCACAGTTTATTGTGATCCACACAGTCAAAGGCTTTGGCATAGTCAATAAAGCAGAAATAGATGTTTTTCTGGAACTCTCTTGCCTTTTCCATGACCCAGCAGATGTTGGCAATTCGATCTCTGGTTCCTCTGCCTTTTCTAAAACCAGCTTGAACATCAGGGAGTTCACGGTTCATGTATTGCTGAAGCCTGGCTTGAAGAATTTTGAGCATGATCTCAGCTGTTACATAGTCATTATTTACAAAACATGAGCCAAGAGAGCCTGAATATGCCATCTTGGCTAATTTGCTGTCTCCCCACAGTGCCCCTGTGGTCACTGAAGAAGCACTGTTCCTCTCCTCCTCTGCCACACAGAACACACTCCCACTCCTGTGCCCTCTGCCTTCTGGGACCTCAGCCACACCCTGGGACCCCCGGGAGACACACAGTTCTCTCTCTAGGTCCAGTGTGGTTCCTTGTGGTCTAATAGTAGTCGTGTTAGTCGCTCAGTTGTGTCCAACTCTTTGCCATCCCACAGACTGTAGCCCACCAGGCTCCTCTGTCCATGGGATTCTCCAGGCAAGAATACTGGAGTGGGTTGCCATTCCCTTCTCCAGAAGATCTTCTCAACCCAAGGATCAAACCTGGGTCTCTTGCAGAGCAGGCAGATTCTTTACCCTTACAGCTACAGGGAAGTCCTTGTGGTCTGGAAACCAACAAACTAAAAAACAAGTCATTTGTCTTCATCTGGCCTTCCCTCTCACTGCCTCCAACACACACACACACACACACACACACACACACACACACTGGCAGAATATCCACCATACAACACCCCAGTCAGGAGAAGAATGCAAGGTGTACAGCAGGCTCTAATCACAGCAATTGTGAAATCCAGCCGGACTGACGCTGGAAAAGTGGCTGCTTGGTGAGAGNCCACCCACCCACACACACACACACTGGCAGAATATCCACCATACAACACCCCAGTCAGGAGAAGAATGCAAGGTGTACAGCAGGCTCTAATCACAGCAATTGTGAAATCCAGCCGGACTGACGCTGGAAAAGTGGCTGCTTGGTGAGAGACTCTGCCCTGCCCTGCCCGACCTCCGCAGCTCCCCTCCCTGTCCAGGGCTCTGCTGCAACTCTGCTCCAGTGCCTGGTTCAGAGTAGGTATTGGGAAATGCCCTCCTAGGTCACCGCCTCTCTCTTGCAGCCTGCAACTCCCTCTGGTAAAAGTGCTGAGGCCTGAGACGGTTCTAAGCCCAAAGAGACAACTTTTATTTTTAGTTCAGGCTTCTGGCTTAATTGACAGGACAGAGCCCTCAAATCCTGAAAGGCTCTTCATTTCTCTGCTCCCAGTCAGTCTCAGGTGTCAGTGGCCACACACAAAATTCATTTTGAGACACTATTCTTCAGACTGGTTTCTGACTTCCTGCCCTTGGGCCATGTCCCTGGATATACTAACAGACACCAGAGGCTCTCAGGCCAGAGAGAAGGACACCCACTTCCTCTGACCTGGCACAGGGCTGAGGCTTAATGGGCCTTTGCTGCTCAAAAGATTGTTGAATGTGAGTTCCTTCTGACTGTCTGGAAGCAGTCAGCTTTCCCAGCCAAGGCCCCAGGTTTCTAGGATCTTCCTATTTCATTTTAGTTTTGCTTGCAAATCAGCCAGTTTTTTGCCTGGCCTCTTCTTTTTATTCTAATACCTTGTTAAATACTGCCTATAAAAACCAAAGCTCTCTATGACAATGTTTTACAACCGCTTCCCCAAGAATGTCAGCTCAGAGGACAGCTGGCCTGATTGTATATAGCAACCATCCTTCCAAATGTTTTGCCATCGCATAGCATGGGTCTCCATCTTTCCAGATCCCCAAAATGGTCTCCTTACCGCTTGCCCCCAACGATACAATTCCATGCATTTCAGACTTTTACTGCAGTAAAACCCCACTGCTAGGACCCCTTCCTGGATCACTGCCTTGTTGTGGTGAAGGGTCTTACCTAACTCAATGAAGCTATGAACCGTGCCCTGTAGGGTCACTCAAGATGGACGGGTCATAGTCGAGAGTTCTGACAGAACATGATCCACTGGAGGAGGGAATGGCAAACCACCCTAGTATACTTGCCATGAGGACCTCAGGAACTGTACAAAAGGACAAAAAGATATGACACCAAAAGGTGAGTCCTGCAGGTCAGAAGGTGTCCAGGATGCTACTGGGGAAGAGCAGGGGAGAAGCACTAATAGCCCCGAAAGAACGAAGCGGCTGGGCCAAAGCGGAAGCGATGCTCGGTTGTGGATGTGTCTGGTGATGAAAGTAAAATCCGATGCTGCAAAGAACAGTATTGCATAGGGACCTGGAACACTAGGTCCATGAATCGGACATGGTCAAGCAGGTGATGGTAAGAATAAACATCGACGTTTTAGGAATCAGTGAACTAAGATGGACAGGAATGGGCAAATTTAATTCAGATGACCACTGCATCTACTACTGTAGGCCGGAATCCCATAGAAGAAATGGAGTAGCCCTCATAATTAATAAGAGTCAGGAATGCAGTACTTGGGCACAGTCTCAAAAACAACAGAATGATCTCAGTTCGTCTGCAAGGCAAGTCATTCAACATCACAGTAATTGAAGTCCATGCCCCTACCACCGACGCCAAAGAAGCTGAAGGCGATCTGTTCTAAGAAGACCTAGAAGACGTCCTAGAGCTAACACACACACACACACACACACACACACACACACACAAAGATGTTCTATTTATCACTGCGGATTGGAATGCAAAAGTAAAAAGTCAAGAGATACCTGGAGTAACAGGCAAGTTTGGCCTTAGAGAACAAAATGAAGCAGGCAAAGGTTTACTGAATTCTGCCAAGGGAATGCACTGATCATTGCAAACACCCTTTTTCAACAACACAAGGGATGACTTTACACATGGACATCACCAAATGGTCAATATGCAAATCAAATTGACTACGTTCTTTGTAGCCAAAGAAGGAGAAGCTGTATACAGCCTGCAAAAACAAGACCTGGAGCTGACTGTGGCTCAGATCATCAGCTTCTCATCACAAAATTCAGGCTTAAACTCAAGAAAGAGGGATAAACCACTAAGTCAACCAGGTACTACTTAAATCAAATCCCCTATAAATATGCAGTGGAGGTAACAAATAGATTCAAGGGAATAGGTCTAGTTAACAGTATGCCTAAAGAACTATGGATGGAGGTCTGTAATACTGTATAGGAGGCAGTGAACAAAACCATCCTAAAGAAAAAGAAAAGCAAGAAGGCAAAGTGGTTTTCTGAAGAGGCTTTACAGATAGTTGAAAGAAGAGAAACAAAAAGCAAGGGAGGAAGGGAAAGGTACACCCAAGTAAACACAGAGTTCAAAAGAACAGCAAGGAGAGACCAGAAGGCCTTCTTCAATGAACAGTCTATGAAACTAGAAGAAAATAACAGAAGGGGAAAGACTAAAGCTCTCTTCAGGAAAATTGGAAATATCAAGGGAATATTTCACCCAAAAATAGGCACCATAAAGGACAGAAACAGTAGAGACCTGGTAGATGCTGAAGAGGTCAAGAAGAGATGGGAAGAACGCATGGAAGAACTCTACAAAAAAGATCTTCATGAGCTGGATTACTATGATGCTGTGGTCAGTCACCCAGAGCCAGACATTCTGGAGTGTGAAGTCAAGTGGGCCTTAGGGAGCACTGCTGTAAATAAAGCTGGTGGATGCGATGGAATTCCAGTAGAGCTATTCAAAACCCTAAAGGATGATACCATCATGGTGTTGCTTTCAATATGTCGGCAAATCTGGAAGACTCAGCAGTGGCCATAGGACTGGAAAAGGTCAATCCTCGTCCCAATTCCCAAGAAGGGTAGTCCCAAAGAATGTGCTAAGCATCGGACAATTGCACTCNAAACCCTAAAGGATGATACCATCATGGTGTTGCTTTCAATATGTCGGCAAATCTGGAAGACTCAGCAGTGGCCATAGGACTGGAAAAGGTCAATCCTCGTCCCAATTCCCAAGAAGGGTAGTCCCAAAGAATGTGCTAAGCATCGGACAATTGCACTCATCGCCCAGGCTAATAAGGTCATGCTTAAAAATCTTGCGTGCTAGGCTTCAGCATTGTGTGAACCAAGGATCTCCAGATGCCAAGCTGGGTTTAGAAAAGGAAGAGGGACCGGAGATCAAATTGTCGATATTCGCTGCATCATAGAGAAAGCAAGGGGAGTCCAGAAAACCATCTACCTCTGTTTTTCATTGACTATGTTAAAGCCTTTGACTGTGTGGATCATAACAAACTGGAAAGTTCTTAAAGAGATGGGAATAGCAGACCATCTTCCCTGTCTCCTGAGGAAACTGTATGCAGGTCAAGAAGCAACAGTTAGAACCCTGTATGGAACAACTGATTGGTTCAAGATTGAGAAAGGAGCACAACAGGGCTGTCTGCTGTCACCCTGTTTGTTTAACCTATATGCTGAGCACATCAGAGAAATGCCTGGCTGGATGAGTTACAAACTAGAATCAAGAGAAACATCAACAACCTCAGATATGCAGATGATGCCACTCCAACTGCAGAAAGTGAAGAGGAACTAAAGAGCCTCTTGATGAGGGTGAAGGAGGAGAGTGAAAGAGCCAGCTTAAAACTAGATATTAAAAACACTAAGATCATGGCATCTGGCCTCATTACTTCATGGCAAATAGAGGGGGGAAAGGTGGAAGCAGTGACACAGTTCCTCTTCTTGGGCTCTGAAAGCACTGCAGATGCTGACTGCAGCCTTGAACTCAAAAGACAATTGCTTCTTGGCAGGAAAGCAATGACACACCTAGACAGTGTGTTGAAAAGCAGAGACATTACTCTGCCAACAAATGTCCATAAAGTCAAGGCTATGGTCTTCCCAGTGGTCACGTACAATTGTGAGAACTGGACTGTAAAGAAGGTGGAACGCCAAAGAATTGATGCCTTCAACTGTGGTACTGAAGAGGACTCTGCTGAAGCTGAAACTACAGTGATTTGGTCATCTGATACAAACCACCGACTCTGGAAAAGTCCCCGATGCTAGGAAAGATTGAGGGCAGAAGGAGAAGAGGGTGTCAGAGGATGAGATGGCTGGATGGCATCACCGATGCAATGAGCATGAACTTGGGCAAACTTCGGGAGATGGTGAGGGAGATGAGGGAGGCCTGGCACGCTGTAGTTCATGGGGTCGCGTAGAGTCAGACACGACTGGGTGACTGAACAACAGCAGTACCAGTTCGTCTTAAAAACATTAACTCCGTCAAGAGGTATCTCTCCCCAAATCCCATTTTGCTAAACACACGGTAGGTTTACTTTTCACTTGTATAAAAGGCGGGTTAGGGAGCAAAGGACCAGGGACCTCTGTTCCTTGCAGTCATTCAGTGACTGAGACAGATTAAGGCTGTGCCAGTCTCCATACACAGCTTCTGAGGGAGACCCGGACACCAGAGCCCAGGCAGCAAATAGAAGAGAGCAGAGCAGGGGCTGGCCTGGTTTTGTAGACATAGTTTTATTGCATCACAGTCAGACCCATTGTTGACATACTGCCCCAGCTGTTTTCACACTACAAGGGCAGAGTTGAATTGTTGTAGAGGAGGCTGCATAGCTCACAAGGCCTAATAAAGTTACCATCTGGCCCTTTGCAGAAAAAAGGCTGCCAACCTCTACGGTGGAGGACTGGCCCAGAAATGGCATCATGGGCCAGAACAAAGCCATGTAAACATGGCCCCTCAACTGTAAGGGAGGCTGCAGTTGTGCTCTCAGTGGGGCCCAAAAACAAAGAAAAGAGACAGTTATCACCTGGCCTGTCTCTGCCACAAACAGCCTCCAGGTCCTGGTAACCTTAGACTCAGCATTTATGGGTTCATCTGCTTTGCTAAACTTCAGATCCATATCGCTAGCAGTGTGCCAGACTGCCCAAACAGAACTTGATCCTTTTTCGCTGCACCACCCCCCAAATCTGTTTCTCCTTCTGTGGTTCATAATTCAGTAAATAGTTCATAGTTCACTCAAGCATGTAAACTCTAACCTTCCCAATCCCTCCACCCCGTATCCATGCTCTTCCTGTGCATATAAATTTGTGTCTCCTAAATCTTACTGCCCCCCTGCCCCGTATTCTGCCACAGCTCTCATGTGTTAGCTTTTAACTTGCTGCAAGTTAAGCACCCACAAAGCTTGCAACAATTGTCTGAGTCTGCTTCTTTAAAATCACTCCCTTGTGTGAGCTTCTTGCTGTCCCCAAAGGTCACAGCCAGATCACCTGAAGCCCCCTTTCTGCCAAGGCAGGGCTGAGGGGAGCAGTGGTTTAGGAGCCCTCAGAGACTCCATACTCCACTCCCCCATACTTTGCAGGATAAAGCTCCAGGAAGCACAAAGAAAATTCTTTGCATAGCAGAAACTCTCAAACCAGTACAGAGGGTGCAGCCCCCTTTCCATGCTCTGAGAAAAATCTTGCAGCAGGCTGAGCAGTTTTGCTCTGCAGGGACGTGGTCATGTATCTCATCACAGACTCTCTGCCTCCTTGACTCTCCATTTCAACCTGTCTGTCTGTCAGAAATTCCTAATGCCCAAATCTTGAGAGAGGACCTTTGCACAGGCACTTCTCCGGGACAAAGTCCCTCCCAGTGACCTCAGAAGATCACCATGTCCATTCCCCCTTTCTCTCCTTCTCATGACACAGCAGCCCCTTTGGGGGACAAAGAGAAGCCAAGCAGAGCTGAGGTCCTCCTGGGGATTGTGAGTTTGGTCCCTTGGGCTGCCTGGGTGATGACCCAGGTGATGACCCTGCCCAGGTGTGACTCCCCCAGTCACCCTCCACCACTATCTTGTGTTCCCCTGTAAGAATCTTGTCTTTGAAACAATCTTACTTTTTACATATGTTCATGGCCTGTCTCCCCCACTAGAAAGCAAGGTACCAAATCAGAGTGGTGACATTAGCTCTCTTTTTTGTTTCCTCAGCATCTTGAAAAGCCTCTGGCTTAGCCTTGGTGCTCAGTAAATTTTTGCCAAATGAATGAATTAGCTAGTGACCTTCGAATGACCTCTTGCCTTCCCCACAAAAATCGCACCCCCGCCCCAAGACACCATACCTCCCTCAGTTGCTCTGTCCCAGTTTCAAAGACCGTCTCCTCCCAGAGGACATCTACAGTTGAGTCCCTACCTGGAACTCTCCATCTAAGCAAATAAGAGCTCCACTTAACCCCTGTTCAGAGAAAAGCACTGGCCCTCCTTGACTTCTGCCTTCCTTTCCTCCAGTGCATCAACAAATCCTATTGGGACCACTTCCAATGTGTATGCTGACCTCTTGCCATGGTCCCTCACTACCAACTCTCTCCTAGACAACTAAATCAGCCTCCCCCTGGGGCTTCCTGCCTCTCTTGCAGGGTGGCCTTTTGAAAGTGTAATTCAGCCTTTTGCTTGCCACCCTCTGCAGCTCCCTTCACACCTGGAGTAAAATCCAAGTGCTCGTCAAACCACAGAACTCCATGATGCCCCAGTCATCATCACTAGCTCACCTCCTCCCCCAGTTCCAGGGCCTTGGGGCTCTTCACTGCTCCTCAGGCTCACCCAGAACTCCTGCCCCAGAGCCTCTGCACCTGCAGCTGCCCTGCCCCAAGCCTTCTTTCCCACATACCCCCATGGCTCCCTTCCTCCTGTTAGGGTTCATCTCAAACATTTCATCAGCATTCTATCAGATAAGGATAGAATAGGATAATTATACAAGTAGTTGTACAAGTCCCAGTAGGGGACTATAGATAGAAAAGGAAACCTAGGAAATTTTGGGAGGTCATCGTAAGTCAATGATAGCTCAAGAAACTTATTAGAACATTATTCAAAGAAGCAAGCTTGCTTAATTATAAACCCATAAACAAAACCACAAGATATGCTCCAGGCCACTAGATGGAAGAAACCACTTTTCTACTAATAATCCTAGTTTGATCTCATAGGGTCAGACACTTTCCTGCCTAACATGAAGGAGGAGCTAATTCTGTATGCCTTACGTCTGCATCTACCTGAAGTCTACCTGAAGAAGGCAGACTTTTCCCCTCCCCTTTTTTCCATTATAAATTGTAGCCCACTCAATCCTCGGGGCAGAGTTCCCGCATCTGCCCACTCGCATCTCTTACAAGTGTCCTGTATTAATACATCTATTTCTTGCTTATCACTTTGCCTCTCGCTGAATTCCTTCTGCGCTGAGACACAAAGAACCTGAGCCTCAGTAAGTCCAGATATTGGGTGGTGATTCTAATTAAAAGAGTGTGGGTTCAAGTCCCTGGGTTCTGGCCGGGTTCGAGTCCTGGCCGTGCGGGTTAGAGTCCCCAGCAGAGTTTTGTCAGGGTTCAGGTCCCAAAACATGGGTTCAAGTTCCAATCTGAACCCATTTCAGATTGCTTCAGGACTCCCCTGGCTGCTCGCCCCGATGGGCCCCCGCCTCTGGCTTCCTCACCGTGCCGCCCAGCCTCACCGTGCACTTCACACTGCTCTTTGTCTGTCCACTGAGTGTTGTCAAGAGACAACGCTGTAAGCTCCCGAAGGACAGGGACCTGTGACTTTATGTGCTGCTGCGCCCCCAGTTCAAGAACAAGCCGTGCCCCATCTCTAAGCCCAATAAATATCTGCTGAATGAAATCAAAATGATGACTAAAGGAGGAGGGTCCCTGTGTGCGGGGAGGGCTGGGTGGGAGGTGCAGATTCAGAGCTCAGGTCAAGGGACCTAGGTGGAGTGCAAAAGGGCCCTAGTCCTCCACCCTCCCTGTCTTCTGGCATGTTCTGTCTACAGTCCCTGGGCCCCTCCCTCTGACTTTAGGCTCAGTGTGTGACTGGGCAGTAGGCTGTGGATAGACATGACTTGGGGGCTGGGCTGTGTGTTTCTATCTCTGCCCTCCGGTCCACCATGAGAACACCTCCGGGCGGGACCCATGGATATGTGTGCAGAGAATATTCTGGGCCGGGTGAGGGAACAGCCAGTGCAAGGCCTGAAGGCAGAGCTTGCCTGGTGTGCTGAAGAGACAGCAGGGCTGGCCCTGCAGCCCAGGGAGGGAAGGATGGCAGCACAGAGGCCACAGAGGCCAGAGCCTGGAGGACACTGTGCACCCTTGTGAGACTGGGCTTTGCCATCTGTGCGATGAGAAGCTGAGGTGGGTATGATTGTTTCAGTGCTGGTAGCAACTGATACAGGAACGTGGCAGAAACAGAGAGACAGGGGCCCAAGGGATGTTGCTGTGATAAGCCCAGGGTGGCCACTGTGGAGGTGGGGAGAAGTGCTGGGATTCTGACAGCTGAGAGATTAGCATTGGAGGGTTTGCATAAGGACTGGAGGAGGGAGTGAGCAGTGAGAGAAGGGGAGGAGTTCTGAGCTGAGAAAGCACGGAGACCCTGCCCAAACGCCTTGGCCTCCTGCCCAGAGGACCCCTCTTTCCCTCCCAGCTGTACTAGCCCTTTTTCATTCCTCACACACATTCAATTCTCTCCTGCCTCAGGCCTTTGTCACTTGCTGTTGCCACTTTTCCCTTGCTTTGCCTGGCTAATCCTTGTTACTGGGGTCACAGCTTAAAATTAAGCACTTTACAGAGACGTTCCCGAGACCCCCACCGCCCTATAGACGAATCTGGCTGTTATTTTTTCTGCTCCCACCCTGCTCTTTCCCTTCCTAGTTCTCATTGTAATCATGTACACAGTGCTGTATTTACTAGTTTAACTCTGTCTCCACTGGATTATGGAAAGCCGAGCCCTTTCCTAGCCAAGCTCTGGAGAGAGGCTGCCTGAATTTAAGTCTTCATTCCTCCCATTTAAACCCATGTGAATGTGGGAAACCTACTAAACCATCTGGCCTCAGTTTCCTCCTTGGAAAAATGACAGCGAGTAAGACCCAATAGATCATCAACATAAAGCACTTAGCTCAGTGCCTGGGACATGATTCAGTAAATGTTAACCATTACATTAGCCATCGTAAGAAGACTATCAAAAAGCACTTAGTGTGTTTGTATGACTTAACCAGACTTGGCAAGCTCTCTGAGTGGTGTAAACAAGCAGCACTCCAGGTATCAGACTGCCTAGATGAGGCAGGTTTGAAACTGCCTCTTGGCAAATGCACAATTGAGTAAAAAGAGATGTATGGCATTTGTTGTTTTGGTTGCTTAGCATCCAAATGTTGAGCAGATCCCTAGATGGGCAGGAGGCAGGATTCCCCTATGGAAGCCCAGTGGGGCCAAATTCCCTCTCCCAGATCCTGGCAGAGATGCTTGGCCACTCAACCTGAGCTCTTCTGCCTAGGACCTGGACACTGATTGAGGGTCACAGAGAAGCCGGGACCACTGAGATGTTTCTCCTCTGATGCTAGGGGCACAGCAGCGAGCACCAAGGGGCCCTGGTGACCATGATGTCCGCAGGCCCTTCCTCACTAGCTTTGCCTGCGGTTCTACCTCCCAGCCTTCCTGCCCAATTCATATGGCTCAGAGGTTAAAGCGTCTGCCTCCAATGCGGGAGACCTGGGTTCAATCCCTGGGTCGGGAAGATCCCCTGGAGAAGGAAATGGCAACCCACTCCAGTATTCTCGCCTGGAGAATCCCATGGGCGGAGGAGCCTAGTAGGCTACGGTCCGCGGGGTCGCAAAGAGTCGGACATGACTGAGCGACTTCAACTCACCTCACCTATGATTCTACAGCCCACCCATCATGCTGCCAGAAAATTCCTTTCAGACTGAAGTTTGTTTTCTCTTGTCTACAACCAGGAATTCCGGCTCGACTGCCCTCTGAAGGAGCTGAGTATCAACCCTCAGAAAACCTGCATCAATCCTCACCCAGGTTCCACCCTGCACATCACCATAAGCACAAAACTTCACTGGAATGCTGCAGCCACGCATTAGCCTTTACTCAGAGAACCCAGATAAGAGGGTAAAGGTGTGGCAGGCCTCTTTCTTAGTATGTCATATCACCCTGCCCCAGTACAAATGGCAGCGAGGGTGTCCCCAGGTCAGAGCTGTTCCAGAAGAAACACAGAGAAGCAAAAGGAGCTAAGTCTGGAATACTGAAGCTCTTGGCTCAGTAAAAACACTATGAAAGAACATTCTCTTCCCACCCAGAGGATGGGCTGGAATGGAGAAGCACAGAGCTCAGAGAGGAAGCAGCTTGCTTCCTGGGCAAGGGCATAGAGACACCATCCTCTCAGAATACCCGCCATGTATGTACATATAAGGAGACCCAGTGGAGTGGCTTATCTGGGCAAAAAGGCCCGGAGACAGCCCCTCTCCCGAGTTTCCCACAGAAGCGGCTGAGAGAGGGTCTGGGGCCAGAAGAGGCTGAGGGTCAGGATGATACAATATGATGACACAGGCTGGATGGACCATCGGCCATCTCAGGGAATGGTGCCAGTTGCGGGCACCAGCAGGGTGACCAGACACCAGAAAATGATGGTCAGTAGGACCAGAACCCCCCAGACGGCAGCAGAGAAAATGAAAGTGACCAAGATCAGAAGCCATCTCCCTGCTGACAGCACTAGCTGAAACCCCAGGGGAAAGGGGATGCAGAAACAAAACTGACTGAAGCGAACCCTGAATTCTTTAAGAAAATGCTTCCACTCAATGCAACATGGAAAATTCAGAAGGCAATTAAAGTCAGTTATGGAAAATAAAAATGTTCACATAGGTCACTTTGTGGCCTAGGAAGTTTGTACCTGCTACAAAAACATCCCACCCCAAGGAAACCCACTACCGTCACTGACCAAAAAATCAAAGGATTGTCGGCCTGGAGAGCTCTCAGGAGAGTTGTGGAGAGAGACATTAGCAGGACTTTGAAGCCTCGGTAAACGATATCCCTTTATTAGCACCTACTGAGTGTCAGGCTCCATGCTAAATGCTATATGTGTTATTTCTGAGAGAGGAGGGAAATCACTCCCATTCTACAGAGGAGGAAACTTCAACAGAGAGGTATTGAAATGCATTGGGCTGATTTTCCACAAGACAGCTTAAATCATGATGGCTGGGAAGATAGGCTCTTTGGGTAATAGGGAATGCTGCTCTGGGGCTTTAAACCCGAAGGTGATATTGGGAGACAGGGGAGGACTAGGAGGGGCAAGATTAATTAAAATGCCAAGTTCTTGGAGGTGTGGGACGGCCCCTGGTGGATGTGAGAAGAATGGCAGCTCAGGGCTCCAAATTCACCCTGCCAGTGGCTCTAGATTGGGAGGGGTGAGGAGAGGGCCCTTGAGGCTGCAGGAGGTGGTGACAGATGATGCACGTCTTCTTTTTTTTTTCCTTTTCTTTTAAAAATTTATTTATTTTTAATTGGAGGATAATTGCTTTTCAATATTGTGTTGATTTCTGCCAAACATCAACATGAATCAGCTGTAAGTATATACATGTCCCCGCCTTCCTGAACCTCCCTCCCACCTCCCACCCTATCCCCCACCTCTGTATGAGCTCCGAGTCATACAGTAGCAAATTCCCACCGCTATTTTACACATGGTAACGCATGTTTCCATGATACTCTCTCAATTCATCCCATCCTCCCCTTCCCCTATGGTGTCCACAAGTCTGTGCTCTATGTCCGCATCTCCATTGCTGCCCTGCATAGGTTCATCAGTACCAGTTTTCTAGATTCTGTATATATGCGTTAATATACGATATTTGTCGCTCTCTTTCTTACTTCACTCTGTATAGGCTCTAGGTTCATCCACCTCATTAGAACAGATTCAAATGTGTTTCTTTCTATGGCTGAGTAATATCCCATTGTATATATGTACCACAGCTTCTTTATCCATTCATTTGTCAATGGACATCTTGGTTTCTTCCATGTCGTAGATATTGTAAATAGTGCTGCGATGAACATTGGGGTCCATGTCTCCTTTTCAGTTATGGTTTTCTCAGGATATATGCCCAGTAGTAGGATTGTTGGGTCATATGGTAGTTTTACTCCTAGTTTTTAAAGGAATCTCCATACTGTTCTCCACAGTGGCTGTATCAATTTATATTCTCACCAACAGTGCAAGAGGGGTCCCTTTTCTTCACACCCTCTCCAGCATTTACTGTTTGTAAATTTACTGATGCTGATCAGCATGAGGTGACACCTCATTGTAGTTTTGATTTGCATTTCTCTAATAATGAGAGACGTTGAGCATCTTTTCATGTGTTTATTAGCCATCTGTACATCTTTGGAAATGTCTGTTTAGGTGATCTGCCCACTTTTGATTGGGTTGTTTTTCTGGTATTGAACTGCATGAGCTGCTTGTATTTTTTGGAAATTAATCCTTTGTCAGTTGTTTCACTTGCTATTATTTTCTCAAGGTTGTTTCACCTTGTTTAAATAATTTCCTTTGCTGTATATTTCCCTCTAGAAGGTGGGTCATAGAGGATCTTGCTGTGATTTATGTCTAAGAGTGTTCTGCCTATGTTTTCCTCTAAGAGTTTTATAGATGCTGGTCTTATAGTTAGGTCTTTAATTCACTTTGAGTTTATCTTTGGGTATGGCGTTAGGAAGTGTTCTAATTTCTTTCTTTCTTTTTTTTTATGTAGCTGTTTGGTTTTCCCAGCACCACTTATTGGAGACTATTTTTTCTCCATTGTATATTCTTGCCTCCATTGTCAAAGATAAGGTGCCCATAAAGTGTGTGGGTTTATCTCTGGGCTTTCTAGCTTGCTCTGTTGGTCTATAGTTCTGTTTTTGGATGCACATCTTCTTTGGGGTCTAGACTTAGGACCTCAGTCCAGTGACAGCAGTGGCTATTCCAGGGAGGCATGGTCTGGAAAGGCCTGGCCTGGGGAGAGCATTATGTGAGGACAGAGAAAAGGAAGGAAGGAAGGAAGCTTGACTGAGCGATGACCATATGCTTAGAAGAGACACATTCAGAGCAATAGGATACACTTTAGAAACAGGCAAAGATACACAGGCACATGGAAACCAAAAGAAAACCAAGGTCACCACCTGAAGATCAAAGCTGAATTCAACTCAGAAAGAAATTCATAAGACAGAGCAGATTTCTGTATAATGCTGAAGGGGATACAACAGCATAACATAAAAACATAGGTATATCAAGAAAATGAAAAGACAACCATAGAATAGGAGAAAATATTTGCAAATCATATATCTGATAAGGGACTTGTGTCCAGAATATGTAGAAACAAACAAAAACCTCTTACAACTCAACAATAAAAAGACAAATTACCCAATTTTAATATACATAAAGGATATGAATGGATATTTTTCTAAAGCATATGTACAAATGGCCAATAAACACATGAAAACATGTTCAACATGATTAACAATAGAGAAATACAAAACCACAGGCAGAAACTCGGGCAAGAATTCCATACACCCACTGCTGCTGCTAAGTCGCTTCAGTCGTGTCCGACTCTGTGTGACCCCATAGACAGCAGCCCACCAGGCTCCGCCGTCCCTGGGATTCTCCAGGCAAGAACACTGCAGTGGGTTGCCATTAGGATGGCTAAAATTTGAAGACAGGTAATAACAAGTATGAACAAGGATGTGTATAAATTGCAACCCTTTTACATTGTTAGTAGGACTGTAAAATGGTACAGCCACTTTGGAGAACAATTCAACAATTCCTCAAAATGTTAAACATATAGTTGTTGTTTAGTTGCTAAGTCAAGTCTGATATTTTGCAGCCCCATGGACGGCAGCTCACCAGGTGCCTCTGTCCATTATCTTCCAAAGTTTGCTCAAATTCACGTCCTTTGAGTTGATGATGCTATCTAACCATCTCTTCCTCTGCCTCCCCCTTCTCCTTTGCCTTCAATCTTTCCCAGCATCAGGGTCTTTTCCAATGAGTCAGCTCTTTGCACCAAGTGGCCAAAGTATTGGAGCTTCAGCCACAATTCTTCCAATAAATATTCAGGGTTGATTTCCTTTAGGATTGACTGGTTTGATTTCCTTGAAGTCTAAGGGACTCTTAAGAGTCTTCTCCAGTTATCCTATGACCTGGCCATCCCATTCCTATATATACATGCAAGAGAAATGAGAACAAGTCCACACAAACACTTGTACAAGAATGCCCATGGCAGCATAATTCATAATGGATAGCTCAGAAGTGGAAACAATCCAAGTGTGCAAGTGATGATGGATAAATGTAGCCTATCTTCTCAATGGACTGTTATTCAGCGATAAAAGGGAATGAAGTATGATACATGTTACCACATGGATGAACCTTGAAAACACGTCAAATGAGAAAAGCAGACACAAAAGGTCACATATTACGTGTTTCTATTAAGAACTGTTCAGAATAGACAAATTCATAGAGAGAAAATAGATTCGTATTTGCCAAGGTTTAAGCAAGGTGGAATGAAGATTGACTGCTGATGGATAAGAGATTCCTTTTCTTCAAAGTTTACTTATTTATTTGGCTGCCTCCAGTCTCAGTTGCAGCATGTGGGAACTTAACTCCCCAACTAGGGATCAAATTCTCATCCCCTGCATTGCAAAGCAGATTCTTAATCACTGGACCACCACAGATTTCTTTTCATAGTGATGAAATTGTTCTGAAATTTCAGGGGTGATGGATGCACAATTTTGTGAATATACTAAAAAACACTAAATTGTACACTTTAAAATAAATAAGTTTATGGCATGTCAAGTAAATTATATTTTAATAAATCTGTTATTTTTAGAAATACATAACACAAAAACATAATAATATGCATTGGAAAATACACACATTGGAAACATCTCTCAGCCATTAAGAGAAGAAAGGCAATGCCAAAGAATGTTCAAATGAAAGTGAAAGTCACTCATTCGTGTCTGACTCTTTTGAGACACCATGGACCAGACAGTCCATGGAATACTCCAGGCCAGAATACTGGAGTGGGTAGCCTTTCCCTTCTCCAGGCGATCTTCCCAAACCAGGGACCAAACCCAGGTCTCCCATATCGCAGGCATATTCTTTACCACCTGAGTCACAAGGGAAGCCCAGGAATGTTCAACAACCTCTCAATTGCACTCATCTCACATGCTAGCAAAGTAATGCTCAAAATTCTCCAAGCTAGGCTTTGACAAAACATGAACCGAGAACTTCCAGATGTTTAAGCTGGATTTAGAAAAGGCAGAGGAACCAGAGGTCAATTTGCCAACATCCATTGGATCATAGAAAAAGAAAGAGAATTCTAGAAAAACATCTGCTTCATTGACTACGCTAAAACCTTGGACTGTGTGGATCACAACAAACTGGAAAATTCTTAAAGAGATGGGAATACCAAACCACCTTTACCTGCCTCCTGAGAAATCTGTATGCAGATCAAGGAGCAACAGTTAGAACCAGACATGGAACAACAGACTGGTTCAAAATTGGGAAAGGAGTATATCAAGGCTGTATATTGTCACCTTGCTTATTTAACTTATATGCAGAGTACATCATGAGAAATGCCAGGCTGGATGAAGCACAAGCTGAGATCAAGATTGCAGGGAGAAATATCAATAACCTCAGATATGCAAATGAGACCACTCTTATGGCAGAAAGTGAAGAGAAACTAAAGAGCCTCTTGATGAAAGTGAAAGAGGAGAGTGGAAAAGCTGGCTTAAAACTCAACATTCAGAAAACTAAGATCATGGCATCTGGTCCCGTCACTTCATGGCAGATAGATGGGGAAACAATGGAAACAGTGACAGACTTTATTTTCTTGGGCTCCAAAATCACTGCAGATGGTGACTGCAGCTATGAAATTAAAAGACTCTTGCTCCTTGGAAGAGAAGCTATGACCAATCTAGACAGNCATCCCTCCTCCTCACTTGCTTCACTCAGGGTGACAGTCTCCAGGTCCGCCCATGGTACTGCAGATGGAAACCCTACTTTTCTTTTTTCAGTGTCAGCAGAACTCAGAGGGTAAAGAATCCACGTGCACTGCAGGAGACCTGGGTTCGATCCCTGGGTTGGGAAGATCCCCTGGAGGAGGAAATGGCAACCTACTCCAGTATTCTTGCCTGGAGAATCCCATGGACACAGGAGCCTGGTGGGCTACAGTCCACGGGGGCACAGAGTGGGACACGGCTGAGTGACTAACAGCGTAACAGAACTTACTGTTTAAGAGCGTGAGTGTTAAGTGAGACGGCTCTCAGGCTGGATCTTGGACCCTGTCACAGGCCTGCTCAGCTCTCACGGAGAGCAACTGCCTCCAACGGGGTCTCGGTGCTTCACCTGTTAAACGGGAATAGTACCAGAGAGTGAAAGCGAGAGCTGCTCAGGCCTGTCTGCCTCTGCGACCCACGGGCTCTACAGTCTGGAACTCAGCCCAGAACACCGGAGCGGGTAGCCTTCACCTTCTCCGGGGGGCCTTCCCAACCCAGACAGTGAGCCCAGGGATCAAACGCAGGTCTCCCGCATTGCAGGCAGATTCGAAACCAGCTGATCCTCCAGGGAAGCCCAAGAATACTGGAGTGGGGAGCCTAAGCCTGGGAAGTTCCTTGGCAGGCATGAACCCACGTAAAACTCACATTGTTTAGGGAAGGGATTGTACCTTCAATAAAGGACACTAGATCGATTAGATACATAGGTACATAATTATTTTTAAAAAGTCATGATTCTCTACCTCAAACCACATGTAAAAATTATAGATGTAAATGTAAAGGTAGAATAACACAGCTTTTAGAAGAAAACATAAGAGAATATCTTCATGACCTTAAAACAGGCCAAGAGTTCTCAAACAGAACGCAGAAAGTACTAACCATAAAAGAAAAGATTGACAAATTGGATTATATTAAAGCTAAGGACTTCTATTCCATAAAAAAAAATCATCGTTAAGAATGAAAAAGCAAGTCACAGAGAAGATATTTGTAGGACATAGCCAGCAAAGGACTCCTCCAAAGGTATAAGGAACTCCTAAAAGCCAACATGAAAAAACAGACAACACAAGAAAAAAGATAGGCAAAAGACTTGAACAATCATTTCACAAAACAGGGTATTCAAATGGCTGGTAAATATATGAAATAAAAATTAAAACTGCAGTAAGAGACTATGATCCACCCACCCAAGTGACCAAAATTTGCTTGGATTTCTTTAAGTGAACATATTGTCATTGTAATAATAATAATAATAAAATACTTATTGCTGTTATTGTTGTTCAGTTGCTAAGTTGTGTCTGACTCTGTGACCCCATGGACTGCAGCACACCAGGCTCCCCTGTCCTTCACTCTCTCTTGCAGTTTGCTCAGATTCATGTCCATTGAGTCAATGATGCTATCTAACTATCTTATCCTCTGTCACCCTCTTCTCCTTTTGCTTTCAATCTTTCCCAGCACCAGGGTCTTTTCCAATGAGTGGGCTCTTTGCATCAGGTGGCCAAAGTATTAGAACTTCAGCTTCAGTGTCAGTTTTTCTAATGAATATTCAGGGTTGATTTCCTTCAGGACTGACTGGTTTGACCTCCTTGCCTTCCAAGAGAGGGACTCCATATGATTCTGGAGAATATACATAAAAAGAACAAATATATAGGCCTTATCTGTCTAGGCAAAAGAAGAGTTTCTAGTAATTACCTTTGATGGCCTGGACTTTTAAAAATACCAAGTATTGGCAAGAATATGAAATAAGTGGACTCAGACATTACTGATGAAAGTGAAAAATTGGAAGTGCCACTTTGGAGAACTGTTTGGCATTATCTAATAAAGCTAAACATATGCCTTACCTATAAACCAACAATCTTTTTTTTTTTTTTTTCAGAGAAAAGAGTGCATATGTCACCTGTAGCTGTATACAAAGATGTTCATAGAAACACTGTTTATAATACCTCAGGAGGGGCAAATGCCCATCAAAAATAGAATGGTTCAGTAAATTGTGGAATAAGCATACAAGGCAATACTATACAACAATTCAGATGTGCATGCTACAGCCATACACAAAAATGGAATAAATCTCACAAGCATAATAATAAGAAAAGCTAGACAAAAACAAAAAAGTACATACTTCAGTTCTTATAAATACTTTAAATATACCATATATTTTATAAATACATCATTTGTATAAAGTTCAAAAATGGAGGGGTGGGGAAGTCTATGTTTTAACAGTCAAGATAGCGGTAACACTTGAGATGGAGCACAGTACTTGTAAGGGGGCATGAAGGAAGCTTTGGGGTGCTGGTATGTTCTGTTTCTGGGGTGCCTGTTGCGTTCTGTTGGTTACATGGGTGTGTTCACTTTTTGAACATTCATCAAGCTGCACACTTACAATCTGTGAATTTTCTGCATGTTATACTACAATAAATTTATACTTTAAAAATCCTATAGTGTACATAGTAATGGGTCTATGGTGTGTGTATATGTGTGTTTTTGTGTGTGCTTAGTCATATTCAACTCTCTGAGGCCTCATAAACTGTAGTCCACCAGGCTCCTATGTCCATAGAATTTTCCAGGCAAGAATACTAGAGGAGGGTTGCCACTTTCTTTTCCAGGGGATATTCCTGACCCAAGGATCAAACCCATGTCTCCTGCATCGGCAGGCAGGTTCTTTACCACTGATCCACCTGGGCTGTGATGTAGTATTAAATAAAAAGCAGGGTTCAGAGTAGAATGATCACCATGATCCCTACTGGGGAAGAAAAGGAAAAGAAATACGTGTGTGGATAGCAGCTGATTGGATGGATAAGCACCAAATACTAAACAATTCTCTCTGAGGGTTGGTCCTTGTTTTTATTTTTGGTAGTTTTTCTGAGTTTCCTTAAATGAACATATCATCAATGCAATAAAAAAAAAAAAGTGTTATAGGTACACCCCTGCCTGGATTCATACAAAAAGAATAAATCAAATTTGTCAACACATAGGCTTTGTCTATAGAGGCAAAAGCAGGAGTCTTAGGCAATCACTATTAAAAGTCTGGAAAATTGAGTCAAAACATTAACCTGATGGGAAATGTGTATTATTTGAAATATATTATTGAGGAGTTTGGAAGTAAATGTGGATAAATGTGGTCAACAAATGACTGTCTTTTCAAAGTCAGGAACTTCTCGCGTTAGAGAGTATCTGAAAAATTGCCTCATTTTGCCCATAAACTCCTAGTATATCAATAGCTCCCCTACCATTTGGACATTTCAAATATCTCATCAGAGGTCCAGTGAAATGCATTTTTAATGCTTTAAGGCACAAGATAATTCAGCTTCACTCTAAAAGAAGAACTAAATGAAAGAGTAAATGTTTCCTCCTCCTCACCTCTTTCCCCTCCCCCACGACCTCTCTCCCATAGCCTGCTCCTTCTCTTCTCATTTTCCTGGGACTGCCTTGCAGTTTGGTCTCAGTCCTGGGGGTGCAAATGGGACTGACAGGTCCTAAGCTTTGTTATTCTAGTGTCCTTGAAATCCCAGCTGAATGGGAGATTTGCCTCTCCTCACTCTAAAATTGGAAGTGCAAAGAGAGAAGAGAAAGTGAACAATTATCAGTTTCTTCTCCCTCTCTCTCCCAGCTCTAGCCCTTCCCTCTCAGTTCCCCAACCCAGGCCCAGCTATAAGGGGAGATGAATGCTGAGATGCTAGCTGCTCACACTGCCCAACACTTTTTCACGTGGTAGGTCACGGGACATTAGAAGAAAGGGAAGTGGTGATGCAATATCCAATGGCCATGCTAGGAGTCGGGGACCAGAAAGTTAAGAAGGAAATAAGATGCAGACAGTGGGATGGAGCGTGTACTCCAGTGGCTAAGAGTGGCGCTTCTCAGTATAGCAACAGAAAGTGCAAAGCAGGTGCCCCGCATGCTACAAAAACAAAGAACAGAAAAACAAAAGACCATAGACACTCGTACAAGTGAGATGAAGTTATTCAAAATTCCTCCAAATATCAGGGATTCATTACAGTTATGAAAATAAATTCTTTAGGGACTTTCAGAGCAACTCATATATTTAAAAAGAATATAAAAGCTCAGGAAAATAAATAGACATCCCAGAAATTCCCCCAACAGAAACTGTGAGAGCTGACTCTAGACTTTCCATTTCACGGAGACAAGGAGTAGGGTGGTTTCCACTGGGCCTCAGAGAAAAGAACAGAAAGGCTGCCTCCTCCCAATCGGTAAATATCTGAAATCCCCCCCGCCCCGTGCAGGATTGTGATATGAGGCTGGAAGACACAGAGCCCACAGGGGGAGACTTCAGACCAGAGCCAAGAGATCAAGAATCCACTCACAGAAGACACGAGCAGAGCTACCTGATTGGCTCTGCTGTCACCCCAGCCAGGCAAGAACCGAAAAACAGTAGAGAAAGATTGTGCTGCTGCCAGGCGGCCTGGCAAAACTAGCTGGTGGGGTGAGAAAATAACCTGAGGGCCCTGGCTAGAGTGGAGTATTTGATGTCTGAGGCGGACTTGGGGTGAGGCAGAGAACCAAGTGATCTGATAGGAAAATCCTGAAAGCAGATGAAAGGGACAAGGTGGGAGTTAATGTCGTTTAGTCACTAAGGCCTGTCTGACTCTTTTGTGACCCCATAGACTGTAGCCCACCAGGCTCCTCTGTCCGCAGGATTTCCCAAGAAAGCATACTGGAGTGGGTTGTCATTTCCTTCTTCCTGACCCAGGGATCAAACCCCCATCTTCTGCATTGGCAGGGGGATTCTCTACCGCTGAGCCACCTTACTGTAGTTAAATATACTCTCATATTAGTTTAAAACACATTCCATATATATTAAATTGTTATTCAGTCGCTAAGTCATATCTGACTCTCTGTGACCCCGTGGACTGCAGCACACCAGGCTTCTCGGTCCTCCACCATTTCCCTGGTGCTTGCTCAAACTCATGTCCATTGAGTCGGTGATGCCATCCAACTATCTCATCCTCTGTTGTCCCCTTCTCCTTTTGCCTTCAGTTTCTCCCAGCATCAGGGTCTTTTCCAGCTCATTGGCTCTTCCTATCAGGTGGCCAAATTATTGGGGCTTCAGTTTCAGCATCACTCCTTCTAATGAATATTCAGGATTGATTTCCTTTAGGATTGACTGGTTTGATCTTCTTACAGTCCAAGGGACTCTCAAGATTACATATGTATCTCTAAAATACAGAGATTCTTTTTATTCTTTTTAAATATCCACAATATCAATATTATATCTTAAAAACAATTCCCTAATATCAAGGGATATTTCGAAGGCATTTCTACATTAAACTCTCTCCTGTTGCTCTATGTAAAGGCACTTGAGCATTTTAGAAGAGTTTAGAAGTACAAGAACAAGTTTTACCACAAGAAGGGACCAAGAAATGAAGTCGTAGCAGGAACTCTGGAAAGGGCTAAGATCCAGCAAGAGAAGAGTGTGTTTGATAGGTTTTCATATACTACTGGCTTTTCTAGGCTATGAAGTAGGGGACAAACATCTTGCAGGACTTCATACATAGCTCTAGAAAACTCTGTAGCAATTGATAGACACATAAAAAACCAATATCTGAGCTGTTTCAGTGACCACAAAGAATGAAGAGACATTAGTGGGGAAATACGTTTTTCCTGTTCTGCCTGTTTCTAAGGTTGTGATGATTTTGATGATACATTCCCAGACTTAAAAAAAAAATTCTGCTGTATTACTATGTGCACCATAAAATATTTTTAAAACAGATTTTGTTAGAGGATGAGATTCAAAAGTAAAGATAGACGTTCTCATGTTTTCCCCATAGCCTAAGAAATCATCTTGGACTCCTCTCTTCTAGACCACTGCACTTGACTGTCAGTTTTCCCAGCAGCCATCCTTGAACTGGTGATAGGGAAGTCAAGTTTAGCAGGTTAAAAATGAGCCTGGGGATACCTGTACAAAGAGAAGTAGAAGTCAGTGGTCTCAACTCTGCTTACATTATTAGAGGGAGCCTGAGAGATTTTATGAAATGTGAACAGCCAGGCTCAACCCCATTCAGTAGTTGTGGGGTGAAATTTGTGTTTTTGTTTGTTCGTTTAAGTACTCCAGTACTTTGGCCACCTCATGCGAAGAGTTGACTCATTGGAAAAGACTCTGATGCTGGGAGGGATTAGGGGCAGGAGGAAAAGGGGACGACAGAGGATGAGATGGCTGGATGGCATCACCAACTTGGTGGACGTGAGTTTGAGTGAATTCCAGGAGATGGTGATGGACAGGGAGGCCTGGCGTGCTGTGGTTCATGGGGTCGCAAAGAGTGAGACACGACTGAGCGACTGAACTGAACTGAACTCTGATTTTCAAGCATTCTATTCACTACTTCCCATTTATATTTTACTCTACATTAAAGAATGGGTGCAGGATCATGAGAAGAAAAGAAATGCAGAGAAAATTTAAAGTAAAAAACCACATCTAATAAAATAGCAGGAAGGTTCTCTCAGAAAAGGCTGGTTTCTGCTTCCATATCCCAGATTCTAATTTATTATATCTTAAACTGCTCCAAATTTGACAGACCTTATTTTCATTTAGCCCAAAAAACACTCATCCTACTAGATTAATAAAATTATCTAATGACTATTTCAAATTGCAATCACAGTTTTTCATATGTCAAAATTATTAATTTTGACTACTTAAATCTTTTCTGTTTAATCAAGTTTATCTCTCAATTGGGAAGGAAGAAAAAAACCTCTGACCTTAAAAAAAATAAAAAGACATTTTCTATCTCAGAGGAACTGACTTCATCAAATTATCCTGGAGGGAAAAGCAAGTACAAAAATGTGAACTACAGGCAGCTGGAAAGCAGAATTGTGTACAATGAATGACACACCAAATCCTGCAGGGAAATATGCACCACAATACATATTTCCTGTGGCTTCCTGCCTGAGGAGCACCGAAGAACAGTAAAAATTTTTCCAGAAATTTTTTCCTCAGCTGTCTCATTGATGGATTTAGCATAGGTGTTTGGTCAAAATGTTAAATCATGGTCAAATCCAAATATGTATATTTACCAATGTTCATACATCTAATCACAAGAGCCACTTGGTTCCTTAAAATGAAGGCTAAAAGAAACTTGAATTCCATTCTATCACAAGTCTGGAATGCTGCGACAGGCCATCAATTCATTCATCGGAATGAAAAGCTTATAAAATCACAGGCCTTAACTTTCACATCCTTAAATTTCACCATTTTACCAATTTCACACAAGTTATATAGACATGATCATATGTGCTAGAAGTAAAGTTAACTGCAGGATCCTTAACAATCAAATGAGCGATCTAAGTTTATCTTAGGATGTTTAAAGAGACTAAAACGAGCTGGTTCCACACATAGCTTCCATGATAAACTCTGGGGAGTCACGAGAGGACTGTTGGATGGTAGCACATACTTACTGTAGAAGGTACTGTGTATTAGATTGGTCACAGGAAATTTTCATTTAACTAGGGATAGCTTTGTCACAACACATTCCAAGTTAGGACAGATAATAAATATCAATCATTAATATCTTTTTATAATATGACATAGTATTTTACATTTTAAAAAATGTATTTATTTATTTGGCTGTATCAGGTCTTAGTTGCAGCATGTGGAATCTTTCTACAGTGCACCGATCCTTTAGTTGTGGCATGCAGACTCTGGAGCTTCCCGGCTTCGAGTAATTGCAGCTCAGGGGCTTAGTTGCTCTAACCAGGGATCAAACCCATGTCCCCTGCATTGCAAGGGGATTCTTTATCACTGGTCCACCAGGGAAGTCCTAGTGCTTTACTGATTCCTTACCATCCCCTCCTTGACAGATTTATTATCACACAGGCAAGAACTCTGTGTGTATCTCCTACTTGGGCAACCAACTACTCTCTTGCCTCACGCTAGCCCATCCTCATTGTCATCAGTGTTTTCTTGACAATCCATCTTGGAGCCTGTCATTCCTGTTACATACTCTGGGATGTCCTACTTCTTATTTCTCCACCTCCCATGTTTACCTCCACCACCCTACCATATTTACTCCTTACCCTAACCACAAGGAGCCTCATGCCATTCCCCAAACATACTGTTTGGTTCTTGACTCTATTCCTTTACCATATACCATTCTTTTGTCATCCTTCACAAATGTCTTCATTGTCCCCTTTGCCTGACTGGCAAACTCTCCCAAAGCTTTCAGGACCAAACCAGAACTTCACCTCATCTGTGGGAGACTTTCTGAAAAGTCCCAGAGTTAGTCTGACTACTAATAGCTTTTGTGCTATCTTAACCTTCGTATACAGTTTTACTGTCATCATGGTCTATTTCCAGTTCTAGGTTTCTCTGCCTCCATCATCATTCCTAAGTAGAAAATGAGATCCTCCAGGCCAGCTACCCTGTCACGGTCACCTGATGTCCCCAAAGTGTAGCAGGTGCTCAATTCAAGGGTGTTAGTTGCTCAGTCATGTCCAACTCTTTGCGACCCCATGGACTGTAGCCTACCAGGCTCCTCTGTCCATGGGATTTTCCAGGCAAGAATACTGGAGTGGGTTGCCATTTCCTTCTCCAGGGGATATTCCTGACTCAGGGATCAAGCCCAGCTCTCCTGCATTGCAGACAGATTCTTTACAGTCTGAGCTACCAAGGAAGAATGGCTCCCAATTCAAGGGATTGATAAATCTAATTGATGAATGGTTAAAAGGAATTTTCTTCTGTTTGAAGTAGGGAAAATGAATAATACAATATAGAAACTCAATAATACAAAATAGAAACTCTTTCACCTACATTAAAGGTGATAAATATATTTTGCTGTGAGTCAATTCTGTAAAAATTAAAATAATTACTGGCTACATTGTAAAAATTTATACCTTTATTGAATGGAAGCATTTCAATTGTGAAAAGGCACTCCTATCATAGGCAGTGAGCTGTCAATATCTGTTAAGAGCACATTTGAGAGGCAGTAACAAAGAGATGGCTTTTGTTGTCATTTTTTAATCTTTCAACTGGAAATCTATTTCAGGTGGATTCACAAAGTTGAGTAAGTGGCAAGTTGCTCTTCAACCAAGATCAGTTATTCTTGGCATTTAGATTATGGAGGATGACAGGACCATATTCCTTATTCCTTAGGAAGAGTGGTCCTTATTCCTTAGGAAGACTTTTCTTCAAAGGCCGTCTTTTCTTTGCCATACTCTCTCTGCAGTGGGCTTCTTCAGATTCTCTTTCTAAGGGGATTCTTCTCCACCCTCCCTCCCCTCTGCCCTTGTGTGCCAGGTGTTAGAGTTAATACTTGGCAAGGAAAAAATAGTTGATTTTTAGCTGCCTCACATAAATAGTAGCCTAAGGTAAATACCTGTGTCTGTGAATAGTTGTTCATAAACTCTGTCTGATTCACAGGGTCTTGAGGGGCTATACTGCAATTTGGGAGACTGGCTGGATGGGACATGTTTTGACTATTCCATCACCTACAGGCTTTGAGCATTTCTGAAGTCCTCTCGCAGAACTAGGCCACATGCAAGACATAAACACTCAAGTTGTATCTACAAGATTTCAAAATGGGAACTTCCTTGGCAGTCCAGTGGTTAAGATGGTGCGTCCAATGCTGCGGGTGCGAGTTTCATCCATGATCGGGGAATTAAAATCCCACAGAGTGACCAAAAAAATTAAAAAAAAAAAATCAAGACATCAAAATAGCTATCTAATCTGAGCAAATCAGTTGTTTTCATAGCATATTCATTCAGAGTGGGAGAACTAGTTGTTTTACATTGTGTTAAAATTAAAACAAGCATATAGGCACAAAGGTAAAACAGAACACTGGCTTTTTAGACACACAGACCAGCTCAGTCCTATGTTATTTATGTACCCTCAGAAGAAAAGTTACCTAACCTCTCTGAACTATAATTTCCTCATCAGTAAAATGGGGCTATGTGATACCCACCTCAGCAGTGCTGAGTGATTAAATGAAATTATGTTTGTGAAGCACTTAGAAGATATTCAAAACATTTTAGTTCCTTCCTTTCAGAGGTAGTAATCTCCTCACAGGTGCAGAGCAATAATAATTTGAATATTTGAGTGTGTGCATATATGTGTGTATACTTATACATATGCATGAGTGAACTCTGGGAGTTGGTGATGGACAGGGAGGCCTGGTGTGCGGCGATTCACGGGGGTTGCAAAAAGTCGGACACGACTGAGCGACTGAACTGATATATATTTTTAAATTCTGTTCTTGATTGTATGAATTAAATAGATGCTATCAAATATGATTCAAAATATTATTGTTCTGTCCTTCACACCACACCTCTGCCAGAGGCCCACAGAGTTATAAGGAACCTAGAAGATGAGCCGAGGCAATGCAACTCGGACCTTACTCCATCACTGCATATAAGCCATGCCAGACTGTTGAGTGTGGATTGTTAGTCCCACACAGCTCCAGGAAAGGAAACACCTCATTTGTTTAGAAACTCCTTTAAATCAACCCTTACTAGAACAGAGCATTAGCCAAAATCCTAACTTCAGAAATACAGC
The DNA here is from genome assembly GCA_006410675.1 of Oreotragus oreotragus. Lineage (NCBI taxonomy): Eukaryota > Metazoa > Chordata > Mammalia > Artiodactyla > Bovidae > Oreotragus > Oreotragus oreotragus. The sequence continues at coordinate 103,200 of SJYX01020966.1, forward strand.
AAGTAGTTACCACTCTAAGAAAACACAAATTCCCCCTTATATGGTAATATTATTAGGTAACTTCTTAACTACATTTTTACGTTAAGGATTTTAATGTTAATTTGATTTCTTTTTTGGTTTGCTTTAATCCTCCAGGCAAGAATATCGGAGTGGGTAGCCATTTCCTTCTCCGGGGGATCTTCCCAACCCAGGGGTCAAACTCTGGTCTCTTGTATTGGAGGCAGATTCTTTACCATCTGAGCCACCAAGTGAAGCCAATCAAAATGATTGTTATTGTTCAGTTGTTGTGTCCAACTCTTTGTGACTCCATGCACTGCAGCATGCCAGGCTTCCTGTCCTTCACTATCTCCCAGAGTTTGCTCAAACCCATGTCCATTGAGTCGGTGATGCCTTCCAACCATCTCATCCTCTGTCATCTTCTTCTCTTGCCTTCAATCTTTCCCAGCATCATGGTCTTTTCCAATGAGTCAGCTCTTCTCATCAAGTGACCAAAGTATTGGAGCTTCAGATTCGGCATCAGTTTTTCTAATGAATATTTAGGGTTGATTTCCTTTAGGATTGACTGGTTTGATCTCCTTGATGTCTAAGGACTCTCAAGAGTCTTCTCCAGCACCACAACTTGAAAACATCAGTTCTTTAGCACTCAGCCTTCTTTATGTCCAGCTCTCACACCTATACATGACTACTGGAAAAACCATAGCTTTGACTAGGCCGACCTTTGTTAACAAAATAATGTCTCTGCTTTTTAATATGCTATCTAGGTTTGTCATAGCTTTTCTTCCAAGGAGCAAGCATCTTTTAATATTGTGGCTGCAGTCACCGTCCATAGTGATTTTGGAGCCCAAGAAAATAAAATCTGCCACTGTTTTCACTTTTTATACATCTAGTTGTCATGAAGTGATGAGATTAGATGCCATGATCTTAGTTTTTTGAATGTTGAATTTTAAGCCAGCTTTTTTACTCTCCTCTTTCATCCTCACATGCACATAATTTAAAGAATCCAATTTATACACCTTGCTGTGAAAAACAGCAGTCCCTTGTGTCTCCCATCAATACCTTTCTCCTTACACTATATTCAATGTTTTTAGCCATTTTGTTTTAGTTGTTTGAATTCATTGGTTGGTTTATGTTTTTGGTGTTTACTCTTACAATTTTGAGCTTCCCTGGTAGCTCAGTCGATAAAGAATCTGCCTGCAATGCAGGAGACTGGGTTCAAATCCCTGGGTTGCGAAGATCCCCTGAAGAAGGGAATGGTAACCCATTTCAGTATTTTTGCCTGAAAAATCCCATGGATAGAAGAGCCTGGAGGGCTACAGACCATGGGGTCGCAAGAGTTGGACATGACTTAGCGACTAAAACCTTTACCACCACCCACAATTTTAAGTATACTCTGACTGTCTATATGCAAATTTGATTTTTGAAGTGCAGGATTATGCCAAGACTTCTTACTGTGGAATCTAATACAAAGCTTTCTCCACCACCCTCTTCCTGCCCATCACACACATTCTACTCATCTCTTCATTCACTCAGTATCACCAGATCATAATCTTGGTTAGATTGATACTTAGTATCTATGTTAGTGTCAGTTCAGTTCAGTTCAGTTCAGTCGCTCAGTTGTGTCTGACTCTTTGCCACCCCATGAATTGTAGCATGTCAGGCCTCCCTGTCCATCACCAACTCCCAGAGTTCACTCAGATTCACGTCCATCAAGTCAGTGATGCCATCCAGCCATCTCATCCTCGGTCGTCCCCTTCTCCTCCTGCCCCCAATCCCTCCCAGCATCAGAGTCTTTTCCAATGAGTCAGCTCTTTGCATGAGGTGGCCAAAGTACTGGAGCTTCAGCTTTAGCATCATTCCTTCCAAAGAAATCCCAGGGCCGATCTCCTTCAGAATGGACTGGTTGGATCTCCTTGCAGTCCAAGGGACTCTCAAGAGTCTTCTCCAACACTACAGTTCAAACGCATCAATTCTTCGGCGCTCAGCTTTCTTTGAGACCAACTCTCACATCCCCACATGACTACTGGAAAAACCATAGCCTTGACTAGATGGATCTTAAGTGTTATTTATATGTAAGTTTTGTCGTCTATATATTCTATAATTCTTTCTTTTTGGCTCCAACTTGTTTCCTTGGAGTTGTTTTTTGTGTGTTTTGTCAAATATTCTGTGTACTATCACAAATTGAACCTCAAACTTTCCATCAGCTTGTTGAACTTTTTTTTTTTTTTTGAAGGTGTTCAAACACGTTAGAAATTCTTTCATGTTTACCTTCTTAAAGAAGTCTTTCCTTGAACCTTGTAACCTGCATCAGTGAGAAGGATGGTCCTGGACCAGGTGCATACTGGCCACTCAGGCTGTCCCTTCCCTATCTCCTTATCTCCTTGCCTGTGTCCTGAATCCACTGTCTTCTCCTACCTTGATTCATCCCTTCATTTTGATGAAGCACATCTGGAGACGCTTCTGAGAGTGGGTATAAGGATGATACACATTTTTGAGAAATTACTTACATGACTAAAATTCAACTTGTTTTCTGTTTCTACATTTCTCAATTTCTAGTCTTTTGTTATTTTCTGTATCCTCTGAGTCCCATCCACCTTGTTTAAAAAAAAAAGTCTCTTCCATTGGTAGGCCCAAGACTGATGGGAGTATTCCAGTAATGGTCTGGAGAATGTAGTGCAAGAATCACTTTGTGATTCCTGAATTTGTACTCTAAATTCCTTTCTGCCACAGTTGTACATTGCAGCTATTGTACATCTGTCTTTCCTATCTACATGTGTTCCTCTTTAGGATTAACAACTCTCCATTTTGCCAAGGTCATTTTGAATTCCATTCTTATAATCTGAAGTGTTAATAACCCTGTTTCTTAGCATCAACTATAAACTGAGCTTTGTAAATATCATCCATATTTATAATAAATAAAGTACACATAGTACTTCTAGACCTTCAAACTTGCAGCCATCTCTTCTAATGGCTAATTCCAAAAGATTTCTAAATAATTGGATTTGCCATCAAACAATGGCAAAGTTTGATACGTAATTGTTTCTACATAAAGAATACTTTGAGGGTTGAGTTTTTAAATCTGGGGGATTTATCTTGGCATTTTTGCAAGGGTATTCAGCTTCTGCTTTTCAAAGGAAATCTTTTCCCTTGTTTAAAATATTAGGTGGTACATAATTCTTTTTCCAGACCTGAAGCATTCATTCTGTTAATACTAAACAGATATAATTAAAGAGGTAGCAAGGCATAGTAAATGAGTACTTACTTGAGGGAGAGGACTAATGTTACTAATGTTTCTCTACAATCCAATATTTGTTGGATATACTAATAATCCAATATCTATTCATTCATCAAATGTGTACTGAGTACCTATTATGTTCAGGTACTATGGTAGACACTGGAGCTGCAGAGTGAAAAGGACATGGTCCCAGCCTTTGTTAAACAGAACCACAGATACTGAGCAAATAACAAGTTGACCGTGACAATGACTTAATCTCCTTGAAACTCAGTCTCCTCCTGAGTAAAATAAAGAAAATAATAGTACTACTTCATCAGTTCAAATGAGGTAATACAATAGAAAAACTTTATTAGCTCCCCATTTCTCCAGACAAACTACAAATATCTACTAGTTATGATTTCCTAGGAGCAGGGAGTATATCTTACTCATCTACTCATCTTTGTAATGTTAGTAAGTAAGCAGTGCTCATTAAGTGGGCAGGAAATCAACAAGTGTGTGGAGCAAGCGACAACTCCAAAAGATGAATCTATATTTTCACATAATTTTAAGTCTTCTCATTTTCTTACCAAGGTTATCCACCCATTCATAAAATAACAAACTTTATGTCATTCAAAAGCAGAAGGTAATTTTATAGTAAAATGTTTCCATTTAGTATGTATTCATCATTAAGGTATATATATTTGAATAACTAAAATAATATAACATTTAAATTTTCATTTTTTCCATTTGATAGAGCAAGCAATATTCCCTAAAATAATTTCTGAAGGTGCAGCACAGTTTTGGGAATGTTTGACAAAATTCTTTGAGATTTTAAAAGTACCTAAATAAGACTCTCAAAACAAGTCAATTACATTTCAAAATGAAATGTTAAAAAAAAAATTTTTTTTTTAATTTGACTCTATTCAGCCTACAGAAAAAAATGTTTAACTTCACTAAAACACATTCAAGTAAGTGTATGGAAATGTCAACTGACCTGCTTCCCAGCAAGTCTTCAGGATTAATGGACTTTAAATCTTTGGACACTAAAATGTGTATAGCAGACAGAGAATTTTACCATGGAAGGTAATTCCTTCCATGTTGCTTTATTCCCCCAAAGGGACTAAGGGACAAACTGTGATTTCTGTTCTTTTCATGGAAACACATGGAAGAAGCATTGAAAGGGGTTCTAGAAATTGTTCAGTTCAGCCTACTTATTTTTCAGAGGAGGAAAAACAGAGGCCCAGAGAGGTAAGATGATTTGCCAGTTGCACAGCTGAGATTAGAACCAAAGTCTCCCCTTCTCTGGGACAGGAAGTAGCAGCAGCCTGCTGAAAACATTGCCTGGTATCCCGGGAATTTGCTTGTCTGCTGTGTGGGGATAGTCTGACCCTGGAGAGTCTAATTCCAAGACAGTTACACATACATTCCAACTAAAGATGCATCTTTATTTTAATTGAAATAGAATGACAGACCAACACCTCCAGTTGTTTTAAGAATAGAAAAATAAAATCATCTTGTATCAGAAAAGCTCTACTCCTTAATATAACCGAACAGAAATAAGTCATCTAGGGAGCTTTATTTAACCTCAGCATAGGTTCTCAACACATCAGCCTAATTGACTGGCATACCCCAAAGCCTGTGGTACTTCTTTCATTTGGTAAGGAACTGCCTCCTCCCCACTTCCCTCCCCACTCAAGAACCTCACCAACAGCAACCCTTCTCCTTAAATTTAACTACTTTCTCTTGGCCTCTTCTTTCACCATTATGAGATATCCAAAAAAAAAAAAACCAAAAAGTAGTTCCTCTTCTCAAGTTTGGGAACATCTAATCTGGTGGTTGATAAATTATCAAATGGAGCCATGGCAAGAACATGGACCTGGGGGGCACTCAGATCCAGCTCAAATGTGGCTCTGATTCTAAACCCCTGAGGAAATCCTCAGTCTCTCTCAGGTTCAACATCTTCATCTCTGAACTAGAGGTGATAATGCTTATCCCGTAGTGTTGTTGTAGAAATTCCATGAAGACACATTTAAGCATTTACCACAGTGCCTGGCACATGCTAAAAACTTAGTCTTTACCATCTCTCTCTATTCTGACTTTTTCTTCATTTTCAAGTAACCCTGCTAAATATGAAATTGTTGTCACTTGTATAATTCTTTCTACTTTTATATATACTGGAACTCTCCATTATAAAAAAGTTTTAAATAAAATAATTTAAAATGATCATTTGAGAATGTTAGCAATGTTCAGTAAAAGCTAACAAGTAAATAATCTTTTAGGCCTGTAGTTTTGGATAATAATATATTTTCAGTTCAGTTCAGTTTAGTCGCTCAGTCGTGTCCAACTTTTTGTGACCCCATGAATCGCAGCACGCCAGGCCTCCCTGTTAATCACCATCTCCCGGAGTTCACTCAGACTCACGTCCAACGAGTCTGTGATGCCATCCAGCTATCTCATCCTCGGTCGTCCCCTTCTCCTCCTGCCCTCAATCCCTCCCAGCATCAGAGTCTTCTCCAATGAGTCAACTCTTCTCATGAGGTGGCCAAAGTATTGGAGTTTCTTTAGCTTTAGCATCACTCCTTCCAAAGAAATCCCAGGGTTGATCTCCTTCAGAATGGACTGGTTGGATCTCCTTGCAGTCCAAGGGACTCTCAAGAGTCTTCTCCAACACCACAGATCGAAAGCATCAATTCTTTGGCGCTCAGCCTTCTTCACAGTCCAACTCTCACATCCATAAGTGACCACAGGAAAAA
>SJYX01020966.1:109179-163188 GCA_006410675.1 Oreotragus oreotragus
TCAGCTTTAGCATCATTCCTTCCAAAGAAATCCCAGGGCTGATCTCCTTCAGAATGGACTGGTTGGATCTCCTTGCAGTCCAAGGGACTCTCAAGAGTCTTCTCCAACACCACAGTTCAAAAGCATCAATTCTTCGGTGCTCAGCCTTCTTCACAGTCCAACTCTCACATCCATACATGACCACAGGAAAAACCATAGCCTTGACTAGACGGACCTTAGTCGGCAAAGTAATGTCTCTGCTTTTGAATATACTATCTAGGTTGGTCATAACTTTTCTTCCAAGGAGTAAGTGTCTTCTAATTTCATGGCTGCAGTCACCATCTGCAGTGATTTGTGGTGTAGCGGCAGCATAATAAAATAAATGAAAGTCACTCAGTCGTGTCTGACTCTACGAACCCATGGACCATACAGTCCATGGAATTCTCCAGGCCAGAATACTGGAGTGGGTAGCCATTCCCTTCTCCAGGGGATCCTCCCAACCCAGGGATCAAACCCAGGTCTCCCACTTTGCAGGCAGATTCTTTACCAGCTGAGCCACCAAGGAAGCCCAAGAATACTGGAGTGGGTAGCCTATCTCTTCTCCAGGGGATCTTCTCGACCCAGGAATTGAACCAAGGTTTCCTGCATTGCAGGCGGATTCTTTCACCAGCTGAGCTACCAGGGAAGCCCTCATAATAGACAAACCACCACCCTAACAAAGTATTAAAATCTCCTTTTTGTGCAGCTGCTCTGGGACTCTACTCGCCCATCCACCCCTGTAGTTCAAGCACCATAGGGGGTTAACAGCCAGCTATCTATAAGAGCTGTCTATAGACATAATAGCTGATCTGAAACAACTGTCTATAGATCAGCATCTCAAGGGAGCCTTCTTGCTGAATCCAGGACCAAAGCGGAGGAGGGGGATATATATCTATATCTATATCTATATATAGATATAGATATAGATATAGATAAAGCTACAATAGTGCTAAATATATATAGTCCCCAAGAAGCAAACAAAACAGCTAAGGGACTAGCTGTTAAAAAGTATTAGAAAGCCATTAAAAAGAATGAAATAAGGCCATCTGCAGCAACATGGATGGACCTAGAGAGTGTCATACTGAGTGAAGCAAATCAGAGGAAGAGAAATAGCGTATGACATCCCTTATATGTAGAATCTAAAAAGAAACGATACAAATGAACTTACTTCCAAAACAGAAAGAGACAGACTTAGAGAACAAACTTATGGTTATCAGGGGGAGGTGAGGGAAAGGATGGGGGAAAGAGTACTTAGGGAGTTTGGGATGAACATCTGCACACTGCTATATTTAAAATGGATAATTGGGGGCTTCCCTGGTGGCTCAGTGGTAAAGAATCTGCCTGTCAATGCAGGAGACACAGGTTTGATTCTGGGTATGGGAAGATCCCACATTCCGGGGAGCAACTAGCCTGTGTGCCACGACTTTGGAACCGCACTCACCTAGAGCCCAAGCTCCACGATATTCTCCACAATGAGAAGCCCAAACACTGCAACAAAGAGTAGCCCCCTCTCTCTGCAACTAGAGAAAAGTCCATGCAGAAACTGAAGACCCAGCACAGCCAAAAAATAAATACTGCCTTCACAGTTCACCTGACACTTTCACAACATTGTTAATCAGCTACACCCCAATGCACAATGAAAGTTTAATAAAATAAAATGTAAAGCAAAAAAACCCACAGTTGAGGGAAAGTGGTGCTAGTGGGTGAAAGGTCTTTGATGAACAGAACTGTCCCTGAAGAAACAGAGGCCTCTCCTGTACCCTAGCGGTCACCCAAGGCTTTCGTCTGAATTGACTTCTCTAAAGCCAACCAGGATTCTATCAAGCAATGACAATAGTAACAACTGATACAGAGCTCTTACATTCTGTCTTTGCGGAACAGAGGAATCATTACAGTTGCTGCTGTTGTTCAGCCACCCGGTCATGTCTGACTCTTTGCCACCTCATGGACTGCAGCACACCAGGTCTCCCTCTCTGTCCCTCACCATCTCCTGAAGCTTGCCCAAGTTCATGTTCAGTGCATTGGTGATGCTGTCCAGCCATCTCATCCTCTGACATCTTCTCCTCTGCCCTCAATCATTCCCACCATCGGGGACTTTTCCAGTGAGTCACCTGTTTAAAGCAGATGACCAAAATACTGGAATTTCAGCTTCAGCATCAGTCCTTCCAGTGAATATTCAGGTTGACTTCCCTTAAGATTGACTGGTTTAGTGGGAGGGGGGGTTCATGTTTGGGAGTTCATGTACACCCATGACGGATTCATGTCAATGTATGCCAAAACCAATACAGTGCTGTAAAGTAAAATAAAGTAAAAAAAAAAAAAAAAAAGACTGACTGGTTTGATCTCCGTGCTGTCCAAAGGACTTTCAGGAGTCTTCTCCAGCACCACAGTTTGAAGGCATCAATTCTTTGGGGCTCTGCCTTCTTTACAGTCCAGCTCTCACGACTGTATGTGACCACTGGGAAGACCATAACCTTGACCCCTTCCTGGATCATTGCCTTGTCGTGGTGAAGGGGCTTGCATAACTCAATAAAGCTATGACCCATGCTGTGCAGGGCCACCCAAGAGAGATGGGTCATAGCAGAGTTCTGACAAAACGTGATCCACTGGAGGGGGGAATGGCAAACCACCCCAGTATGCTTGCTGTGAGAACCTCATGAACTGTATAAAAGGAACCTTATTATCACCCACTATACAGATCAAGAAACTGAGGCTCAGAGAGAGTTAAGCAAATCACAGATGGCCCTGCACTCACAAGTAACCCAGTAGGACTCTTCCTCCGATGCTGCCCTCCCTTCCCAGAGCCGCCATCTTTTTTATAAAGCCAAACTGAATCTTTAGCTGGGTCTCCAATCTTAGAAGCCAGTCTGAGGGTCTGCTAAGGGCCAAGTATTATTTAATGGATTCACAGTCTTATCTCCCAGGAGCAAATATTTCCTGGAGCAAGCAGCCAAGTTATTTTCGCCTGGTCCCTATATTGTTAATCACAGAAACAGGAAAGTGTGTTGGTTTCTCACTCTTCATTGCAATCTCAGGAGGTCTATTCTGGCTCAGTGGTGGCGTAACATCCCCAGGAACCAGGAGCTCTCAGCTGTCTTCTCCATGTGAAGGAGGATCCTGCAGGCTATCTTCTGGACCATTTGCCTCAATACTTTCCTCAGTCATTGAAAATAATTTTTCCAAGTAACATATGCAAAAAAATTTTTTTTAAGAAATAAGTTTACAGAGGAGGATCCTCAAATTTAGGAAACCAGAATCTTTTCTATTGGGCAATCAGCCTGCCTGACCTTGGTCCCAAAGGGAGATGTTATCTTTATTATATCAGTGTCTCACTGATCCCATCTGTGATGCCAATTGTTTTGCTGTATCTCACTCTGTGCACTTTGCTGAACCCATGGTAGGCAAGGCGTGAGCTAGGAGGCTGGAAGAGGAGCCTAGGAACTGCAGACGTGTTTATTCTCTCCTGGCTGGCACAGCAGGCGTAGCAGCAGATATAACACAACACAACTGCACATAACCCTTCAGGGCTTTTCCAGGTGAGGCTTATTCAGGCATACCACCCAAAGTAGCCTGCAACCAAGCAAGTAAGTACCTCATGAGGCACATGCACAGTGCTGTCAGTGATCTCAGCTGCGACATAACTGGGCAAAGTCACTGCTTACAGAACATGGGGCAAGAGGGTGTGAGAGTGCAGGGCAAGAGGGCGTGAGAGTGCAGGGAAAGAGAGCCTGACTGGAGCCATCTTGTTAATTTCCCCACAGCTGAACAATAAAGAAAACCTGCCCTTTGGGAATTCCCTGGCAGTTTGGTGGCTGGGACTTGGTACTTTCACTGCTAGTGCCCAGGTTCACTCCCTGGTCAGGGAACTAAGATCCCACAAGCCAAGTAGCATGGCCAAAAAAGAAAAGAAGAAATCTGCCCTGTGCTCTGAAGAGAGACATTATCTCTAACTTTCAAGGTTGTTCACTACACAAATATTCTTGAACAAGTCCAAAGACAGCCAATGCCTATGCTCCACTAACTTCGTGAAAGAGGCCCATAAAGAATTATCCACCAGCAATTAAAAAGGCCGACTACCAGATTATACAGAAAGTTAGGGAATTCCAGAAAAACATCTACCCGTTTCATTGATTTCACCAAAGACTTAGAGTGTATGGATCACAATAAACTGTGGAAAACTCTTAAAGAGACGGGAATACCAGACCATCTTACCTGTCTCCTGAGGAACCTGGAGCAACAGTTAGAACCTTGTATGGAACAACTGATTGGTTCAAGACTGAGAAAGGAGTACAGGGTCTGTCTGCTGTCATCCTGTTTTTTAATTTATACGCTGAGCTGCTGCTGCTGAGTCGCTCCAGTCGTGTCCGACTCTGTGCGACCCCAGAGACGGCAGCCCACCAGGCTACGCCATCCCTGGGATTCTCCAGGCAAGAACACTGGAGTGGGTTGCCATTTCCTTCTCCAATGCATGAAAGTGAAAAGTGAAAGTGAAGTCGCTTAGTTGTGTCCGACTGTTAGCGACCCCATGGACTGCAGCCCACCAGGCTCCTCCGTCCATTGGATTTTCCAGGCAAGAATACTGGGGTGGGGTGCCATTGCACATCATGAAAAATGCTGGGTTGGATAAGTCACAAGCTGGAATCAGGATAGGTGGGAGAAACATCAACAACCTCTGATATTCGGATGATACCACATTAATGGCAGAAAACAAAGAGGAAGTAAAGAGCCTCTTGATGAGAGTAAAAAGCTGGCTTAAAGCTAAATATTAAAAAAAACTAAGATCATGGCATCCAGCCCCATTACTTCATGGCAAATAGAGGGGGGAAAGGTGGAAGCAGTGACAGATTTCCTCCTCTTGGGCTCTAAAATCACCGTGGACGGTGACTGCAACCATGAAATCAGAAGACGATTGCTTCTTGGCAGGAAAGCTACGACAAACTTAGTGTGTTGAAAAGCAGAGACATTACTCTGCTGGCAAAGGTCCATATAGTCAAGGCTGTGGTCTTCCCAGTGGTCACTTACAGTTGTGAGAGCTGGACTGTAAAAAAGGCGGAGTGCCGAAAAATTGATGCCTTTGAACTGTGGTGCTGGAGAAGACTCCTGAAAGTCCCTTGGACAGCACAGACAGTCAATCTTAAGGGAAATCAACCCTGAATACTCGTTGGAAGGACTGATGTTGAAGCTGACGCTCCAGTACTTTGTCATCTGATGTGAACAGCTCATTAGAAAAGTCCCTGATGCTGGCAAAGATTGAGGGCAGAAGGAGAAGAGGGCGTCAGAGAATGAGATGGCTGGATGGTATCACGTGCATGAACATGAGCTTGGGCAAACTTCAGCTGGCGAGGGACAGAGAGGGAGGCCTGGCGTGCTGCAGTCCATGAGGTTGCAGCGTCGGGCATGACTGGGTGACTGAACAACTAACAGATAAAGCCAGAACAGTAAAAGAATTCCAATGTGGCAGGAGAGAAAGTTCTCATACCGTTTGCCCCACAGACCCCAGAACCAGGTACCAGACAGCTAGGGGCAGCTGTACACAGCCTCTACAAGAGCCCATTGAAATGATACAAAGTAGACAATCCTATACTTGCCTAGCCCATCCCCTGAAAAAAAGGCTCTTGTCTACATTTCCCCCTCATTCTGCCTCCTGGCACCCTGGGGCCTGTGTGGCCCTGTGTGGCATGGCAGTCCTCCTCCTCTTTGGAACTGTAACAAACTATCTTTTCAATGTCAGTTGTCTCCTGATCTGTTGGCCTCACCCACACCTCAATAATAATAAAACCTACCTTTTTACTTTTTATCTCTTACTATCTGATTGGAAAAATTACAAAACTTGACAACACTGTGGATGCTGCTCTCACATGTGGCTGGTAGGGATGCAAAATGGTTAAACATTCATGGAGGGAAATTTAGTAATAGCTAATGGGAAATAGATGGGGAAACAGGGGAAACAGTGTCAGACTTTATTTTTTTGAGCTCCAAAATTACTGCAGATGGTGACTGCAGCCATGAAATTAGAAGACACTTACTCCTTGGAAGAAAAGTTATGACCAACCTGGATAGCATATTCAAAAGCAGAGACATTACTTTGCCGACTAAGGTCCGTCTAGTCAAGGCTATGGTTTTTCCTGTGGTCATGTATGGATGTGAGAGTTGGACTGTGAAGAAGGCTGAGGGCCGAAGAATTGATGCTTTTGAATTGTGGTGTTGGAGAAGACTCTTGAGAGTTCCTTGGACTGCAAGGAGATCCAACTAGTCCATTCTGGAGATCAGCCCTGGGATTTCTTTGTAAGGAATGATGCTGCTAACGCTGAAACTCCAGTACTTTAGCCACTTCATGCGAAGAGTTGACTTACTGGAAAAGACTCTAATGCTGGGAGGGATTGGGGGCAGGAGGAGAAGGGGACGACAGAGGATGAGATGGCTGGATGGCATCACGGACTCGATGGACGTGAGTCTGAGAGAACTCTGGGAGTTGGTGACGGACAGGGAGGCCTGGGGTGCTGCGATTCATGGGGTCACAGAGTCGGACATGACTGAGTGACTGAACTGAACTGAACAAAGTTTGTGTTTACTTTTGGCCCATGAATTCTACATCTAGGAATTTACCCAGAATATGTATCTCCAATAATAAAAAAATACATGGGTACAATATTATTAATTATATCACTGTTTGTTTGTAATTGCAAAATATTGGAAACATACTGAATCCCTGTACATAAACAATTTGGTGAATAAACTATAGAACCCCCACACTATAGAGGGTAGGGGGAAGGTGAGAAAGATATTTATGAACTGATATGGAATGATTTCTAGATATATTGTTTAGTGGGGGAAAAAAGCAAAATAGAGAAGTTTTTATACCACTTTTTCTGTAAGAAAGGAATAATAAGGAAACACACAAGTATCTGTTTGATTTTTCAAACAGCAGCACTGGAAGTCAGAAACTGAGGATGTAACTTCCTGCAGGGGGCAGAGGGGCACGCAGGGAAGGCATGGAAACGTTGAGTGGCTCGACTCTAATTCTTGAATAGTCTTGACTCTTAGAATCAAGCTATATACTCAAAATATATATGTAAATAAGGATTGGGAAGAATCCTAAGGTGCAAACACAATCAACCTGACTGTATTTCAAATAAGCAATTCTGGAACTACTTGGTCTGTTTATTGTCAGACTGAGCGAATGAGTAAATATATTAAAGAAGTTAGAAGCCAGATTTCCCCCAGTTGGAAAAGAACTACAAAATGGAATTGGAGAAAGCTAGGGAAATTCTTTTGTTTTTAAATGAAACCAGAAGCATCAGTATGAACTTGTTGTATTTAACGTATTAACATACGCACAAAAAATAGGTACAGACATGTGTGTACGTGTGTCCCTAGTTTTCCACTGAAAGGACCTAGAAACATTCTTCTTGGCATCCACAAAGGAAGGAGTATACTGTTCCCCACTGAACAGAATGTGGCTCCTTGGAGAAATGATGGAATCCAGGGCTGAGGCAGGGAAAGTACAAGTTGATGTGCCAAGAAGTAAGAAAGTGCTCATAGTGTGAGGGAATATGGGAAAGGATTACAGGATATAGGAAATAGCTGTAAGCAGATACTGTGCACAGTTGGCATAATCTGAGCACCAACATAAATAATGGGATTAATGGATTATAACTCATGGAAACTGGAGTGAAGGAAGGAATAGGATATTTGAAGAAGGAATAGGATATCTGTATGGTTTCACAGTACCTCCACATAAGTTAGATCTTAATTAAGAAAGGGAATAAAGATATACTTTACAATAGAAAAACCTGGCAGACAATTCCTTTCACAGGTGATTAAAGTCACCATCCCCTAAAATGGGACAAATCAAGATGTGCCTCCCATTATTATGTGCTAAGAAAGACATTCCACTTTGGTGCTGTCCCGATCAAAGCACATAATCTGATCCTAATCACAACAAAACACTGGACAGACCCAAGTGAGGGACAAACCACAAAATGAACTCGCCTGGACTTTTCAAAAACATCAATATTAGGAAAAACAAAGAAAGGCTGAAGAACTTTTCCAGACTAAAAGAATGTATGAGACATGAAAATTAAACATGATGCATAATTCCGAATGAGATCCTGGGCCAGGGAAAGCTGTTAAAAATGATCTGTTAGGTTAATTGAAAAACTTGAGTATGGACTATGGTTTAGCTGAGAGCATTATATCAAAGTTAGATTCCCTGATTTTGATCCTTGTATCTTGGATATATAAGAGAATATCTTTGATATTAGGAAACACAGCCTCAAGTCTTTAGGGATAAAGGAGCATGTCTACAACATACTTTCAAATTTCAGGGGGAAAATATGTGTGTGTGTGTGTGTATTATAAACATATACATGCATATATATACCAAGAAAAGAGAATTAAAGCAAATATGGCAACTTGTTAATCATTGGTAAAGGGTACATATTCTTGCAACTTTTATGTAAATTTAAAACTATATCAAAATTAAAAGCTTTCCGCCCCCGCCACAAAAGCTAATATTTAAATAGAAGGGTCCCTTAACTGCCCAACATAATGAATGAAAAAAGGGCTCACACCCAGGCCTCTGTGGCTGCCTCCGAACAAACACTTTGCTCTTGCTTGCTAATGGGTTCTGATTTTTAACATTAGACTTTTTACTCTAGAGCATTTTATTTAAAAAATTTGAACCCCATGGCCTGGGGTTCAATCCCTGGCCTGGAAATGAGATCCCGCAATCGCACAGTGCAATCAATAAAGAAAAAAAAGTTTCCCCAAAACAGCAAGAAAAAGTGAGTATTGTTGAGAGAATGCATGAATGAGTGAACCAGTGAATGGGGAGTGGGCGAGTGTATGGACAGAGCAAGTGACATGGGGACGCTGGGGATGCAAGAGGCTCCCCCTCAAAGCACAAGCACTTTTCTCTCTCTGCCTTCACAGCCTCACCACACAGGTGAGGGGTGCAGGGTGGCTCTGTTCAAGAAGACACACCCTGGCAGCGGGGCTGGCCAAAGTGCATTTCCTTCCACTCCCTCAGGAGGTCAGGCCAGGTGACCCCCTGCTGCTTCCTCTTCTCTGCCCAGGGCGGGGCCTCCTGCATTCTTGGCGGAAGGGCAGCAGGCATGTTGAGGAGACAGCATCAGGGTGGCAACAAGGTGACCCAGATCTAGCCCCAGGCCTGTGCTCAGCTGCCCCTGTGACTAACACAGAGCATTTATCTGCTTTGGGTCTCCATTTCCCCATTTGCACCTTAGGCAGTTTGGTAAAATCAGTGACTTTCAGCTTTGGCCACATGTTAAAAACAGCTTGGGGAGCTTTTAAAATTTCAGGGCCCAGACTGCACCCTAGACAAAATAAGCAGGACTCACTGGAGGGTATAATCCCGACACCCACATCACGCTTTGCAGGTGATTTCAGTGCACAGCTTGCTTTGAGAAACCTATGGGCGCCGATCTCCATGGTTGCCTCTAGCCTCATGATAATAAGCCCCACCTGATGCTCCACTTCTGACACTGGAGTGTTCAACGAAATGGGAGAGTCACCCCAACATGTGAGTTCCTACCTTCAGCCCTTTGAGTTCCTACCTGCAGCCCTGCAGCCCAGGACTTTGCCCAGCCCCACCCACCCTTCATAAAACCTCCTGCTCCAGCCCGTCTTCACCATTTTGATGTTTGGACTTGAGGACTCAGGATCCTTGCCGAAGAGGAGTCTCCCCAGGTATGTGCCCAGGTGCTCTTGCTTTCTTGTCACGCACAGATGCTGAAGAAGGTGTTGGGAGAAAGGGGAGAGAAAACTGGGGAGGAGAGGGAGTCTGTTCGAGATACTGTTTGACTTTCCTTATCCCTTGAGGTAGCAGCTACTAACTTTTCCCGAGGAGAGCTGTGCCTCCAAAGGCCTCCCCTCTCAGGGGCCCTTGGGTGGGCATTATTAGCCTGCACTGCTTCCCCATGAACACAGGCTGAGAGGAAAGAGCATTAAATTTTAGTCCCTTCCTTCAGTTGCAGCAACCTGTGCAAGTCATACAAACACCTGAGCCTTAGTTTGCCTACTGTAAAACAGGCCGACCCTGCCCTATCTCACTGGCCAATGAAAAGAAAATATTGTTTCAAAGCAGACAAATGCACTGAGGCTTTAAAACATGCCTTTTATTTGATTGGAAGTTCAGTATAAATGCTGGAGGGGCTGCTGATCTGACAGACTACAGAACTTACTCATGGCTGAACCCCAACTGGATGTGAAGCCCTCAGGTGAGTCTTTAAATCCTGTTTCCAATATGGTTGTCAAGGGGGATGGGGAGAGGCCCGAGGAGGGGTGGGGTGTCCTTCTCCACTCTGCCAGTGGTGTAGTCAAGAGCAGAGCAAGTAGACCATGGGTCCTTTCAGAGGGAGGCAAGTATCTATAGTTATAATTAATAATAGCAGCCAGCAAATACTGGTGCTCAGTACATGCTAGGAGTGTTGGTATTTTCTGTGCATTTCCTCATTCCTTCTTATAAGCTTGTGAGGTAGAGATTAATCCCATTTTCCAGATCAGAAAACAGGCTCAGAAAAGTGACTTGTCTAAGGTGTCACTGCTACTAAATAGCATAGGAAAAATTCAGATCCAAATCTGCCAGACTTCAAAGAGCATGCTTTCTGACCTCTAAGAGACCCTGTCCACCCACAGGTCCATCACAAAAATGAAATGCTTCTGCATGTGGGGGTGCCTCATGCTGTGTGGCCTGAGTAGTGAAGGGGTGAGAAGGGCATTGTTACAGTTCAGGTGTCTGGGTCATTCTCCCTGACCAGCACAGAGCTCCCTCCACGGCTGGAGTGGAAGGGCACAGGGACATCATTTCTGTCCTGGGAGAATGCTGCACTGGGCAAGACTATCTTATTTTTTGGAGAAGCATTCAGCAGTGTGGAAAAAGTATGGTTTAAGCCCCCAACAGAACTGACTTCACGGGCCTGAGATCAGAGCAGTTGTGCAGGCTCCTACATCAGACAGACCTCACGCTTGGGATCAAGTGCTCTGTGGTTGTTGGCCTGAAATTTTTGTAATTTTGAGTTTGTTTTGTAAGCAAAATCAGATGGGACAATGGAGCACCTGCTGAGAGATTGGGAGCTGTGGCTTGAATGTGTGATTCCTCTCTCAGCCCACCATGCTCCAGCCTCCACCAGAGTCCCTCACTCTGCTGTCACTTTTGCACCTGGCAGTGACTCAAGCAAAAGGTGGTCAAGGCAGGGCATGCTCTGAGGTCCACAGGGCAGGGAAGAGGCAAGTCACCCCTATCCAGGTAACAGCATTCAGGTGGGGAGGCTGCAATTCCTTGGGTAGCCATTTTGCCCTGGGCCACATTTTCCCCAGTGGCTCGGACAGTAAAGAATCTGCCAGCATTGCAGGAGACCCAGCTTCAATCCCTGGGTCAGGGAGATACCCTGAAGAAGGAAACGGCTACCCACTCCAGTATTCTTGCCTGGAGAATTATGGACAGATGACAGGTGCCAGGCCTTTGGGATCTCAAAGGCCTACAGTCTATGGGATCACAAAGAGTTGGACATGACTAAACGACTAACAATTTCTTTTCACTTTCCTCTTAACTAGGTCACATCCAGGTCCTGCCATTTCCTGGAGCAAACTCCAAGTTACTTTATCCCTCAGCCCCAATTTTCTTTTCTGAAAATGGGAATAATACCTACACCCCATAGGATTATTGTGAGGCCAATGAGGTTTCTGTTGATTCTTTTTTCCAAAATCCAAGTCTGATTATGACAGTCTTCTGAACACCGTCTAATGGCTTGAGACTGTTCTAGAATAAAGCCCTTTCACTCACACCAGCACTGTCCAATTAAAATATTACATAAGGCACTAGTGGTAAAGAACCCACCTACAGAAGCAGGTTAGATGTAAGAGACACGGGTTCAGTCCCTGTGTTGGGAAGATCCCCTGGAGGAGGGCACAGCAACCCACTTCAGTATTCTTGCTGGAGAATCCCAAGGACAGAGGAAGGAGCCTGGCAGGCGACAGTCCACAGGGTTCAGAGTCGCACAAGACTAAAGCAACAGCACGCAAGCCACATAGGTAATTAAACTTTTGTAGCCACATTTAAAAGGCAGGTGAAATTCATTCTAATACATTTCACCCAATAAATCAAAACTATGATTTCAACCTAAAATCAATATTAAAAATTGGGCCTTCTGCTGTTCCCAGGCCCTGAAAAGCTCTTCTCTCTCCACCCTCTGAATTTAGTTAAGCTGACTCAACCTTCAGATGTCAGGTCACTTAGCCTTCAGGGAGGCCTTTCTCGACCCCCTTCCAGGTTTTCACAGTACTGTGTATCTTGATTCTACCAGGCCTACAACTGTAAAATCACATTAGCCTGAGGTCACCTGATTCATCTCTCTCCTGTTGTAAACACCAGCACAAAGGTCACTTTGGGTTTTTAATTGTTGTTTGCATCATTTCCCCAAGGATTAGCACTGCACACAGCAGCCTTGGGAAGATATTCTATGTAAAAGGCCTGGCACCTTGATGCTCTAATGTTCCCTCCTTTCACTTTCCTCTGGTTGAGAAACTTCTCCTTATTAAAGGGACTCTCTTAACTGTATAACTCTGCTAAAGACCTGGAGACATAAAACTCTCAATGCCAAATACATTGAAGTAGAAACAAGATATGCACACAGATTATAAATATTTCTTGAGATTACATATCATTTAAAAATACTATCTCAGTTCCTTTTCATGATTTAAGCAGCAGCAATTAAGGAAAATTCCTGTTCAAGTCTGAGTCTAATTACTGCCCTTTTCAAGTTTCTTTCCAGGAGCTGCAGAGCAGAAAAGTGGTGATGGGGCTCTGGTCCTCGTCTAACTGGCAGAGTTGGCACACAGCTAAATGCTGAGCTGCTGTTGTTTCTCACCTCTCCTTCTCCAATTCTTTCTCAGGTGAATATAAACAAGGAGGCTCAAATCAACAGTTGCCAACTGATCCAGGTGATAATACCAAACCTGATGACACCTGCCCAGGTGAGGATTCAACCCCCAGGTCATATTGCAAAGCCAACTTCATCATTTGGCTTCATCAACTTTCTCCACCTTTAGTCAAGACTGCTCCTTCTTATGACAATTGTTTTAAGACTTAAGACTCACCCAATGCCACTGTCTCCAAGTGAAAAGTGAAAGTTGCTCAGTCATGTTGGACTTTTTGCGACCCCATGTAATTCTCCAGGCCAGAATATGGGAGTGGGTAGCCATTCCCTTATCCAGAGGGTCTTCTCAACCCAGGGTTGAACCCAGGTCTCCCACTTTGCAGGTGGATTTTTTACCAGCTGAGCCATCAGGAAAATCCAAAGATGTCTTCCAAGATGGTAGAATTATCCTGTTTATCTGCCCCTCAAGTCCTAGGGGATCCAACAGGATGATCTGCACCATTAAGAATATAGCACCCCAGGGCTACACATTTTCTTCAAATGTTTCAAATAGCCAACAAAGCACCCCCAAGTCACACCCAACACAGATGTATTGCCAAAGGTACTGCATGTCACACACTGGGTTTTTTAGATCCTGGCTTCACAATGCCTTTTGGTGAGTATAATGGGACATATACCTGAGCTTGCCCAGCATCCCTATAAAAACCTCAGGTAATTAAAGTTTATATATGCCTTTTATTATTTTATTATTCAGCTCTTTGCTATAATTGATGTTTAAAATGTTTATTTTCTTTTACATAAAATTTTGTTGGTGATCCAGAGCTGGTACTTAAAGTCAGAATTCAGAGCCACAAAGAAAATGACTTCATTGAAATTGAACTGGATAGACAAGAGTTAAGTTACCAAAATCTACTACAAGCAAGCTGCTATGAACTAGGGATTGACCCAGAGCAAGTGGAGAAGATCAGAAAGCTACCAAACACATTGCTCAGAAAGGTAGGGTGTTTACAAGTTTCTAAATAGAGACTGGGCTCTAGGTGGGTAAAATTATGTTCAGTGAAGCCGATCACTAGCTTTTGTATTACTAATATGAAAACAAATCCAAGACACTGGACATTTTAGCTGCAGGATAGCCAAACATGGTAGCTAGGTTATTTCCAATCTGGTGCTTTTACAGATTTACATACCTTTAATTTAATCACTCTTTTTAATTCTCTGAATTGCAACAACCAAAATTTAAAACCCTAGCTCATCTCAACAGACTGACTGGTCCCGGGGACAGAAAATACAAAGCCACTCTTACCTGCTTAGCAAAGTCAAGCCTTTGCAATCTCAGGAAACAAAACTGGGGGCATTTTTACGTATTTTTCTGATTCAAAATATATCTCATTTTTTAACTTGAGGGAAACTCTCATCTCTTTGGGCATTTTTTAAAAAGCAACTTTCAAAATGCCTTTTAGCAATTCTTATTGGTGCCGTGGCTAACAATATATTCTTTGTAAACCAGAAGTGGTGGGATGGTCATACTTTCAGATGTTATATATATATATAGTGCCCTGGATGGACTAAAGTCTTTTTTAAATTGAGACTTTATTCCCCTTGGAAATCAGCAACAGGTCTAAAACACAAAAACAGGAAAGGGAAACAATCAACTGCTGACTCAGTTTACCATGGATGGAAAGAAAACAGTGCTGGGGCAATCCCGTTCAGCCTTTTCACCGTAAGTTTATGTGTGTTTATGAACCATTATGTAACTTCTTTTTCATATTAAGGACAAAGACATTCTAAGACTACAGGACTTTCAGGAAGTAGAACTCATTTTAATGAAAAATGGAAGCTCTGCACTGACAGAATATACACCATCTCTGTTAGAGAAGCCCTGCTACAACAGCAATGCTGCAAAAATGACTTATTAAATCGCACAAATGAAAAACCGGAATCAGTATTTTGTAAATAATGAAGTCTGGATGCATCTAACAGTTTGCTAACTTCATATGTGTACTTATTTCCTTGTTGTGCAACTTCTCTAGGCTTGGGAGTAAAGCACGTTTAAAGTACTTTGACACAAGTTTATTTTGTAAAGTTGTACCCCAGTCCTGGTCAGACACAGGTATGCACCCCCGAGACTCAGGACAAGTGGCCGGGCTCTGTTCACAACTCCATTAAGGGTAGGGTGAGCTAACTAGGGCTGGGAAAGCCAGGGCCCACTTGACACCCTGGTTTAAAAGTCCTAGCTTCTAAACCCATCTCTTACCATCATTTCTTGCAACTCTGAAATCTACAAAATGGTGACAGGGTAACAGGCAGGAAGGCTTGGGGTCCCCAGGCGTCAGACTTTTTTTCTTCTCTTAAAACGACAGGAGGAAACAAGTGTCAGATATGTTTTTCCCTTCTCTACACACAAAAGGTTTAAAATTTCTATGTTGTCATGACACCTGGTTCCACCTGACCTTTTCTCAAACCTTGAGCTAACAAATGTGTTTTTCTTATGGAAATGCTTTTCTTAAGCTATGTTAATGAACTATGTATTTACCTTAGACTCTTCAAGTCAGTTCCACCTAAGACTCAGAACCAATAATGGCTCAAGAAACCAGTATGTTTTACTAATGGAAATGTTCTCTTTAGCTACGTTAATAAAACTATGTATTTGTTCAGAAACCTGCCTCTCTTCAAGATTCATGTCAATTTTATGGCACAGGATGACTAACCTTGTGCCAATGCTATCTCAAAATGCATGTTATGGGTGAGGGGTCTGGTGCCACTCTAGAGTTTTGAGACATTTCCTTTCTCTAATTAGCAGTTTATATAATTTCTTGCTGAAAACTAGCAAGAGGGCACTCTTTCTGATGTCTGTGCCAGAAGTTTTCTTTTATACTTAATAAGTATAAAATAATATACTTTATACTTAATACACAAAAGCTCTGAGCGATTAAACCTTGCCACTGGCCCAAAGGCCAAGAACCATGGAGGTGTACAAGGCTCTTAACCTTTAAATAGCAGGACTTAAGACAACTTGAGTAACCACTTTTTAACCTAACAACTTGCAGAAAAGCCTAGACACGCATTGAATTTGCACTCCTGCCTGACTCCATTTACCAACTTTTATTAATACTCACTTTTTTACACACCAGTGTGAAGTCATCTCTAACTCTTATGCAATTGAGGAAAAAGTACGAGACCTCCTGGGCAAGCACAATGTCT
Source organism: Oreotragus oreotragus (assembly GCA_006410675.1). NCBI lineage: Eukaryota > Metazoa > Chordata > Mammalia > Artiodactyla > Bovidae > Oreotragus > Oreotragus oreotragus. The sequence goes on from SJYX01020966.1 coordinate 125,298, forward strand.
TAATCTTTTCCAGCACATGAAATAAGCCATCCCTCTCTCATCTCCAAATCCTCAACAGCTCACTTCTGATGAAGGGTGAAGGGACACTAAGTCATTGCATCAACACTTATCTCACCCAATGCCAAAAAAAATGGAAAATGTTCTGAACGGTGCAAGTGAGATGTGTACCATTTTATTCATGAAATGAGTATGACACCTAAATCTGTGGTTTACTTAGTATCCATGGGGTTTTGGTTAGGAGAACCTCAGCACCAAATATGTCTGGCATCCAAGTCACACTTTTAAGACAGCATGCCCCCTAATGAAAGCCAGTGCCACCCAGAGCTCAGTGTTCCATTGCCAGGGCTGTGACGGGGGATGAAAAGGGGCCAAGCTCCAAGTGCTTTGGCCCTGTTATTTTCCATCTGTCTTAAAGAAGATAAATTGAGGCATGGGCTGAGGGTTGGTTAATCACTGCTTGTGGAAGAGATATTTTAGGTTGTTTTTAAGTGAACATGGTAGAATAAATTTGAAGTCAGTACTGTTGGAAAGCTTACACTAGAACCTGCACAGGGGTTACCTAGTGAAGCGGAGTAAGATCAATAAGGGCAATTACCACAAGGTTGGTAAAATATGCATACCCATTTCAAGTTAATACAACCTGCATCAAATGTATTTTCTAGAAGCAACATTAGAATAAATTTGAAGTCAGTACTGTTGGAAAGCTTACACTAGAACCTGCACAGGGGTTACCTAGTGAAGCGGAGTAAGATCAATAAGGGCAATTACCACAAGGTTGGTAAAATATGCATACCCATTTCAAGTTAATACAACCTGCATCAAATGTATTTTCTAGAAGCAACATAGTTTTAAGGCTGAAGATTAATAAATATCTGAAGCATCAAGAGTAATTAAAAAAAAATTTGGGGGGGGGCCACACTACCTGGGATGGGATCAAACTCACTCCTGCAGTGGAAGCAGAGTCTTAACCACCAAACTGGGAGGGAAGTCCCAAGAATAATTTTTATTATGTATTTCATGCACAGATAGTAAAAACTTAATTTCTGAGTGACATACAATTCCACTGTAAGATTATGTCATTTTCAAGTCATTGAAACAAATCAGTTACCAGAATGCTATCCTAAAAAGATTTCCAGATATTTAGTAGTGGTCTAGAATGCTTACGGTTCATTTATAATGAAGTGATTTGGGGTATTTATTTGGAAGCATACAAGGGCAACGGGTAACTGATACAAGGCCTTTTAGCTACATGAATTTAATGTACTTTAGTCAAGGCTATGGTTTTTCCAGTAGTCATGTATGGATGTGAGAGTTGGACTATAAAGAAAGCTGAGCGCCGAAGAATTGATGCTTTTGAACTGTGGTGTTGGAGAAGACTCTTGAGAGTCCCTTGGACTGCAAGATCAGTCCTGGGTGTTCATTGGAAGGACTGATGTTGAAGCTGAAACTCCAATACTTTGGCCACCTGATGCAGAGAGCTGACTCATTTGAAAAGACCCTGATGCTGGGAAAGATTGAGGGCAGGAGGAGAAGATGACAGAGGATGAGATGGTTGGATGGCATCACCGACTCAATGGACATGGGTTTGGGTGGACTCCAGGAGTTGGTGATGGACAGGGAGGCCTGGCGTGCTGTGGTTCATGGGGTCACAAAGAGTCAGACACGACTGAGCAACTGAACTGAACTGAGGTGCCTTTCAAATTTCAACCACTTCCCCTTTACAGAGCAAACATTATTTAAACACTTCATGTAAGTACACTTATTAAGAGTAAAACAAGGACCAAGAGTAGCCCCTCTGAGGTGACAATGTAACCTGAACAAAGGGAAGGACATGCTGACCATGGGTCAGGAGAATGGCAGGTTTCCTTCCTAGATTGGCGTAAATCTAGGAGAAAAATCCTCCTTGGAAGCTGATTATACAGAAACAGAATCAGTTTCCTGGCAGACACCCATATGAAAATTACTTCAAGATAAAAATAATGTATCACAAAGAAAACATACATGGAGGCTCTGTCTCTAGCTTTAAAGACAACAATTAAAACCCTAAGTCTAGAACTCGAAAATCAATACTCTTTAAACCTATCACTTTAATTCCATGAAATACACTGTTTATATATCTATTTCACTACTTACTACCTACATCAAGACCTTTTCCCATTTTTTAAAATTTAAATTTTATTAAGAAATATACATACAAAAGCACATACACATACAGTTTAAAAAGGAAACCACCCACCCAGCTTCAACAATCACCAGCAGTTCTTCTGAAGGATCCTCTTGCCCTTCATGATTTCCCTCCAACACACTGAATTCTGTTAAATCATTTCCTTGCTCTCCATTTACCATGTATTTATGGACTGGTTTTGACTTTCACAGAAAAGGAACTGGATTATTCTTCCGCAAACTTGCTTTTTTGACCAGAGACTCATCCACGTTCACATGTGCGGCTGTAGTTCAGTCTGCCTTCTTGGAATCCCACTATAGGAATATACCACATATTTGTCCCCTCGTCTGTTGGACATTTCAAGTCTTTCCAGTTTGTTTTTGCTTCCTTTCCTCCTATTACAAATGATGCTGTTATGACACACATGCATAAATGTTTCTCTAGGGTATGTATCTAGGGATGGAACAGCCAGAAGAAGTTACAGCACAGTTGTACCCAACTGTTTTCTGAAGCTGTTGTTCCTAAACATTTTTAAAGCTGATGACAACTGATCTATTTGGGATGGCCAAGGGGAAGAAACAGATCAACTATGAAACTCAAACTGCATTTTTAAATTAGGAAATTTAAAAAATCTAATACAATGAAAAATACATTTACTTCTTTGACTGAAATGGATTTTTCAAACCACATTTTTTAACTTAAAATTGCTATCTCCTATATCCCAAATGTTTCTAAACACTGGGTGAAAAGAGCAAGATTCAAAAAATATGCTGTACTATGATATATTTTAAGAGATTCATACATATAAGTGATTACATCCCCCACTGCCCACCTCCCCACAAAGACCACTTGGAAAGTAATTAACGCTAGCAGCTCCTGGACAGGACGAGCAGAAGCAGAAGAGACATCACAAAACACTCCTGTTGTTTTTCCAAACCATACACAAGCCTGTCACACAAAATTCTTAAAAAGCAGCCACCTGGGGATTTTCTCATCAACTAAAAATCAGTCCAAACTCAAACCTGAAACAACCCTGCAGGGAGTCCCACCCCACAGAAAATATACACAAGTTAAAGTATTTTTCATTTTACGCACTTTTAAAAAATACTCACACAGCTCATCTACAACACATTTTTGAAAGCACAGAACAGACACAGTTAAAAAACACTTCCATCCTAAATTGTTCAGTTTTAACATCTCTAAAAATTTTTAATCAAGTGACTGAACCCAACCCACATGTGGTCAAGGTGTTCTCACACCTTAGAAATATGGCTGTGACACTATATTGAAGAAACCAGACAGATCACCTGCAGGTAAATAATGTTATATAAGGAAAGAAGGTGTCTCTAGGTAACAAAATTAGCTGGGTAACAAAATTAGCTCAAGAAGGAAAGAAAGATGTTTTAATACACCTTGAAAGATTACTGTATTATGATCTGTTTGAAGAAAAAGATGTCTTAACAAAAAGGGTGAAGACGAGTATCACTACCCTGCAAAGAGGCCAGAACAGCAATTACCAGGCTCAATTACCAGGCTCCCACCAGACCAGTATGAACTCAAGTTTATCCAATTTATTTAAATCAGTAAATTTTAAGTCTTTCAGTGATACATGCAGAAACATTTGTAAATTAAGTATGTCTGAGACTTGCCTGAAAATAACAGGGACAAGGGACACAGAGTAAGAATGGTCACTGAATCTTATTGGTGATGAACTTTAGTCAGTCCAAAATAAAAAAAGTTTTAAGAACTGATTGCTGCTTGCAGTCTTACCAAGTAATCTTCTGGTTAGTAAAAATCGGCTCCCCCGAAGGCTTTTCAAAGAGAAATACGCATGAAGCAACTGACAACTTTTTGGTCTGCACCAGAAAAATGTGTATTTCTCAATGTAAACAAGCACATGACCACTACATGGCATTCCTGTGAATTCGGTTAGTAAGAATAATCTCCTTGAGCCTAATTAATTTGGGGTGTTGGATGTGACCCAATTTCTAGATCTCCAAAACCTTTAGTCATGACCCCTCAAGCGACCAGGCCTCCCCTTCAAATTTTGTATGAAGTTCATTAGTGATCCATACAGATGAAGATGATGAAGACTTCATAAACTCATTTACTGTACTTCACTAAAATAAATTAGCGAACGATTCTACATGAGGCAGAAGAAAACAAACGGCATTTAAATACCCGATTTAACACCTTAATGACTAAGCATCTTAATACTTAAATAATTTTCTTCTGTTTTCTGTTTTCCTTAATACTCAGTAATAGAAACTGGTAAACTATCACTTTATGACCTTTATTCTACAATCATATCTTGTCAAAATATACAAAGCAGTGCTTGGGAGTTGGCAGACTTTGTGTTAAGACTGTTTTCCCACCTTACATTAATTCTCACAAATTGAGAATCCATCTATCTCCATCTAGGTGAGCCAAGAGTGCTGTCCCCACAGCATTATTTCATACAAAGCCTCTGAAGCGTCATTATTTTCCAAAGCTTGGTGGAGGGTATTTTAGTAAATTCTGTAGCCCATTATTATGACTATTAGAACAACTACAGTGGCATAGAGTGAGGCAGTGGACTGTGAGGTGGAGACCTAGATTCCACGTGCTAGTTTCTCCATCAACATGAAGTCCTAAGACATCAGGTAAGTCATTTAACATACAAACTCAAGTTTCTCTACCTATAAACTGATAGCAATATCTGAAAACTATAAATCATGAAGAACTGTGATTTATATGAACTATGACACATGCAGCTGGAGCTAATAATACTTTTATACAATCAACAAGCTGGATATAGGTAGAAATGTGCTGCCATATTTGCCATACATGACCCCCCCCACACACTCCCATTACCTTAAACATTTTTTTAAATCCTTGTTCGATGTGATACACTCCATACACAGAAATAAATATATTTATAATAAGACCAGGTTAAAAAAATCTTGATACAGGATTTCTAAGACAAAAAACCAGCTAAAAGTGTCTGAATGTTTTTCTACATCATTATTTCACAGCTAGAGGATGATAGTGTTTGTCAGAAGGATATTTTGAATTTTCTACTACTAAAGAAATCTCTCATGGATGTAAAAATATATTCCAGTTCATTGTATATCTTCATTATTAAAAGCAAAATCCAAATGTATTCATAACTACTAAAAATTGAAGCACCATTATTTAAAACATTTAAACTGTGGAAATTCTATAAAAATTAATCTTAAACAGAACAAATCAGATAAAACTGTACACCAAGATCTCTAGTAACAGCGTATCTCATATTTAAAACAAGGGACTAGTTCAGAGTCCAATAACTTTATTAAAAAAGATTAATACTAAAACTTCAATGACAAAGAGACAAATCTGTAACAGAAAGTCGGAGATACTTTATTTTCACTTCTAAATCCAAAGGCTAGCAGAGTTGTAAAAATGAAATCCCACTTAGTCTGATTCACACAAATATTAACGTTTAATCTCGTTTTCAAAGTCCCAAGAATGAAAACTTGCAATTAAACACTGAGCAAGCCACATGTTTAGGTAATATTTCTTAAAAAGTCTTAAAGAAAAAGATATGATACAGGACCTAAGTTTTCAGTGGCATATATATGCTATTAATACATGTTCTGAAATCTGATAGGTCACATCAGTCCTGAATTAATTTTTAATAATAAAAAAAAAACAAACTAACCGAGCTTTATACTTTTTCTATGCCACTATAGTTTTCTTTCACCTCATTTTAATGTCGATCTTCACTTTATGCAGTTTTCAGTTTTCTTCCAAAAATCTTCCAACAGTATTCCTACAAAGCAAAATTTGTGGAAAAATGATAATTAGACAACATGTATAAGGCAAATTTTCATGACTAAGTGGCCCAGTCACTAACTGCTAATTAATATATGTATATGGAATGTTCGTATTCTTTTCAATTATCAAGGCATCAGTGTGGTTTTTTAAAACCATGTGCCTGTGTATGCTTGCCTCTATGTGAATGGCTCACACAAGTATAACACTATACTGCTATCCTAGAAAAGGAAGGTCATCAATAATTCAACTAATTGGTACTTCCTTTCATTAGGAATATTTAATCCCATGCCACTAGCCCAAAGAATGAACAGTTTACAGGTTTCAAGAACCCTCAAAAAGACTGACTTTTAACAGTTCTTTAAAAGCCCAAATTCATTCTACATGGTTCATCAGTTCTTTGTGTTTCTATTTAAAGGTGTCTGTCCTTGCTGTTCACTGCTGCTTTAAATGTATCAGCCAGTGATTATTCCTAATATACCTATGGCTGACTGCAAATTCTCCTACACAGTAGGAAATATTAAACACAACATACCTCTTAAAGACTTGAGAATTGCATTGAATGTAACAAGGCGAATAATATGAAGTGTTTATTGTATTTAAAATTCTTTAAAGATATCTAATTCTGGGCACCACTGCATCCCTACACACAGTTGAAAAAAAATTCCATTCTGTTAACATCTGATTATAAGTTTCCACGCAATACACAAAAAAACCCCTCTGTGCTTCTTGTAAAGAACAAAAAGATACACAACAGTTAAGCGTAAAGATCACAGGCAATAGCATTCAAACATGGATGTGGGTAGAGAAAGGAGTACCTGGCATGAGTACCTGCTTAGTTTGACTGAATCCTTGATTTTTAATTTGGCTTTTCATGGGCCGCTCACAACACCAACGCTGTGTGAGGTATGGTAGTCAGCTGCAATAATTCATAAACCCTACACTTCCATCAATCCAATGCTACTGGCTCTCGAGTTACAGAACAAACTGCATTAGAATGCAAGGCAATAAAGCAAAAAACTAGAAACATCCTTGACAAAGAAATACTAGCAGTTTAATTAAAACAAAGTAGTCCAACATGTGCCTCAGAAATATTTAAGTTTTAAAGCATATGTCTCTGCCAATGTACCAACACAAGATGGACTTAATACCAAAAAGAAAAAAAAATAAAAAACAGTTCAACCTTTTTATTAAAAAAAAAGAAAAAAAAAAACAAGAAATGACAGCAAAATCCCTAAAAAAAGGATAATTAACTTTTCAATGGCGACTATATTACAAACGTGGGCAATAATTTGCAAAGAGGCACACTAACGGGGGGCACGAGTCTGCTACAAAATAGCTGAGACAAAACAATGTACCTCAAAATGTTTTGCAGGACTACACTGTCTTTTCCTTCAGAAGCTGCTTTTGTATGTCTTCTTACTCGGCTTAGCTCCATCTTCATCTGTGCATACTTACGCTGCACTGTCAAACAGTAACAAAAAGCCCTAATCAAAGTGAGAAACAATACACTTACCTCTGTCTGATCTGAGGTCTTATCAGATCAGTTTTAATTGGACTGAGTGTCACCTTCAGATTTAATGTCTTCACTGGTCCCATTGACCTCATTCTTAGTATCACTTTCCTTTGATTCAGTGTTTGTGTCTTCACTCTGCTTTTCTCGACTACTGGACTTCACACTACTTTTTTTATCATCAGAGCCCCTCTTTTCTGCCATAAAAGAAAACATTGATCACGGGTTTTAAAGTAAAATACAAAACATATATGACACTTTGAAAAGTGAAAACAATTTAGAGATGAAAAGACAATCATTTCCCACAGGCTGCAAGTAACACAGTTTGATAAATCTATCAAAGGGATAAAATTTGCAATTTATAAAGGAGGGAGAGGGCAGGACAGGGAATTACAGAAAGCAAAAGGTAAAAATATTGGGCAAGTTCTCTCAAACTGGTGATATGCACAGGGAACATCAAATCACTGCAGAATCTAAAACTTAAGTAAATTTCACTTGGAGTAAAGACCATCGAAAGGCAATGGAAAAGGCAAGAGAGACAGTACAAAAAACTGTGTTCACATGAACTAAGTTAAAACGGTAAAAACAGTAACTGCAAAAAGGTGAACATTTATAGGCATGCTTCTCCAACTATATATTTTTAAATGCAAAAGATGACTTATACCTAAATATATTTGAAGACCCAAGAGGGACAACACCAATGAAAGTGGATCTTAAATCCCATTTCAATTATTGAACTTTTGTGCTTTGCTAAGTAACATACATGCCATCTCAAAATTATTTTTTCCAAAGAGAGAAATAAAAATTCATCTCAGCTGCAAATAAAGGGTGAAAAAAAGGTCAAATTTTCCTTCTGTTTTCTTTGGAATGGTGAAACTAGAGGCAAAAAGTGGTACATGGAGCAAGTTATGTTCTAGCTTTTTCAGTTCCAATTACTGCCTAACAAAGGATTTCTACAGAAAATTTTAAAGCAAACTACAAACCTGGAAAAATCATCTTTCTCTTTAAAACTAATAGCTGGTCTAACAGAATAGTTGATAAGACAGAAAGATGATTTAAGAGAAGCAGAACCCTCTACAGATTCTAGACAAAGTTGTTAAGACGCAACATCAAGTAACTGGGAGAGGGATGGTAGCGAAAAAGTATGGTTATGGGGCTGTGGGGGGCACTCACTCAAAGAACATTAAGAATTGAAGACCTTATGTGAAGAAATATATTCAGTCCATAACACTTGGAAAATTCACAAAGCAATGTCCAAGTAGCTGACTGCAGGACTTGCTTCATGTCTTGTCTGTTCACTTATGAGAACTGTGCCAGTACAGTGTACTCTAACTGACCTTGTGGGAAAGTCCTCCCTTTGTGCCTTATGGGCTTCTCCGGTGCACAGGTAGCTTCAGTGAGGAAGAGTCGTCTTGTTGCCCCGTAGAGGACTAGTAGTCAGTCCAATAATCTTATCTTCTGCCCTATATAAATATGGTAGATCTTAATAGTCCCAAGGACATCCACAAAGTGTGGTGGACTTTAGGGCTATGGATTAAAAAAGGAACCTCTCTTGACAAAAGAGAGCACCCTAAACTGGTTGGTGGTTAACAAAGAGAGGTTTGTGCAAGAAACCACTTTTTGTTTGTGGAGTGAGATGAAGTGCTTTCATTACAGCACATGAGCTCCCTCTTCCTCACTGTCATCATCAAATGTTCACTACTACTCATATCTGACCTCAAAGTTCAGGCCTTCAGTTATATACACAAGAATGGCTAACCGGCCATAGGGTTATTTGAAAAAGTCAATAAATTATGTCACTTTTAAAAGAGATCCCAACATTTAAAATAACTCTATAATAGCAAACCCAATCTTTCAAGACAGACCAGAGGCAGAGTTTCCCTGAATCCAGTCTTCATTCCTGCCTCCACATCTCACCAGGAAATCCATTCGTCCACAGTCCAAACACAGCGCAGTTTATTTCACTTAAACAAGTCTGATTATATGCTATGATGTCATCATTATAAGGATCATAGCTTAGCAATTCATCCTCTCTGCTCTCTCCAAAAACTACACAAACTCTTTTTAAGTCAGGCCAGTGCAATTTATAGCTCAATTTTGATCCCAAATAGTTATAAAAGCTACCTAGTTTCTGTCCCTGAGAACCAATCCAACTATTTTAAGTGACACAAATGAAGATACAGCAAAGAGCTTTAGTTCTCAAAGTGATTATTTTCATCTCTGACAAGATACATCTGGTTGTTGAGAGTTGACCCCCCAAATACATTACACAGAAAATCTTGTCAAAAGGTTGAGTGAAGCTTACTTAAGAACTAATAAAAGTCAGTTAATTCTTGGTATCAATTGCCTTTTGAATCACAAAAATAACTTCTGAACTTAAATGGCAGATACTAAAGCTCATGAAAGTTTTAAAAATCACCCTGTTTCCTACTTTTTAACATTTGCTCCATGTTCTAGAAAAAGCCAATATATCTAAATATTTTAAAAAGAGAAAGTGCACTTATTTGAGGAAAAATAAAAGGTGAAGACTGAAGAAAAAAAAAAAAAAAGATAATCCCTTGTTTGCTAGTTTCCTAACTCAACTCAGTTAAACCCCACAAAAACCAGACTAATTTCATAAAAGAAAATGAGTACTACATACATGTCTAATGTAATAAATCCATACATGAGCACACATATGTTGGTGATCAAACATGGACACAGATAGGCAGAACAGGATGGAATAAGCAGAGCCAAGAAAATTAGAAATAAGCCCTTTCTCTCATTCCTGAGAACCATGCAAAGCAGAATAGCCCAGTCCAAAAAAAAAGTGTACAAAGAATCTGAAGAATATACAGAAATGAGACCCTAATGATTACAAGAATTATCATTCATCATTCAATGAAGGCTAAATTGAAAGGTGAGAATATCCTTGTGAAAACATGCCAAAGACAAAATGAAAAGTTGATTAAGAATGCAGTCAACCAGCTACTGGAATGCCACAGACATTCAAAGGAAAAAATAGATGGGAAAACTCATGTTTCAATAAGAAAAGGCACGCACCGGGGGGGAGGGGGCACGACACGCACACATAAGGCATTCGACTTATGAAAACTTAGAAGTACTACAGCATTAAATAAATGCTGTACTTGAAGACCAATGCAATACTGTACATTTACTCTTCAAAGTATTTTGGAACACTGCAGCAAGTGTTGCCAAATAACTAAAAAATGTTGCCAATAACCAAGAATTCTACAGCCTAATAATCCTAACAGGTAATGCAATACTTGGAAGAATCTAAATGATAAGCCTTCAAGTTATAAACTGAAGTATGCGACTTTAACATGTTCTAAGAAAGCACAAGGTCAACTGTCATTCTCATAAATCAGCAGAAGAGAAAATAAGACTTGTCTCCTATTGAATGGGGTTCATCAAAAGTAAAAATAAATATAGCTTGAAGTGGAACTCTGCTTGTCTAAAGAAAAGTAAGTTAGTGAGGAGACAAAGTGAAAACGGTCCCTTAAAGAATCAAACTCTCACAAAAACTAACCTTTCTCCTTCGATTTTCTGTCTTGCTCTCTGTCCCGACTTTTGCTCCGGTGCTTATATGACTTTCGATCTCTGCTCTTTGATCTTCTTCGATCCCGACTACGAGACCTATGCTTTCTTTCTGATCTATCGTGGCTTCTGCTTCTTCGTCGATCTCTACTTCTTAAATGATTTGAAACAAAAGGAGAGCAACTTCAGCTGATATCAGTGAGAAAAAACCTTGAAGAATTACAGCCTGTCATTTAAAGCAAAAACCACTCTTCAAGGCAAGTGAATACAACCTACTATTAAAACACATTTATATAAGAAACCTTAAGAACTGAAAATTGAAAGTCCTTAACTTCAATTTTTCTAACAGGTAATCCTACCGAAAATAATTTATGATTTAAATGTCTTACAATCAGTAAGAGAAGCACTCATCCATTACACTAACTCCCTAATAAGATTGCATCAAATCTCGTTAGGTGGCCTAAGAAAGAGCAGTGAAGCTGCCTACAAGATGAACTCCTTCACTGATTCAACTTTCATCTGCCCGAGTGCTTAATGAGACTGAAGCGGGTCCCAAGTACCAAGGAATTCACCAGTAATTACTATTATTTGCACACTCACTATGGTGGCTCAGACACTAGGTAAAGAATTCACCTGCAATGCAGGAGACCCAGTTCAATCCCTGGGTCGGGAAGATCCTCTGGAGGAGGAAATGGCAACTGACTCCAGTATTCTTTCCTTGAGAATTCCATGGACAGAGGAGCCTGGCAGGCTACAGTCCACAAGGTCTCAAAGAGTCGGACACAACTGAGCAACAACCACTTTCACTATATGCCTGGCACTGTCTCGTGTGCTCAGCATACCTGCTTCGCCTTCTCTCTCTACTTCGTGACCTTTTGTGGTCCCGAGACCGGCTGCATCTTCGGTCAGAAGTTCGGCTCGAATGCCTACTTCGTGATCGACTCCTCTTTCTTCTTTCTCTGTCTCGAGCTCTTTCTTTTTCTCTTTCTTCCTCTTCTCTTCGTCTTTTCCTCTCTCTCTCTTCTCTTTCCCTCTCCCTTTCTTTTTCTCTTTCTTCTCGTTCTTGCTTCTCCTTTTTTAAACGCTCATCACGATCAGGTTCTTCAGTTCTTTTCCTTAATTTTTCCTAAAGAAATCAAATTCGATTTTTTCAAAACTAAATAACCTTAAAGATGCTGTCAAACAACGGCTACCTAACATGAATCAACTGTAGACCAACTTAATGAAATTTGATACCCTAAAAGTGAAATGGAGAAATCTTAACACCATGTATGTAGACAAGATATTTGACTAAACCCTCAGGAATATTCCTTCTCCCAAATTCCTGACACTACAGAGCAAAGAAAATAAAGCACTTTGCTAATCTGATGAAAGCAAAATATTACAGGAATTATCACTACCTCAAATAACCCAGCAAAAATATCGAGCGTTTTAAATCTACATGATCAATTCTTAACCACACTAATATAAAGTACTAGACGTAGCTAAAATGTATGCTCCTAAGAAACTTACTTTTAATTCCTCTACAGTAGCTTTAATCTTGGCGTAGCCCATGTGCTGTTTTCCCATCAAATGATCATCTACCCGGGACTGGGCATCCCCCACTATCAAAAAGGCTCCACACACTTCACAAACTTCCATTTGTTTTTCTTGGGCAGCAAAACTTTCAATTGTCTGAAATGATAAATCAGTTATTATAAAATATCTGATCAAGAGAAAATAAACAAATTCCCCCAAAAAATACTTTTAACATTTAGAAAAGATTTTTAACTTTGTGAACTGCTACTTTCCATTTCCCCAAAGACATAATACTTAGCAGCACCTTTTAGACAGGGGAAGCATGACAACAGCAATCAACTTTTCAAGAAGTATCACAACCCCATCCCTCTATTATAACCCTTGAACTACATATCACCTCGAAAAAGTTAACCTACCTTTCAGAAAGCTACCTATTTTAGTCTGAATTCATTTCCTGCTTGGTTCAACAGGTTAAAAATGTGGACTCCATATTAAAAATGTTTTTTGGGACTTCCCTGGTAGCGCAGTAGATAGGAATCTGCCTGCCAATGCAGGGGACACAGGTCTGATCCCTGGTCTGGGAAGATTCCACATGGCTCAGAGCAACTAAACCCATATGCCACAACTACCGAGCCTGCACTCCACAGCCTGAAAGCTACAACTACGGAGAGTGTGTGCTACAACTACTGAAGCCTGCAGGCTCTAGGCAGGGCCCTCGAGGTGCAGCTAAACAGCCCCTGTGCCTCAACTACTGAAGTCAATGGGCTTAGAGAGTGGCCTCCACTTTCTGCAACTAGAGAAAGACCAAGTACAGCAATGAAGACCCAGAAAAACCAAAAATAATAAAAAGTGTTTACTGCATATAATCTGAACATACCCTTTTAATATTTGGGAACCAATGCTCAATTATATTCTACCATCAATATCTAAAACATGTATACTGTATCATCTAATTCAAAATTAAGTAAGTAGGGGTATTATTAAGAGTATATCAACTTTGTAGTAAGGTAAATATGAACTTAGTAATTTGATTAGTAACAAAAAAAAACAAAAACCACCAAAACCTAAGCCCAACCAAAATACTTAACTATTTAAGGCACAGGTTACCAAGCCAGCAGCTAGAGGCCTGTTTTTGCAAAGTTTTATTAAAACAAAATTACAGACATTTGTTTACACATTGTCTAAAGCTATTCTGTAATATAAATGTAAAAACAGAGCTTTTATTACATTTATTATGACCTGAAATCATAAATACTACGTGGCCCTTTAAAATAAAAGTTTGATGATATTAGAAAATTATTCAAAATTGGCAGAACGTCAGGGCCTTGTACATTAAGAGCACCATGGGCAAGCCCCAGCGTCTGTACTAAGGCACAGCTTAATAAACCGTACTAAACCATAAAAAAAAAAAAAAAAAAGAAAATTATTCATAAATAGGAATGCTGCTGCTGCTGCTAAGTCACTTCAGTCGTGTCCTACTCTGTGTGACCCCATAGACGGCAGCCCACCAGGCTCCCCCATCCCTGGGATTCTCCAGGCAAGAATACTAGAGTGGGTTGTCATTTCCTTCTCCAATGCATGAAAGAGAAAAGTGAAAGTGAAGTCGCTCAGTCTGTCTGACTGTTAGTGACCCCATGGACTGCAGCCCACCAGGCTACTCCGTCCATTGGATTTTCCAGGCAAGAGTACTGGGGTGGGGTGCCGTTGCCTTCCCCGCATAAATAGGAATAGATCCTAGCAATACACAGCTAACAGCATGGTCATACCAAAATGAGATTGCTACTCACCGAAGTTGTGGACCTAAGCAGCTCTCTCTCTTCTTTTAACTGTTCAACTAACTTCATCATTCCCTGGGCTTCTTCTACTTTTCCCTCAGATCCTAATTCTTCAATCTGAGAGGAATTCAAAAAGCAGTCAGGATATCTTTCTAACCACACTATCCTAGTGTTTTTCTTTTTACCCTTAAGCTTCATTAGCGTACAGAAGTTGTTTGGGTTTGTTTTGCTTAGTGAAGCCTCTTTGTTCAACTAACTTCATCATTCCCTGGGCTTCTTCTACTTTTCCCTCAGATCCTAATTCTTCAATCTGAGAGGAATTCAAAAAGCAGTCAGGATATCTTTCTAACCACACTATCCTAGTGTTTTTCTTTTTACCCTTAAGCTTCATTAGCGTACAGAAGTTGTTTGGGTTTGTTTTGCTTAGTGAAGCCTCTCTGGGTTTAATTTACCCTTCATCGACTTTTTCCCACAGCATTAACTATGTATACTTGACAGGAAATACACAGAAAGTTTCTAGGGTAGACAATTTTGTAAGGTCTAACTTCCATGAATCAACACCACAGTCTGGGTAATAAGCAATTCCACCCAAGTTTCCTACTGTCTCTGTGTTGCGCCTCCTCCCAAAGCAACCAGCAAACTGTTTTCTGTCACTATAAATTAGTCTGCATTTCTAGAACTATATTTAAATGGAACCATGTCCTCTATTCCTTTTGTGGGGTTTGGCCTCTTTCACTCAATCTACTATCTTAAGATTCATCAATATTATTACAAACAGTTAATTCCTTTTTATCACTGTGTACTATCACTGTACATCACAATTTGTTTACCCATTAATCTACTGACAGACATTTGTTTCCAGGTTTGTTTGGGGTGGGGTGTTTTTTTTTGCACCTATTATGAATAAAGCCTCTATAAACACTGGTACACAACTGTGTAAACATATGCTTTCACCTCTTAGATTAATATCTAGCAGTGGAATGGCTCATAGTGCATTTCTTAACCTCTGAAGAAAGAAACTCTTTTCCAAAGTTCCTCCATCATTTTAAATAACCCCAACAGAGTAAAATTGTTTGTTTGCCCGGATCTTCACTAATATTTGATACTGTCAGTCTTTTTAATTTTAGCAATTCTAGTAGGAGTTCCAATTCTTACCTGCTGCAGGAGTACATCAATTTTATCTGTTAGAACCTGAATTTTTTCTTCATTTTTGCCTGTTGGACCAGCTGCCTGATGAAGACAATAGAATGTGTATTACCAACAACTAAAATATAAAAATAAGCATTTAAACTTCCATATACCATACCTAGTATTTGTATTTAATAACTGAAATGGTAAATCACAAGGACAGTAACTCAATTATCTCAATTTTTGTTAATCAGTTGCATATTTTGTCAGTTACTGATATTTAAGATAAAAAATTTCCGATTAGCAAAATATTCACTAATAAAGACTGAAAAAAAAACACCTCTTTAAGTTTTATGTCATTTTAAAACATATAAAACAATGACTGAACTTGAGCCCAAGTTTCAATACTAGGGAGATCGCTGGCTTTCCAGAGAAAGGACACTTTAAAAAGATTGTAAATTAATTTATACTCACCCCAGACGACTGCTGGTTTTGAGATAATGCCAAACGAGCATGGCCTCGTCTAATTCTACGTTCTACTTCTGCCAGTAAACTCTGTAAGTATCGCAAAAAATCTCTCTCATAGCCAACTTTCATAAAACGAGAACTCTTCTCATACCTAATAAAATGAAAATAAATATTATTTTCTTTCCAATTTTTTATCCATTTACAACTCTTATATTCTATCTTCACTAATCTCATGAACTACTACTGCATTCAGACTGAAGAGTAGGGAATTCCCAGGCCAACTGTTAGGTCTCCCTGCTTTCACTGCTGTAGGCCTGGGTTCAAACCCTAGTCTGGGAACTAAGATCCCACAATCCATGTGGCATACCCAAAAAAGTTAAAAATAAAAAAAAAAAGAAGAAGAGGAGGAGGAGGAGGAAGAAAAGTGCTGAAGAGTAAAGCAGTCACATACATAAGAAGTGAATTTCTAGCTGTCCCTCATCCTGGTAAAGAAGGTAGCATTTAACAGTATATTAAGAGCACAGAAGTTACAACTGGGCAAATCTAGGTGAACACTATGCTGGATCTGTGACCCTGGCTCCAGGACAAGTTTCATTTATAAAATTAGGTCTGTTAAAAAACAAATGTGAAAGAAAAAAAAAAAAGCGAGTGAATTCTCTGGAGGTCCAGTGGTTACGACTCAGTGTTTTCACTGTTATGGCCTAGGTTTAATCCCTGGTCACGGAGTTAAGATCATACAAGCTGGGAGGAGCAGCAAAAAAATAATAATAAACTAAAAAATAAAAACTGGAGGAGGGCATGGCAACCCACTCCAGTAATCTTGCCTGGAGAGTCCCATGGACAGAGGAACCTGGTGGGCTACAGTTCAGGGGGTCACAAAGTCAGACATGATTGAGGCGACTTAGCAAAAAATAAAAAGATAGGATATAGAAAAAAAGCTTAGGCTTACTCTTGCCATACAGTATAAACTCGTATGGTGATGCTACATATAGCTGTATCACTTTCTTCGACCCCCAACTAATGAGTAGGACCTCTACATGACATTCATTTTACATAAATTTACATTTACCCTAGTCTAGGAACTAAGATCCCACAAGCCATGTGGCATACCCAAAAAGTTAAAAAAAAAGAAGAAGAAGAAGAAAAGTGCTGAAGAGTAAAGCAGGCACATACATAAGTGAATTTCTAGCTGCCCCTCATCTTGGTAAAGAAGGTAACATTTAACAGACATTTACATTTAAATTTACATTTCATTTTACATAAATTATTTCTTCAATCCTTGTCCCCTTTAAAGCAAATAATGACTGGGGGTGAGGATGATCCCAAAAAAAGGTAACTTACTGTTTCCGTAGATTTTCATCATGAATTTTTTCACATGGTCCTAAAACAACAAGAAATAAGAATGTATTCAATATACATTATTGAAATTAACTTTTCTCTTGTCAAAACAAAAGGAAGTTTATTTTTTTAAAAAAAGGAAAGAAGATCCATTTAATCACTGAGTAGTCTGTAGACACCTAAGTTGAGCCTACTAAATCATGAAGCAACATGCCCAAGTATGCACATGAAAATTGTTCTCCTTAGCCTTCTAGATGTACTGTACTACATGGTAAGAGAGGGAGTAGCAGGGATGGAAAAATTATTCCTTACTGCCAAGAAGCAAGCTAGGATGACGGCAGACCTTTGGTCTGAACCACCACTGATATTTTATTAGAGTCTTTGTAAATATTGTTGAGACCAGCACCCTAGTCCTACCTCTTACCATCTCCAAAAGGCAATCAATTTTAACCCTTTTAGCTTTCTCTTCCCGTATTTGCCTCCATTATTTCTAAATTCTATGCTTATCTTGCCTTTTTTCTGGTTTATCTTAGGCATGAAAAATGTCAATGAACATTCAGTGTTTATATTTTGATGCCATGTCCTATTAACTCCCGAGTTAAGCAAAGAGGGCATTATGATGACACTTTTGATACACTTACTGGTTTTTCTTCAGTTCAGTCTCTTGTATGTTCTGTTTCCAAATTCACTCCAGACACTAACTCAGCTATCGAAACTAGCTCAGTTATAGTCTCCCTCAAGATTCAAAATATATTAGATAATCAAATCAGCTTTATTTTCTTCCATGGGCTTTCCATCCTGCTTCAATCTGAGCTACCTCTTTTTCCCCTAATTTCACTAATAGAGTTGTCATCCTTTGAAAGTCCTTTTCTGGTCTGTACTAGATTCAGTTTACTGGATCTCTTATTTTTTTCCTTCTTGGTTCACACCCATGAGTTTCCACAGAAAAGGTTCCCAGTAGATAAATTTGTTGAGACCATGCATGCCTGAAATTTTTTTTTTTCACTCGTATTTGCTGTTTGGCTATACAGCTAACCTAGGTAAAAAGATTTTACCATTCAGAATCCCGAGGATGTTTCTCCAGTGTCTTCAAGCTTCCAGTGTTGTTACTGACAAATCGAGGACATTCTGATTGATAACCTTGTGTGCCCCACCCCACCCCTGGTGTTTTGGAATTTCACAATAATGTGCTTTGGTATGGATCTTTTTATCATTTGCTGTGCTGAGTTCCAGAAGGATTCACTTCATCTAGAGAGTAAAATCCTTCGGTAATGCAATCTTAAGATTTTCTCCCTTCTGTTTTCTCTATCTAGAATTCTCTTAATTAGCTATCACAGCATTGGACTAATAGAATTTTTTCAAATTTTAATTTTTCCTCAACATACCACAAATTTATCCTCAAAACTTCCCACTGATGTTCATATTTCTCTAGTTCTAATTTCAAGAACTCTTTATTTTTTCAAAACTTTTCTTTTTATATAGCATCCTATTCCTCCTGATATTTTCTCTTATTTCTTTGGGAATACTAATTTTAGTTACAGTTTTAAAATTTTTTTCTTCTGTTTTCTCCCATTATCACCATATTCCACTAAATTCTTTTTTTTCTGTTGGTTTTGGTTAATCTTTTATGTTTGAAGGTTTTCTTCAAATAGCAATCTTGGCTGGCAAAATACTTCCAAAATCTGACTCGAAGTTGGTATGCACAGGCAGGGTTTGTGAACTAACAGGCTTTACCATAGGAAAATCAGGCAGCAAGACTTTCTTTTAGGAGATTCCCCAAGGGTCAGTACCTGTAGATCACTTCTCTGGAACTGTTCACTTTCTCTAAAGAATCCTCTTCTCTTCTGCCTGGGGAAAAAACATCTGGCTGTATCCTTCTAGGAACAGGGCAGAGGAAGGGAATGGGAAAACCTCACTATTAAGAAAGCAGACTCATTTAATCTCTCTTACAGTCTCATTTTTATTCATTACTGCCCTGTCCTACATCTGTAAATCCCAATACCTAGATATATCCAGCCATAATGTGCTCTTTATGCTTCAGGGCAAGCATTGTGCTTAACGAATTTAAATTCCATTTTATATTTCTAGAATGATACTAGTTATGTACCATCCTGGAGAGAAAATGGTCGATTTTTGCATTTTGTGGTTCATTTAGGCCAATTTCTTCAAAACATAACCCCCTGGTCTCCAGTGCTGTTGGCATGGGAGACAGAATTACCTGATGCACAGGTCAGACCACCCAGACTAGTGCTTCTCAACACAGGGCAATTTTGCCCCCAGGGATATATAGAAGTGCCTGGAGGCATTTTTGGTTGTCAAAATTGGGAGATTTTTACTGACATCTACTCCACAGAGGCCAAGGATGCTGCTAAGCATCCTACAACCCACAGGAGACCCTCCCACCTCCCCAAACACAGAATCTTCCAGGTCAAACTGTCAAATGTCAAGGTTGAGAAACCCTGAACTAGACTAATCTCTGGTTTTCAGCCCCATAATTCAACTCTGCCTTCTATGGTACCTGATGCCTCCAAATCCTGAGCCTGTCCAGGGTGCTGCGGATCAAACTCTTGCTTCTGTTTAATGCCCCCTTCTGCAGGCTTTTAGGACACAGGTTTCTCTGCTATTCTTCCATCCACTTGTCATCTTCCAAAAATTTGTTGACATCTCTAATGTTATCTCGTCTTCCGTTTACACCTTTTTTGTTTTTAAATTTTCATTTTAGTGGAGGGGTTTCAGGAGGGAATGGAAATACATATGTAGATTCAAATAAGCCACCATGTTTAATTAGACTGGCATTTGTTAATACATTTTTTTAAAAAGCCAGGAAAGAAATTATCAACACCTTTAACAGAAAACTTCTTTCCAAAATTATAAAGTATCACTTTCTCTTTAATCATAAATGCAATAAAAATTATAGAAAATTTACTTACCAAGATCAGAACGAGTGTTTGTGAACAATTCCGCAGGACAAAAACCACAGAGGTAGTATTTACAAACCTAGTGAAAAAAACAAAGGTAACTTTAACTTTTTGAAACTGGTCAGTTTTAAAATTATGCCAGAAAAGGATGCCAAATAACGATTTTCTCATTTCATGATCTACATCTTTCAACCAAGTAAGTTAAGCCATTTAGGCAAATTAATGACTTTCAGACTCCTGGATTTCAGTATAAGAAATGCAAGACTGACAGTTGAGAGCATTTTTGATTTCTACCATGATAGACATCAATGCCTTACTCCCCAGAAAAAACAAATTTTGGATAAAGACATCCAGAATAAAGGTAATTTTTTAATTAAAAAAAAACAACACTGCAGTGTTCTTATTGTTTTAACTTTGTTAAAGACCAGAACCAATTTACACACGAGGATTTGGAAATCACTGCCTAAATTCCAAATAACACTCATTTAAAACTATCCAGTTCAGTATTTTCACTTAAAGAGATCTCGTAACAGGCCCTAAGCTGTCCTGGATATTTTCACACATGCCAGCACTGAGTGACTTTTAAGGTATGAGGAAGAATTATTGACATAAGACCAATTTTCAATTCTCTCCCATGGGTACTTTTGTAACTCCTTCAGATATATTCTGAGACTGCCGCTACTGCTGCTAAGTCGCTTCAGTCGTGTCCGACTCTGAGACTCCAGAGACGGCAGCCCACCAGGCTCCACCGTCCCTGGGATTCTCCAGGCAAGAACACTGGAGTGGGTTGCCATTCTAAGACTGCTCTATACTAAATTTAATTTTGTAACACTGCAAACCAAAATCTGTTAAGCAAAATTCCAAAATATCTCCATATAACCCTTAATTGCTATTGGGTAAATTATCAATGTACAAGTATAACATAGAAAAGGTCTACTAAATTTAGGATTGAATGAGTTTTTTTTGAGACATTTAGAACTGGATGTTGCATTTGAGAAGGAAATGGCAACCCACTTCAGTATTCTTGCCTGGAGAATCCCAGGGACAGGGGAGCCTGGTGGGCTGCTGTCTATGGGGTCACACAGAGTCGGACACGACTGAAGTGACTTAGCAGCAGCAGCAGCTGCATTTGAAATACTGTTTTTTGCTTCAAAGGTCAAATGTTTTACACTTATTTGCAGCAGTGAGGTTCCATAAGCTGTGTCCAGAAGAACTTAGGTCATAAAGAACAACCAGATTCAAAAATCATGTCTAAACAGATTTAGCTTTATATCAATATTAATCCTGTTACATGCAGTGATAGGTCATAGTATCTTTGTACCATTTTCTTTTGGAAATTCTAATACTTTAAATTATTAAAAAGGCTCAGTATGACCACAAGTAACATGTTGGCGAGGTTGTTGAGAAAAGGGAACCCGTTACACTGCTGGTAGAAATGCAAATTGGTGCAGCCACCCTGAAAAGAACCACATGGAAGTTCCTCAAAACACTAAAAATAAAGCTACGATATTTAATCCAGCAATTACACTCCAGAGTATACATCCAAATAAAATGAAAACAGTAATTCATACCAATGTTCACAGCAGCATTATTTACAATAGCCAAGAATCGAAGCATCTTTAATGTCCATCAACACACGGATGGATTAAGAAAATGAGGTAAATATACATGACGGAACAATAATCAGCCACGAAAAATGGAAATTTGCCATTCGCAACAACACAGACTTGGAGAAAATTATACTTAGTGAAATAAGCCAAACAGAGGCCAAACACTGTATGTATTTGAGATATCTAAAAAAAAGCAAATTGGTGAAAATAACAACAACAAAACAGACTGCAATGTAGAGAACCAGTGGGGAGAGGGAAGAGGGAGGGGCAAAATAGGGGTAGGGTGTTAAGAGGCACAGACTAAGATATGTAAGAATATAAGTTAAATAGGCTACAAAGAAGTACCGCTCAGGGAATATACAGCTGATATTTTATAGTAACTCTGTGTGTGCTGAATCGCTTCAAGTTGTGTCCAACTTTTTATGACCCTATGGAACCCGCCAGGCTCCTCTGTCCATGGGACTCTCCCAAGGCAAGAATACTGCAGTAGGTTGCCAGGGCCTCCTCCAGATCTTCCCAACCCACGGATCAAACTCCTCCTGTACTGCAGGCGGATTCCTTATCCACTGAGCTACCTGGGAAGCCCCTTAATAGTATCTATAAATAGAGTACATTCTTTAAAAATTGTAAATCGCTATGTTGTATAACCCAAACTCATATTGATATAATATCAACTATACCTCAACTTTAAACGGGCTCTATATGTGCAAAAGGCTAATGTTTTTAAATCCTTTATATACTTTTCTAATTATTAAAGTCTAACTTGTTCAATTTTGCATCATTTTAAGTGTCAGTACATGCATCACTAGAAACGAATAGGAATTTAGTCAGGAATGTCAGGTGGTAAAGCTTAACCTGGTTAAGTTTCTGAACTGGTTAAGTTCAGAAATTAATTATAACACATTCTAAGCATGAAAAGACAAACTCAGCAGAGTATGAAAATAGGCAAGTGGAAATCAGTATGTTTCGAGAATCAAAACAGTTTCATTTTTTGCTGCCACTTTTCAGCTATGAAAAACTAAATCTGTAACTCTGCCTTGGTATTCTCAATACAAAAAAAGGAGATAATAACTATTTCATAGTGGGACTGTAAATTTTAGTATGTTTACTGAGAGAAATGGGCAAATCAGTCTGTTTTTAAAAATACCCATTACTTTCTTAATATGTCTTTAGGCACTCAAGATAAACAAGATAATGCCAGCAGCTCTACCTGTAATTTAGTCCTATCGCTCCATCTGAGATGAAATCAACCACATGATCTGCTCTGACGGCAGTTCAGTTCAGTCACTCAGTCATGTCCAGCTCTTTGCAACCCCATGGACTGCAGTACGCCAGGCCTCCCTGTCCATCACCAATTCCCTGAGTTTACTCAAACTCATGTCCATCGAGTCGGTGATGCTATCCAACCATTTCATCCTGTTGTCCCCTTCTCCTCCCGCCTTCAATCTTTCTCAGCACCAGGGTCTTTTCAAATGAGTCAGCTCTTCGCATCAGGTGGCCAAAGTATTTGAGTTTCAAGAAGGCATCAGACTACTTACAAAATACAGATTAAAGCCCATTTTCCTAATTCTTTGCTCTGCGTGCTCTTACTCTCCAACTCTGCTTAAGATACTGCTGTAAAGAAATGGTACATGAAAACAACTGTTACTCTACCCGATAAACCCTAGCTTCTTAAACGGTTTTAATCTTTCCCAGAGATTGAGAATGTTTAACTAAAAATATTAACAGTCTTTTATTCAGCAAGTCTTTACTAAATGTCCATCATGGACCTAACAATCTGATAACCAAAGGGGCTCAAAGAGGGGGCGGGGCAAGGTGGACATTTAGTAAAGACTTGCTGAATNTCAGCAAGTCTTTACTAAATGTCCATCATGGACCTAACAATCTGATAACCAAAGGGGCTCAAAGAGGGGGCGGGGCAAGGTGGGGGGGGGGCGCGGCAAGGGCAGAATTTGTGGTTGCTGCTGTTCAGCTGCTAAGTAGCGTCCTACTCTTTGGGACCCCATGGACTGCAGCATGCCAGGACTACGATCACAACATAATTGTGATTCTCTTGATAAATTAAGGTAATAGCAAAGACCAGAAGAGTTCAATATCAAACTTTTCACTACCACTTAAGAGAATGCAGATACAATCTCAGGAATGTGACTAGAAAAATTTAATTGTGAGTTTCCATCACATTAAACAAAGTGAAAAATAAAAACAAAATCTGGCATTAGATACACTGCTGGGAAAAAGGAACACTCCAAACATTACTAGAGCTGTGGGACAACCTGGCAACATCCAACAAAATGTAAAATGTGCCCTTAACTTAGTCGCCGTCTTTCTAGGAGCCTATCCTGCAAGTGATTCAGTTTTATGTACTCGAGTGTTCATTGCAGCTTGGTTGGTAATTGTAAAAGAACTCGACATCATCTACATGAAATAAACTAAGGTACATTTACATTGTACCTACAAGGAAAGACTCCACAGTATAAGTGAAAGTTGTTAATTATATATTATACTTATACGGGCTTCCCAGGAGGAGCTAGTGGTAGACACCACCTGTCAATGTAGG
This sequence comes from Oreotragus oreotragus, assembly GCA_006410675.1. NCBI lineage: Eukaryota > Metazoa > Chordata > Mammalia > Artiodactyla > Bovidae > Oreotragus > Oreotragus oreotragus. Next base: position 149,619 of record SJYX01020966.1, read on the forward strand.
AGACATAAGAGACCGCCGGTTTGATCCTTGGGTTGGGAAGATCCCCTGGAGAAGGGCATAGCAACCCACTCCAATATTCTTGCCTAGAGAAACCCATGCAGGAGCCTGGCGAGCTACGGTCCATAGGGTTGCAAAGAATCAGACACAACTGAAGCAACGTGGCATGCACACACGCATGCATACTTACATAAGCCAAGTTTACTTCTGTAAGAAAAAAAATCACTTTAGTGAGCCTAAATTGGAGGGAATGTAAAACAGCAACATCAATTTCTAATGTAGTAATTAATCACAGTTCACTCTTTTTATTGCCTACACAAAGTTTTCATAAAATTTTAATCAATTTTCCACAGCAGCAGGGATAGTAAACATCGCTCTCCTGCTAAGAAGCCTCCTGTTACTTCCCAAAGTCATTTAGTCCCAACTTTTAACAAGGTTTATAAAAAAAAATTCAGAACTCCCCTGGTGGCACAGAGGGTAAGAATCCGCTTGCCAATGCAGGGGACACGGGTTTGATCCTTGGCTAGGAAGACTCCACATGCTGCGGAGCAACTAAACCCATGTGCCAGAACCACTGAGCATGCCTGCTGCAACTACTGAAACCCAGGTGCCTAGAGCCTGTGCTCTGCAACAAGAGCGGTCCCCACTCGCCGCAACGGGAGAAAGCCCATGCACAGCAACGAGGACTCACTGCAGCCAAATATAAAAAATGTTTTAAGTGATACATTTTTGTAAAATAATCAAAGGAACTTCCTAACTTACAAGAAATTGAAAATTAAACATATTTCATAAACAATGAAGCACTGTATACTAACTTAAGCTATTTTCTCCCCTTGTTAAGAAATCAAGTCTAATGCGACACAGAATTCCCTGGTTGTCCAGTTGTTAGGACTTCGAGCTTTCACTGCCTGAGGGCCTGGGTTCAATCCCTCATCTGGGAACCAAGATCCTGCAAGCTACATGGGGCATCCCCAAAAAAAAAGGTCTAAAGTCTAATGAGACACACATGGTTTTCCAGAAGCAATCAATCAAAGATTGAGGAAATACTTTAATATTTTCAGTCTGATAATACTGTGGTTATCATCCTCACATTTAGACATGTCTTTAAGGCTGAAATGATAAAACTACTTCAACATAATGAAAGTAATAGGAGATACAGAGGAAATAACACTAGTCATATACTGATAATGTGTCTTACACACATGGATACACAGAGTTCATTCCACTACTCACTTCTGTTTATAAGTTTTGGAGAGAAAAAGCAAACAGTAACTATATACATTACACAGAGACTGCTGGAAATTCCAAGAAGCCCAACACTTACCATGTACTATACACTGAGGCAGGAAATGTCTACACTTATGGCAGAAAAAAAAATTTTGATGACTATGGTTTAAAACTAACAAAACACCTGTAGATATCATGCACTGTTGCTGCTGCTAAGTCACTTCAGTCGTGTCCGACTCTGTGTGACCCCATAGACGGCAGCTCACCAGGCTCCCCCATCCCTGGGATTCTCCAGGCAAGAATACTGGAGTGGGTTGCCATTTCCTTCTCCAATGCATGAAAGAGAAAAGTGAAAGTGAAGTCGCTCAGTCTGTCCAACTGTTAGCGACCCCATGGACTGCAGCCCACCAGGCTACTCCGTCCATTGGATTTTCCAGGCAAGAGTACTGGGGTGGGGTGCCATTGCCTTCCCCGAGATATCATGCACTATAATTACTAATTTTTTGCTTTTGTTGCTTCTGGTTTCCTTTTCAGATTCTGAATCTTTTTTCGTTTTTAAAAAAAAAAAAAGCCACAAGTAAAAATTGTGGACAGTAACCTTAACTGTTTCTTCTTTTCCAAACAACTTTTGGTGTGATGGTATCTTTTAACATTGGGAAGACTTCAGAAAAGAACATTTATTTCAATTCCCCTCACAAATTATTAAGTGTTCACTGAACAGAGGGCATACAAGAGTTTGATAAACGATGAACGAGGTCTCATTTTATATATTAGAATCAGACTTAAGAGTTAAAAATATGTTTCACTTTTGGGCTTCCCCGGTGGCTCAGTTGGTAAAGAATCCGCCTACAATGCAGGAGACCTGGGTTCGATCCCTGGTTGGGAAGATCCCCTGGAGAAGGGAACGACACACTTCCAGTATTCTGGCCTGCAGAATTCCATGAAATGTACAGCCCATGGGGTCACAAAGAGACACGACTGAACGACTTTCACGACAAAATAAAATCCTCAATTTGAACTACAAAGTTTTTGGTATAAATTTAATAAAAGCTCCAGACCAGATGTTAATTACAATTCCCTACAATCTCAACTCCAGATTATCCAAAGGCTACCAATGCCTTCTCTAACACTGAAATCTTCCAATGTGGACATAACTGAAAGGTGTTCACCCTAGGCAGTTAAAATCACATGCTTTCCTCATTACTCTAGTTGTTTAGGATTAATAAAGCAGAGGAAACAAATTGCTTAATAAAAAATACTAATCTCAAGGAAATGTAAAATATTAATCAGTGAAGGAGGGAGGTGTGTCAATGAATCCTTGGAACAGTATTAAAGCTGATGGCTTTAGCTGCAAACCTATTTCTCTCAGATCAAAAGGTAACAATCTACAATAGCTGGAAACACCTGTATAGTAAAGCACTTTCCCTGAGTGGTTACTTACATATATCTTTACAAATAAGTGAAAGGTCAATAATTTGCATCACAGATACAGCCTTCACTTAAAAAAAAAATGAGTTTCCTCCAAGTGTTTCTAGTTTAACATTTAAAAACATAGTGCTGAGGAAGTAGGTCAGGAAGCAGTCGTTTACAAGCTTTAGAATGCATAAAGATGCCATTTAAAAAAATGCAGATTTCAGGGGCCTTTCCGTAGACCTACAGGATCAGAATGGGGGGTGGGCACTGGCGAAGTACTTCTCTGCAGTTAAAACAAATTCCACAGATCAGGCTAATACAGATATCTAGGAATTACTTTTAACAATAAAGTTTCCATTTCATTGTTAAACAAAAGGACCTCGCCCAGCTGAAACGGCTTTCCCCATCTAGTGCAAGTGTGACAAAAAAAAATTTCCAGATAGAACTGGAATGCAAAAATATTGGGGGGAATTCCCTGGCAGTCCAATGGTTAGGACTTCACCTTCACTGACAAGGCCTGAGTTTGATCCCTCGTCAGGGACTAAGGACTTCCCTGGTGGCTCAGATGGTAAAGCATCTGCCTACAATGCAGGAGACCGGGGTTTGGTCCCTGGCTTGGGAAGATCCCCTGGAGAAGGAAATGGCAACCCACTCCACTATTCTTGCCTGGAAAAACCCCATGGACGGAGGAGCCTGGCAGGCTACAGTCCATGGGGTCGCAAAGAGTAGGTCACGACTTCACTTTTCACTGGGACTAAGATCCCAAAAGCCACCCAGTGCAGACAAACCCTTACCACTACCACCAAAAAAAAAAAAAAAAAAAAAACGCTTACAGTATATACTGTGGTTGGCCATTCCTCCAGAATTTTAGCCAACACCCAACAACAAACACCAAGTGACCCAGAAGTGATGCCACAAGTTTCCCCAGCTTTATAAAACCCTACAGTAATTCTAACTTATTTAGAAAAAGCCACATGCTACACTCCTGGTCTGTACCAACGTTTTCTTGCAGACAGAAATCTGAAACATCAGCACTGACTTTTTCAAATCCCTGAATCCAAAATGAAGTGCAATCTGTCATTAAAGGCATAAAATATTTTGACAAAAGTTTATATCAGTGAGAAACACTAAAACTGAAGGGAGGATGCACCTGAAAGGAAAGCAGATTTATTATAACTGAGATGACATAAAACTTAAGTTGCTTTTCTGAGAACTTTACGTTGCTAACGTTATAAACCCATAGCATCCAACGCTGGGGAAGGCAATGGCACCCCACCCCAGTACTCTTGCCTGGAAAATCCAATGGACGGAGTAGCCTGGTGGGCTGCAGTCCATGGGGTCGCTAACAGTCGGACAGACTGAGCGACTTCACTTTCACTTTTCTCTTTCATGCATTGGAGAAGGAAATGGCAACCTACTCCAGTATTCTTGCCTGGAGAATCCCAGGGATGGGGGAGCCTGGTGGGCTGCCGTCTATGGGGTCACAGAGTCGGACACGACTGAAGTGACTTAGCAGTAGCAGCATCCAACGCAATGTGGCAATAAACCACCACCAGGGAAAAACGTTTTTCCACAATCCTTGTTCAAAACCAATTAGGCAAACAGGCTGTTACAGCTGATGAGCACGCAATCAAAAGCAACTTTCTCTCTGTAATTCAAAATAGATAAATGTCCTATTTGCACATCAAGTGAAACATAAAGTTCATCTTTTCTTGCAAAGTTTGAGTGGCAAAAGAAAAACTTGCTTTTATCTTGACAAAGGAATGCCTACAAAGAGAAGGGTCAAGGCAAGCAACAAAGTTACTCTTATTTTTATTTTGAGGAGAGAGGAAAAACCCAAAAATCAAGATTTTGAAAGTTTCACCTCTAATGTGTGAATTTGCTGTTGTTCACTCCGACTCACTCCGACTCTTCGCGACCCCATAGACTGCAGCACTCGACTGCTCTATCCTTCACTAGCTCCCGGGGTTTTCTCAACTTCATGCCCATTGAGTCAGTGATATTGTCTAACCATTTCACCGGTACAAAGAATTCTACTGTAACACTTCACACTACTAATCGGGTAGCACCCCATAGGTCTAGTCAAACACTAGCAAAAGAGAAATCTTACTGTGACCAAAGCGTAAGTTTAAAATGAGTAAGCAACTTCCCCCCAAAAAAAGCATATTTAACAATTCCTTCATGTTTTGCCTAGCAACTGTCTTTATCTTGTTGTTTGACTACAATCGCATGTGAAGTTAATTATACATCCATTCTTCAGGTAAGACCTAAAATAAACGTTATACATCATGTTCACAGAACTGGAAAGTGAACAAGACTACAAAGATTAGGTTTAGTTTCGCCATTTAACTTGACAAGATCTTGGGTGAGCCTCTCAAGTCTCATCTGTGAAACTGGGTTTATACTCATTTACCCTTACAGGGTTAAGAGGATCAAAGAGTTTCCTATGAAGAAAAAGCCTTGACAATTATCTACAAGAATGGCTTACTAGACCGTACTGCTATCAAACAATATTTGTAAATCACGGTGAACCCTATCAAGACCTCTTTTAAAATTTTATTGCCCCATATAAGCGTCGAAACTGAAACATTTCTGAATATGCTGCCACGATATGACGCTCAGCCAAGTAACGGCCAAATTTGCCCTTTTCCCTATTTCACAGCGAGGTAAAAACTCCGAGACCTCTAGCTATACAAAAATACTCCTTCCTTTCCCGCGTTTCCCTGCCTCATTAAGCTGCTTTTCAATTTTGCCATGAGTCTTTTTTTTTTTTACTTCCCTGATACTTAAACAACAATAAATCACCCCTTAACCAAGAATCCAGGGAGACTCCTCCCTCCTGGGCTATTCTCCCGATTCCCTCCAGCCACGGGGTCAGACACTTGACCCCGGGGCGGCCGGGCCCCAAACCTTGCGGAGGCCCCGACGAGCCCCAGCCGGCGCCGTTCCCCTCCCCCATGGCGCCCAGGCACAGGCCCAAGGCCCGCGGGACTTACGCTCTCGTGGTCCCACCGCACGTTGCTGCGCTTCTCATCCGGGGCGAGGTTTCGGTCTCTGCCCATTAACTCATCCAACAATTGCGCAGCCGAAATCATGGTGCTTTCCTCGGGCGGCTGCTCCCACCAGCCCTGGCACCTGCCAAAGAAAACGCCGGCAACACAGTCGCGAAGCTCTCAGGCGCCCTAGCAGGCCTAAATGCCTCCTCTAACCAGGAGCCGATAAGACAAAATGGCCGCCGCGCGAGCGCCTTCCCAGCATGCAGTCCGCGCGCGTGCGCCGGGAGGACCCGCCCAGACCTGGGAGTTGAGAGCGGGCCGCTTCCGCCGGCCCGGGGGCGGAGCCTGCCGGGGCCGGGACTCCGCCTCTGCACGTCGGCACCGCCCTACGCCGCGCCAAGGCTACTCGTGACGGCCGAGTCCGCTGCTGTCCTTCGTGGGCCTGAGTTGCCCACTCTCTTCCACAGAAGTAGGAGCCTACGTCTCGAAGCTTCAGCACCACTCTGAAATGGAGAAAAGGGTAGCGTATCACGTATCTCGCGGTGCTCTCTATGCCGTCTTCTAGTGGAGGAAACGGAAGATCAGCACTCTTGCCGTATTCCGACTCCGTTCTAGCCGCTGAGCTTGTCGCTTCTTCTACCTGGGTTAGTCCTCCCACTCCGACTCCCCAGACTAACAAGGCAGGAAGAGATAAGGCTGTTTCTACAAGGTCACGAAGAGTGTAGGGAGGAGTATGCCTTCCAGACCGGAATCTTCTTTTTAATTACTGATTCGTTTACTGAACAACTATCAGAATTTACCATGTACCAGGTAAACTCCAGAAGCTAAGCTCTGAACCTTTCAGACACGGTGTTTGCTCTCACAGACGTTGAGGATTAGAGAGTGAGACAGTCACTATATAAATAAATAAATGAACATAAATTTTAGTATTAAGTACTCTAGCACCATTTATGGGGTCACACAGAGTCGGACACGACTTAAGTGACTTAGCAGCAGCAGCAGCAGCACCATTTAGAGTATGGACTCTAAAGACAGATCGTCTAGGTTGGTAATCCCAGCTCTGCCACTCTGCCTTCCTTTCTCGATCTGTAAAATTAGGATTTACAGTAATACCTCCCTACATACATAAAATGTTACTGTGAAAATAACACATGAGACATGTGGAACAGGCCCAACACATTTTAAGTTTAATCATTAGCTAAACAACAACAAAAATTATGATCATAATGGAGGGAAAATAGGGTTGTATCAAGGAGTAATAGAGGACTGTCTGTGGAAATAACTTAAGACCTAAAAGATGATGGCTGATGGCTCTCCAGACAAGCAAAGTGGACAGAAAATAATCCAAGGCAGAGAGAGTAATATATAACAAGGCCATTCCATTACATAAAGCAATGTTTATCATTATTTTAAGTAAACCTGAAACTGGCAGGATTCTCATTAAGTGTCCTGAAGATGCCAAACATTTGAGAGATGCTGCATTAAAGGGGTAGAGAAGGAACCAGCATAGGATGCTGTGAAAGGAAAGCCAAAGCTGTAAGAGAGAAGCCAAAGATGTAAGAGGAAAGTCTGAAGGGTATAGTCAGGGAAGAAGGTGAAAGTGACCAGCACTGTAGAAGTCTGCCATGAGAAGACTAAAAAGAATTCATTGGATCTGTAGCTGGAAGTCAGACTGAAATAGATCAAAGAATGAAGGGACAATGAGGGGGTAAAATGGCAGATGGACAACTCATTTTAACAAGGGACTCAGCAAGACAGGGTGAGATGTGAAAGGAGGTATGCGTTAAGGAAGGCTTTTTTTAATATGGGAAATTAGAGTATGTTTCGTGTTGGAGACTAATACTTTGGTCACCTGATGCAAAGAACTGAGTCATTGGAAAAGCCCCTGATGTTGGTAAAGATTGAAGGCAGGAGGAGAAGGGGACGACAAAGGAGATGAGATGGATGGCATCACTGACTCGATGGACATGAGTTTGAGGAAGCTCCGGGAATTTGCGATGGACAGAGAAACCTGGCGTGCTGCAGTCCACGGGGTCCCAGAGAGTCGGACAAGACTGAGCAACTGAACTGAACTGAGTGTTGGAGAAGGTAGAAGATAAGAGAATAGCTAGAGTTCCAAATTCTTAAGAAGGAAAGGTGATAGAAGGGAAGCCCTGTCGGCTCCAGGGCACCTTGGCCTTTCCTAGAAAAAAAAGGACCTTTTCTCCACTAAACCTACAGAAGAAAAAAGAAATCTGTCTGTAGATGGAGCAGTGGGATGAGGGAGTTTTCAGCTGATGGCTGCTGTTTTCTCAGTGAAGCATTTTGGTAGGTTCACCACTGCCAAGACCACCAAAAAGGGAAAAAAGCATACGTCTTGAACTACAAACAGGACTTATGAAACCAGAGTGCAGAGTTACAGCCTCTGCTCACTGAAACTTTTTTTTTTTTTTTTTGCCTGCATCTCGCAGCTTTCAGGATCTCAAGTTCCTGACGAAGGATTTAATCTGGGCTCCACTCTGGCACCCAAAGTGTTAACCTAACCACTGAACTTCTAATTCCCTCATTCATTGCACAGACTTCAATGGTGCATGTGCATCGTGCCAGAAACTGCATTGGTGGGCAAGAATATAGATAGATGTATAAGACCTGGTTGTCAGAGAGCTCCTGATCCTTGGAAGACAGAAATGTAACGATAATTTCAAATGAAATAAAAGGAAAATACTGTCCTTTGGATCTCAGAGGCAAGAGCTCCCGCCCTGTCCCATCCTAGGCAAGTCTTACCATATAGCTTTGTTTTTTGTAGACTCTAAGGGCAGCCACAGCCACAGTTCAGTGTGTATTTCCACTACTGATAACAAATACACTCATTTGTCTTTTTCGTTAGTTCAACCAGTACCAGCATCAACTACTGGGCATCATGGATTCAGAGAAAAGTTTTGTGTTTTTTTTTTTTGCCATACCCTGTGGCATGTGGGATCTTAGTTACTCAACCAGGGATACAACCCAGGTCCCCTGAAATGGAAGCGCAGAGTCCTAACCACTGAGCCACCAGGGAATTCCCAAAAGTAGTCTTATGAGCAAATCACAATGCCCAGTTTATACATAACTTTTATAGGTTATATGAGTTGGTTATTTTCTGATGATGAGATGAAAAACAACCTTATCAGTCTGTGGTGTGCAGATCCCTTTCCATGTATGTTGCTAATGCAAAGTGTAATGGACTGAATTGTGTGTCCTACCACAAACACACGCAAATTCATATGTTCAAATTCTCAGAGTCCACAAAAGGACCTCACGATGGGATTGCATTTGGAAACAGAGCCTTTAGAGAGGTAATAAAGTTCAAATAGGCCCCAATACAACCTGACTGGTATCCTTATAAGAGGAAATTTGGAAACACCAGGTAGACACACACACAGAGGAAAGGTCATGTGAGGGCATAGTGAGAAGGCAGCCATCTGTAAACCGGGGAGAGGGGCTTCAGCAGAAATCAACCTTGCTGACACTTGGATCCTGGACTTTTAGCCTCCAGAACTGTGAGAGGATAAATTTCTGTTAAGCACCCAAATCTCTGATATTTTGTTTTGACAGCTCTGGGGAACAAATACAGAAACAAAACCACAGTTACTAATGCTTCCCAGCCTTCTGTGTGGTCCCATGAGGCCATCCTCCATTTGCTTTGCTGCCTCGATCTTTTAAAATGTAAACCTGGTTATGTCTTTTCCCTGCCTCAAATCCTTCAATGGGTCCCCATCTAAAATTGAAACACCAAGGTCAACCACGATCTTACCTGCTTCTCCAACACCCTGAACACCCCTGCTTCCTCCCACGTCACATTACACGGCTCTAGACATGGAATGCTCTTTCCTCACCCCAGAAACACCTACCCATCTTTCTCAGGTCACACGCCAAGCATCACCAGCTCTGTAAAGCCAACCTGAAGCCTTGTTCGCTGCCTGACACACGACAACTGATCATCTTCTTTGTGCTGCCATTTTGCCTTGTACATTTTGGCGTTGGTCACATCATATTGCAATTATCAGTCTTTTTCTTTTAAAGGAAAGTTTCTCCCTTTCCGTCTGGTGGCAGCCATCAGTTTATCTCAAAGGGAAGCCAAAATAGGCACTTACAAATATACCCAGGAGCTGTGGAGGAAGAAGCAGTCCCATGCAATGCACTTTCTCCTCAAGGTGGGCTGCGAGTACTGCCTTCTCTCTGCACCCCGCAGGACCCTCCACCCTACCCGGCCTCATAAAGCGCGCAGACTGGGACACAGGACCAAGCAAGGTTATGTCACGCATCTGATTCCTGTGAGCTGTGTTGGCCACACATGCCTAAGGGTGCCAGTTACAGCAAGCCTGATGATCATGGCGAAAGTTTGCTGGAAGCCTTCATTCTATTGTGCAGGAGTGAGCTGGATGCCACTGTGGGGCTCTGAGAGTCCTGGATTCTTACTGGGTTGGTGAAGATTCTACAGACAGATTCTTTAAGGTTATCCTCATTCCATAAAGCTACCAGAAGAAATCCTAACACCCAGTGGATCACCAAACCAGTCCAAAAGCACAGGGAGTTACGAGGGCTGACATCCACAAGTTTAAAGAACCATGGCCTTGGAAAGGGTGACAAGTTTCACAGTACCACTGGTGGTTCTCATTATGCAGCTTGGAGATGGCACAGTACACTCCAGCTCCACTGTTTCTGTTAACATAAGTAATGTTTGAAATTCTTAACGTAACAAACCAGGACATTCATATCTAAAAAGTGTTTCTTTATTTGTCTGTGAAAACTGTGTCTATGGACTGCCCTGGTGGTCCAGTGGTTAGGAATCCACCTGCCACTGCAGGGGACTCGGGTTACATCCCTACTCCAAGAAGACTCCACATGCTATGGGATAATTAAGCCCGTATGCCACAACTAGAGAATAGCCCCCACTCACCACAATTAGAGAAAGTCCTCAAGCAGCAACGAAGACCCAGCACAGTCAAAAATAAATGACTAAATAAAATTTAAAAAAACTAGGTGTCTACAAATTATTTCATGAATTCATTGTCAAATTATGAAAGTTAAAGTACAGTAATGTTTGAAGAGTGATGCGTGCTCGGGGGCTTCAGTCACGTCTGACCCTTTGTGACCCCATGGACTGCAGCCCGCCAGGCTCCTCTGTTCATGGGATTCTCCAAGCAAAAATACTGGAGTGGGTTGCCATGCCCTCCTCCAGGGGATCTTTNATGAAAGTTAAAGTACAGTAATGTTTGAAGAGTGATGCGTGCTCGGGGGCTTCAGTCACGTCTGACCCTTTGTGACCCCATGGACTGCAGCCCGCCAGGCTCCTCTGTTCATGGGATTCTCCAAGCAAAAATACTGGAGTGGGTTGCCATGCCCTCCTCCAGGGGATCTTTCTGACCCAGGGATCAAACCTGCGTCTCCTGCATTGCAGGTGGATTCTTTACCGCTGAGCCACCAGGGAAGCTATAAGTGATGGTATATCTTGTTTCTAATAAGAGAAATGCTTTTGTCTTTGCTTTATCTTTTTAGGAAGTTTATATGTCAGTGTCTAAATTGCTGGTTGGTACAACAGGTGTAAAATACATTCCATGAAAGAGGAGTACAGAAAATAGCCATGCAGATTTACTGATGCATGTGATGAACCCTACAGCTTTATTGGGGTGATGCAGTGCCCATTATTGTATGGGTGCCGTCCCTACCACTTGTCTCTCCATGGTCACCAGCAATCTCCTTGTGGTTAAATCTACTCACACTTTTCAGTCCTTTCTTTCTTGCCTTTTCCACAGCATTTAACCCTGATCACTCTCTTTTTGCCAAACCCTCTCATTCCTTTGCTTTTTTTCTACTATTCCTGTTGCTCCTCGTCAGTCTCTTTTGAGGATTTCTCCTTTTCTGTCCATCAATAAAATGTTGGGTTGTTCTTTGGGTGTCTTTGGCTGCCTTCTCTTGACACTCAACATGCTCTCTTGGGGCCATCAGTTCTGTCCCCATGATTTTAGTTAGCTTCTTTCCTGATGACTACCAAGTCCAAATCACCAGCCCAGAACTCCTTCTGAAATATGATACCTATATTCATGACTGTTTCCCGGGCTTATTGTTGTTGCTAGGCATCTCCACTCAAATGAAACTCAGGAAAGAAAGCACAGGCTCAAGAATTGAACTTCTTGACTTTACAGCCTTGCTCTGTCAGTAAACTGTACAATCCTGGGCAAGTTACTTGCCTCTCTATGCTTCAGATAATAATGATGGTCCTAACTTAAAAGGTTGCTGTGAGAACTATTAATAACTGAGACAATTCATGTACAGCATTTACCATAGTGTCTGGCAGTGGGTAAATGTTGATATCAGCAGTAATTAAGTGTTTTCAGAAACCCCAGTTCAACTGATTCAAAAAGGAATTCATCAACATACCCCAAACTTTCTCTTCATTCTTTGATCCAAAGGCACTACTATCTGCCCAGCCAGAAACTCGGGTGTTATCTTTGTCTCCTGACCACCACTTATCCTCCTATGCTATCAGATGCTATCTTCCTTGACTCAACCTTGTTGTAATACACCACAGAGTGTTTTTAACATCCAAACTTTACACATAGTCATTCAATTCACTGAACAGTCCTGCAAAGTAGGTGCTATTATTATCATCCCTATTTGGAGATGTAGAATTTGAGGCATAGAAAGGTTAAGAAACTGATCCAAGATGATATGAGAGGCAAAACTGGTATACAAACCAAAGCATTCTGGTTATAATCTCCATACTCACAACTACTATGCTATATGCCATAGGACTTCTAGTATGTATAATGTTTATCACATCCTATTATTTGTCTTGTCTCCCTGGCTAGACTGCATATTTTTTCAAATAAGGGACTCTGATTTCTTTGCAGCAGGATCTTCAGTGCCTAGAATAGTGCCTGGTGAACAATGCATGTCTGATACACCCTGAGAGTTAAGATAATTCCCTAGAGACAAGACAAAGTGTAGATAAATGGAAATGAATAACCGTCAGGTTGCATTCAGTTATGGCCAGGGTAAAGGTTTTATTTGTGGAGAAAGGTGTTTTTTTTTTTTTTTTTTTTTAATGGCAACCCACTCCAGTATTCTTGCCTGGAAAATTCCATGGACAGGGAGTCTGGCTGGCTACAGTTCATGGGGTTGCTGAGTGACTGAGCACGCAGGCACAGCAAGAAAAGTGCTTGCTGTGCAAACCCCGGGCTGCCTCAAGAGAGGGAAATGAAAACTCCATGCCTAAATTTGTCATTTCCTATTTTATCTCTTGTGTTCAGGCCTTCCTCCTCCCCACCCCAGGGTTACTCCTTAATCCTTCCAACCCCATCTGCAAGCTTCCATCCTGTGCCACATTGGAAGATCTTGCCCAGAAACCTGGGCTTAGCAAAACAATACTCTTCTTTTTCTCCTGCTGTGTAGTAAGGCAGTGCCAGCCCAGGCTCTGAGCCTTGTTAGATTGATTAGGCACAGAGTCAGGGAGAATGCTGTTTATACTTGGACCACTTCTCTCCCTAGCTCCTGATATTAAAGACTGGGATAACTTGAAAGCCTCTTTGGTGTTCTTTTCTTTTTTCCTTACATGGTCTTCACGAAGAGTAATTAATTATGATTTAAAAGCAGTAATGAAAAAAATAAAAGCAGTAATGAATCACAGTTTATAGACTGTGAGCACAGTATAAATATTTTTCCTGAAAGCCAAATTAGAAGAAATCTCTAAAATGTGAATAAGACAACAGCAATTGAAATAAATAATCGAATTGAATGGTCCCAAGCAGTGTCAAAAGAAAGAACCGTGTATTCTATTTCTGCAATAATGGGCATATAATAGTGGGATCGTTTTCAGCCCATTTCCCCGCCCTGCTAGGCAAGAGTTGACTCAGATAAGGAAAAAGAGCCAAACAAACTGGGGGGGGGGGGGGGGGGAAAAAAAACACATATTCATT
>SJYX01020966.1:163320-303533 GCA_006410675.1 Oreotragus oreotragus
GGAAACAAAACCAATTATTACTATTATTTTTGTTTGTTTTCTTAAACCAATTATTTTTGATGCGTGGTAAACAGCCTGCTCCAGAGGATTAGGCTTTCCTGGCTCTCAAATACGCATTCTTCCCTTCCCTCGTGTCTGTCCTCTCTGGAAGCTGCGGGGTGGAGAGGTCTAAAAATAGTTGGTGAATCACGGCAGATAATATTGTGCAGCAGTTACATAAACAGCCAGCCCTCGCGCGCGCGGAGGGTAGGAACGGAAAATATCTGGGTCAGGGTTGTCACTCTGAATAGGTTCCCCCGGAGCCGGCCTGTGGGAGGCGCGGCCGGGAGGAGGCTTAGGCCCGCGGGCCGGGAGCAGCCGGGGAGCGGCGGGCGTGCCACGAAGGGGGAGCGGAGACCCCTGGCTCGGCCCGGGCTGCAGCGCGAGCGGGGCAGCTTGCCCCGCGCGGTCCCTCCATGGCGGGGAGTGGTCCGCGGCGGCGGCGGCGCTGACCGGCCAGGGCTGGGCGGGCGTGCCCTGGCGGGGGCCTGGGGCCAAAGAAAGATGAGCGCTCTCCTCGAGCAGAAGGAGCAGCAGGAGAGGCTGCGGGAGGCCGCGGCCTTGGGGGACATTCGGGAGGTGCAGAAACTGGTGGAGAGCGGGGTGGATGTGAACTCCCAAAATGAGGTCAACGGCTGGTAAGTGGGGAGCGGGGGAGGCCTAGGGTCAGAGCATCCGGCCCGGGACGCGACCTCGGCCTAGCGCAGCCCCGGAAGCCCGCTAAGGCGTGGCACCCAGGGCCAACGAGGTTGTGCGCTCTGGAGGCTAGCACTGGCCCCCCTGCCTCGGAGAGTCTGCGGCGTGTCGTGCCCAAATCCCGGCCCACGTGGTCCTGCGCCGGCAGCGCCCACCCGAACGCTGGCGCCCCGTGCCCCGCCGACCCCACCCCCATAACGTGTCCCGAAAGGTGCTGATTACTCTCACGCTCATTTGGAGCTCACCCCAGTTCGAGTTCGGAATTACTCTGAAGGACACATCTGTGCAGAGGAAAAAGCATAAACAGTTGAGCAAACGTGGATCTTATAAACTAGCACGATTTCTTTTCCCAAGACTAGGGAAAATAAATCACTTGCATTCCTATTCTGGTTTTCTGTTGTCTTCCTGCAGCAGTGATTTGCTGCTACCCACAGCTGCCTGTGGCAGGACGACTCATTCACTAATCCTACATAATGTTTTGCTTTGTTTTCTTAAAACAGTTTCAAATATGAGACTTTATCCGAGACTTCAGATGCCTGCCAGTGATTGAGTCCTTCCCAACTAAATAAGGATTCACACTTTAAGGAGTGCCGGTGGTCAATTTTTTTGTATTAAGTTACTGAATGTGGTGTTATCCCACTCTCTTCACATTTAATTTTTTTTTATTTGATCCAAGTAATGCTTAACCAAGCTGTTTGCTAGCTGAGAATTAAAGTGAGTTTGCAAATGTTTTATTTTTTAAAGTGGAATCATACAGTTTAAAACTAAAGGGGACATTGAAGATAGGTTCAATCCCAGAGAATAACCTGCCCTAGGTCACACAACTATTAATAGCCAGGACCAGAATCACAATTTCCTTACTTCTTCACAAATTCATCTACCAGCTTAGCCCAAAGAAAACAGCCTGGGTAACTGTTCAGAAAGCCAGGAAACAGTAGAAACTGCTTTTTTTTGTTTGTTTTATTTTGTTTAAGTGTTTACGAACTAGCTTGCTTTTCTGTGTGTTCTTTTCTGTGTGTGTGATTTCTAGCATTGCTGTGCAGTTCACAAGCTGTGAAGCATTGTTTTGGCACTGGGAGGGCGGGACTTTAGTGCTGGTCTTCTCCATTCCTGCTTAGCAATATGACCTTGCCAGAGTCACTTCATTTTCTAGTTATTTCAGAAGAGCTGTGAGCATTTAAGGAAATGCAGCATAATATAAATAGGTAACATTTACTGAGCTTGCTCTGTAGTGCAAACAAGGCTCCAAATGTATTATTTATGTGTATCATCTCATTCACAGCGGCTCAGGGACAGAGCTATTATCCTCTTGTTTTACAGATAAGAAAACTGAATAAGTAGTTTCCCTAAGAATTTACTGTAACTAATGGAGCTGGGAATGAAACCCAGCATCTGCCTCCAAACCATGCTTGCTTTTTTTTTTTTAATTGAAGAAGAATTGCTTTACAATATTGTGTTGGTTTCTGCCATACATCAACATGAATCAGCCATAGATATACACATGTCCCCTCCCTCTTGACCCTCCTTCCCACCCCACACAATTTTGTTTTTTTCCGACCACACTTCGGGGCATGTGGGATCTTAATTTCTGACCAGGGATTGAACCCGTGCCCTCTGCAGTGGTCATGAGGAGTCTTAGAAACCATACTTTCTTAACCACATAGTAGGTACTCAGAAAAATATAAGATTGTTGAACTATGAAGAGGCTCTTAGAGATTTAATTGGGGGAAGATATCTAATAGGACTTCTACATGTCCAGGGTTGAGTTCCTGGTCTCCCTCATATCCCTAACTGTCCCCAGCCTGCTTGAGTCCTCATCTGAGCATCTGAGCTGCACTGGCTGGCCAGAATCTTTGGTGCACTCCTTAACTTCTGTCTTTCTCTCACAACCCACATCCAGTCAAGCTGCTAATCCTGCCAGCTTCACCAGCAGTGATGTAGAATCTGACCGCTTCTCACTAGCTCTGCCACTACACCTCTTGTGCAAAGCCACCATCTGTCACCTGGATTAATGCAGTAGCCGCCTCATTAGTCCTATCCTATGTCTTTTCTCAGCACAGCAGCCAGAGGAATCCTGACTTAAAACATAGATCATTTAATTCTGCTTAAAACCCTTTAATGGCTCCAATCTCATATGGAGGAAAAGCCCACAGGGTCCTACAGGTCAAATCCTTGTCCCTGAGCCCACACTCTGTTTCTAAGCCTCCTCTCTCGATTGCTCCCTTCGTTCTCTCCCCGGGCTTTCTTGCTTTTCCTGAAAACACCAGGCACAGGACTTCTCTGGTGGTGCAGTGGCTGCGAATCTGCCTGCAGTGCAGGGCGCAATCCCTGGTCTGGGAGGATCCCACATGCTGCTGGGGCAGCTAAGCCTGTGCACCGCAGCTGCGGAGCCCGAGCTCTAGAGCCCATGAGCCACAGCTGCTGAGCCCGCGTGCCCCAACCACCGAAGCCAGAGCATTCTAGAGCGAGTGCCCTGCAACAGGAAAAGCCACAAAAACGAGAAGCCCACCTAGCACAACTCGAGAGTGGCCCCTGCTCGCTGCAACTAGAGAAAGCCCTTGTGAAGCAACCAAGACCCAGTGCAGCCAAAAATAAACAGACAAAACACCGGGCACAATGTTCATTCAAGGCCCTTGTGTTTTCTCTTTCTTCATTTAAATGGTTTTCCTCCCTTACCTCCTTCAGGTCTTAGCTTAGATGTCCCCTGAATGAGTCTTCCCTTGGTCCTTAATTTGAAGTTGTGCCATACCCTCCACTATCTCTGGCATTCCCTAATCCCTTTCCTTACTCTACCGTCCTTATAACGCAACTGCTGTATACCATACTGTTTGTTTTACTTATTTGCTGACTGCCTCAGTTTCCTCGTCCGAAAAGTAGGAGAATTTTCTTTTTGCCTGTTTGTTTTTAGGTTAATTTATTTCTGGCTTTGTTGGGTCTTCTGTCGCTGCACACGAGCTATCTCTAGTTGCAGCAAGCAGGGGCTACTCTCTGTTGCCATGCAAGGCCTTCTCATTGCCGTGGCTTCTCTCGTTTCAGAGCAGGGGCTCTAGAGCGTGTCGGCTTCAGTATTTGCGGCACTCAAGCTTAGTAGTTGCAGCTTTCAGGCTCTGGAGCACACACTCAGAGGTTGCCGCGCACCGGCTTAGATGCCCTGTAAAATGTGGAATCTTCCTGGACCAGGGATCGAACCATATTCCCTGCATTGGCAGGTGGATTCCCAACCACTAGCTCACCGGAGAGTGTTGATGATAGTACTTAGGTTGTTTAGAGGACTAAATGAATGAATACACGTAAAGCTTTTAGAACAATGTCCAGTATGTAAAGTACTATATCTGTGTTAATTTTTTTTCTTATTTATTTTTGGCTGCACTCGGTTTTTGTTGCTTTGTTTTTCGCTGGGAGGTGAGGGCTTCTCCTCTTGCTGCAGAGCCCAGACTTAAGGGCGCATGGGCTTCAGGAGTTGTGGCTTTTAGGCTCCGTAGTTGTGGCTCACAGACTTAGTTGCTCCAAGGCATGTGGACTCCTCCCAGACCAGGGACCAAACCCTGGTACCCCACTCTGGCAGGAGGATGCTTATTCGCTGCACCACCAGAGAAGTTCTGGGTTTTCTTCTTCTTTTTTCTAATTAAGCAGTGTGCTGGGTGATCGGATACAAAGGTTACCCTCAGAAAACATAGTCAGTAGCACAGAAGAACAGAATGGTTACTGCTTTTAATTTTTAGTTGCCCAGTAACCACAATTTCTGCACAATTGAAATTTATGCCTCTGGTCTGAAATGCTTACCAGCACTGGTAGGATGTCCGTATTTCAGATTTCTGGTCTGAAGTATCAGTACTTCCCAGCATTGATAGGATATTCTGACTGCAGATTTAAAGTTTAAAGAGTTGAAGTTCAGAGATCGAGCTCCCACATCAGCTGTAATTCAGGTGTCATGTGTACCCCTTGGCTTTAAGAAACAAGTACAATGGCTCATGAAGAAGTTGAAAATACTGCCTGGCTATAGTGCCTATGAATTATGGCTGTCTGGAGCCACCCAGATCTGGACTATAAATGATCACTCAGGGTACAGGGCTGTGGCGGATGTGCTGTGTTGACTTAGCCCCACTTTACATGGTGATACACCTTAGCAGTTGGTTTGTCCAAAAATGTCTCAGATCCACTGGCAGAATATTACTTCCTTCACTCTCAGGTTTGTTGTGAACAAGTGATTTACTCCTTACAAGTGAGCACTTTATTTCCAAAACAGAACATGTTTTCCTCATCATGTTCTATTCATTTTTGAATGCTTATCATTATAATTATTGATTTTTCAAGTGTTCAAGACAGCCATATACAAACACACTCTCAGCTACAGTTTGCCCAGAATCAAGAATATACAGGATCCTTCTACTCTAAGCAGTGTCCACCTTGTCCTTGGTTCAGTTATTCAGCAAATATCAATTAAGTACCTGTATATTCAAGCAGATTCTTCCTTATCTTCATGGTGCTTATATTTTAGAAGCCCATATCAAGACTCTCTTATTTTCTCCAAATTTGAATTCTTTTTATGATGAAGTACATTTTAAAGGCACCTGGATAATCTGGTTCTTTTTTTTTGATAATCTGATTCTAATGAATAATAGTTTCAAATATCACTCTGAAACATCAGTGGAGTTTGCTTCTAGCCAGCCAGACAAGCTGGCTTTCTGTAAGTCATAAATCTTGAGGTACCCAGGGCAAATCTGCTTTTTCCTGGAACCAAACGTACTCTCCAGACAGTTATACTTCTCAAGTGGGTGACCTAATCCCCGCTATTGAACATATGTTCTAGTCTTTGCCATATTTATATTCGTCTAAAAGCTCTGAAGATACTTATCTCAGTTCAATTAGAGAGTTGGTGAATGAGGACATTTCAAAACAGAGAGAGAAAAAGTATTTTCCTTCCATGGGGATGAATTTAGTAGCTCTGTTAAGATGGAATTTTGGCCAGCACGCTAATCCTATTTCTGTGCAGTGTTAAAATAATAGCTCTTTTAGAGGGTGCATAATTCCTTCCTAAGTATACAATAGTAAACAATTAGTTTTACTTAAATGAATCAATACTTAAGAGTTCTCAAAAATTTTGGCCGTTGATGTATATTTTTCAGATGCTTTAGGAACTAAAAGTATATGTATAGTGCCTTGTATTTAAGCAAATGAGAATATGTTTGTAGCCTTCTGGAGAGAACTAGAGAACTGAACTTTTAAAAATGGAAATCCTTTTGTGTATGTGTGAAGGAAAGAAAAGTAAAAAGCAAAAGAGTAACTGAGATTCAGACAGGAATCTGCTGTAGTAATAATTTTAGTGGCAGAGCAAGCTGCAGATGAGAGATGGTTAGTAGCCTGATAATATTTCATCTTCAAGTGACATTTGTTGCACATGAAGCAAGTTTTGGTACTCTCTTAAAAGGAATATGGCCATGTAAAAGTATATTTTAAAGACACCGGGAAAATATAATGAGGGACACTGAGCAGTAGCTTTCGAGTTATCTAGCCAGCCAGGCAGCCAGCCTTCTGGAAGCCGTTGTAATAAAGCCCCTAGGATAAATTAGCTCTTTCCAAGGGTCAGAAATGAAATTTTAAAATAAATTTTAAGCATATTAAATATTTCGATCATCTGCTTTCCGAAAAGTTAAAATTACCAGTCTGATTTTCTAGTTCTAGCTGAACTCTAATAGGCTTGCATATATTTATTTACTGATGTGTAGAGCTTGGAACCCCAGATCACCTCTCTACCTCTTCAATCTCTGTTCTTTCTTTTTGGGGGATAGGACCTGTTTGCATTGGGCGTGTAAACGCAATCATGGTCAAGTGGTCTCTTACTTACTAAAATCTGGAGCTGACAAAGAGATTCTTACCACAAAGGGAGAAATGCCCGTCCACTTAACATCAAGAAGAGAGATTAGGAAGATTATGGGAGGTGAGTCTTTTTGAGGTAACTTGATTTTGTCAAACTGAAACTTATGGTATCATTGTATATATTCTTTCAAAAAAGCTTTTTTACAGTTGGAGGATAATTGCTTTAAGATGTTTGTTGATTTGTGCCAACAACAATGTGAATCAGTCATAATTATATATATATGTGTATAAATACATACATATACATATACATGTATATCCCCTGTATATATTCTTGATGCTAAATAGCCAGTCTGTTTCTAGAAACAAGATAGTCTCACTGTGCCAAGATAATTATTCCATGCTGTTTCTGGAAAGGTAGACATTATAAAGTTCGGAGTTTTTTAATCTGTAAACTTTAAGGAGATAGAAATGGTAACAAAAAACCTGCAGTAAACACTGACCACAATGTTTGTTATATACCAAAGGACGCTAGCTTTCACAGGAGACTCTTGCTAATTTCTTTTGTGTGAAATCTTTTTTTTTTTTAAAGTTTGTTTGTTGTTTTGAGGCAGCCCACTTTTAAAGCCTTTATTGACTTTGTTGCAGTATTGTTTCTGTTTTATGTTTTGGTTTTTTGGCTAAGAGGCATGTGGGATCTTAGCTCCCCGACCAGGGATCATACCTGCACCCCTTGCGTTGGGAGGCACAGTCTTAACCCCTGGGCCACGAGGGAAGTCCCTTTGTTTGCTCATTTTTAAAAGACTGCGTAAGTGTTCCGTGTTTTCACCTTTTTAAGTGGAAGATGGTGATGGTGACAGCGACGACCACCCCCAGCCGAAGAAGGAGCCAGAACTGCCGTTTGTTCCCAACTACTTGGCCAACCCAGCCTTCCCTTTTATCCACACACCTGCATCAGAGGACTCAGCCCCGCTGCGGAATGGGGGCTCCTCCACACCTCCTGCATCGCCCCCTGCACATGGCTCTCCTCCGTTGCTGCCCCCTGGGCAGCCTCCCCTGCTTGGGCCCTTTCCACGGGACCACGCCTCTTTGGCACTGGTTCAGAACGGGGATGTGTCTGCCCCCTCTGCCATACTTAGAACACCAGAAAGCACAAAACTGGGTCCTGTTTGTCAGCCACCAGTGAGTCAGACTCGATCCCTGTTCTCTACTGTCCCGTCCAAGCCACCAATGTCTCTGGAGCCTCAAAATGGGACATACGCAGGACCAGCGCCAGCATTCCAGCCATTTTTCTTCACTGGAGCATTTCCATTTAATATGCAAGGTAACCTGTCATCAGCAAGTAGCTCTGAAAAGGGCAAAGTTGTCTAGGGGTCTGGTTCTTTACTTTCTATTTTTTTGAGGCGTGGGGATAGGATTTACCTATTTTGAGTATTGTTCAGTTGCTAAGTCATGTTCTACTCTTTGCATCCCCATGGACTGCAGGGCTTCCGTGTCCTTCACCATCTCTTGGAGTTTGCTCAGACTCATAACCAACTGAGTGGGTGATGCCGTCCAACCATCTCATCCTCTGTCACCCCCTTCACCTGCCCTCAATCTTTCCCAGCATCAGGGTCTTTTCCAGTGAGTCAGCTCTTCACAGCAGATGGCCAAAGTATTGGAGCTTCAGCTTCAGCATCAGTCCTTCCAGTGAATATTTGGGACGGATTTCCTTTAGGGTTTACTGGATTGATCTCCTTGCTGTCCAAGGGACTCTCAAGAATTTTCTCCAGCACCACAGTTCCAAAGTATCAATTCTTCGGTGCTCAGCCTTCTTTAGAGTCCAACTCTCAGATCCACACATGACTACTGGAAAAGTGATGTCTCTGCTTTTTAATATACTGTCTAGGTTGGTCATAGCTTGTCTTCCAAGGAGCAAGCATCTTTTAATTTCATGGCTGCAGTCACTGTCTGCAGTGATTTTGAAGCCCAAGAAAATAAAACTTGCCAGTTTCCTTTCTTCTCCATCTATTTGCCATGAAGTGACAGGACTGGATGCCATGATATTTGTTTTTTGAATGTTGAGTTTTTGGTTTTTTTTTTTCCTTTTTTCAAAAAAGTATTTGGCTGTTCTGGGTCTTAGTTGTGGCATGCAGGATCTTTAGTTTTGGCATGTGGGACCAAGTTTCCTGCTGCTGCTGCTGCTGCTAAGTCGCTTCAGTCATGTCCGACTCTGTGCGACCCCATAGACGGCAGCCCGTTTCCTGACCAGGGATCAAATCCAGGCCCCCTGCACTGAGAGTTTGTAGTCCTAGCCAGTGGACCACCAGGGAACTCCTGAATGTTGAGTTGTTTGTTTTTTTTTTTAATATTGAGTTTTAAGAAAGCTTTTTAACTCTCCTCTCCTCTTTCACCTTCATCAAGAGCCTCTTTAGTTCCTCTTCACTTTCTGCTATTAGGGTGGTATCATCTGCATATCTGAGGTTATTGATGTTTCTCCTGGCAATCTTGATTCCAGCTTGTGAGTCATCCAGCCCAGCATTTTGCATGATGTACTCTATATATAAGTTAAATAAGCAGGGTGACAGTATAGAGCCTTGACGTACTCCTTTCCCAGTTTGGAACCAGTCCATTGTTCCATGACCAGTTCTGTTGCTTCATCCTGCATACTAGTTTCTCAGGAGACAGGTAGGGTGGTCTCCTATTCCATCTCGTTCAGAATTTTCTGCAGTTTATCGTGATCCACGCAGTCAAAGGCTTTAGTGTAGTCAATGAAGCAGAAGTAGATTTTTTTTGGAATTCTCTTGCTTTTCCTGTGATCCAGTGGATGTTAGCAGTTTGATCTCTGGTTCCTCTGCCTCTTCTAAATCCAGTGTGTACATCTGGAAGTTCTCGGTTCATGCACTGTCAAGCCTATCTTGAAGGATTCTGAGCATGACCTTGCTAGCATGTGGGATGAGCACAGTTGTGCAGTAGCTTGAACGTTCTGAGCATGGCCTTGCTAGCATGTGGGATGAGCACAATTGTGCAGTAGCTTGAACGTTCTGAGCATGGTCTTGCTAGCATGTGGGATGAGCACAGTTGTGCAGTAGCTTGAATGTTCTGAGCATGGTCTTGCTAGCATGTGGGATGAGCACAGTTGTGCAGTAGCTTGAACATTCTGAGCATGACCTTGCTAGCATGTGAGATGAGCACAATTGTGCAGTAGTTTGAACATTCTTTGGCATTGCCATTCTTTGGGATTGGAATAAAAACTGACCTTTTCCAGTCCTGTGGCCACTGCTGAGTTTTCAGGATTTGAAATCGCTTAGCTGGAATTCCATCACCTTTCCTAGCTTTGTTCATAGTAATGCTCCTAAGGCTCACTTGATTTCACATTCCAGGATGTCTGGCTCTAGGTGAGTGACCACACCATTGTGGTTATCCAGGTCATTAAGACCTTTTTTCTACAGTTCTTCTGTGTATTTTTGCCACCTCTTAATCTCTTCTGCCTCTGTTAGGTCCTTACTGTTTCTATCCTTTATTATGCCCATCTTTGCGTGAAATGTTCCCTTGGTATCTCTGATTTTCTTAAAGAGATTTCTAATCTTTCCCATTCTATTGTTTTCTTCTATATCTTTGCATTATTCACTTAAGAAGGCTTTCTTATCACTCCTTGTTATTCTCTGGAACTCTGCATTCAGTTGGGTATATCTTTCCCTTTCTCCTTTGCTTTTCACTTCCCTTTTTTTAATCAGCTATTTGTAAGGCCTCCTCAGACAACCACTTTGCCTTCTTGTGTTTGGTTTTCTTTGGGATGGTTTTGGTCACTGCCTCCTGTACAGTGTTACGAACCTCCATCCATAGTTCTTCAGACACTCTATCAGATCTAACCCCTTGAATCTGTTTGTCACTTCCACTGTGTATAAGAGATTTGAGTTAGGTCATACCTGAATGCGGAGAAGGCAATGGCACCCCACTCCAGTACTCTTGCCTGGAAAATCCCACGGACTGAGGAGACTGGTAGGCTGCAGTCCATGGGGTTTCTTAAGAGTCAGACATGACTGAGCGACTTCACTTTCTCTTTTCACTTTCATGCATTGGAGAAGGAAATGGCAACCCACTCCAGTGTTCTTGCCTGGAGAATCCCGGGGCTGGGGGAGCCTGGTGGGCTGCCATATATGGGGTCTCATGGAGTTGGACATGAGTGAAACAACTTAGCAGCAGCAGCAGCATACCTGAATGGCCTAGTGGTTTTCCCTACTTAATTCAAGTCTGAATTTTGCAATAAAGAGCTCATGATCTGAGCCACAGTGAGCTCCAGGTCTCAGTTTTGCTGACTGTATAGAGCTTCTCCATCTTCAGCTACAATTTTGAGTATAATTACAACCTTACAGAAAAGTTGCAAAACTAGTAAAAGGAACTCTCTTTAATGAGATTTACAAATTATTTTTGCCCCTTTACCCAGAACTGTTTACGTGTTTTTTTTCCTAAGATCAAGGGTGTGTGCTCAGTTGAGTGTGGCGCTTTGTGACCCTAGGAACTGAGCCCACCAGACTCCTCTGTCCATGGGATTTTCTAGGCAAGAATACTGGAGTGGGTTGCCATTTCCTACTCCAGGGAATCTTCTTGACCCAGGGATCAAACCTGTGTCTCTTGCATCTCCTACATTGGCAGGCAGATTCTTTACCAATGATCCACTTGGGAAGCCCCAGGAACAAAGATAGTCTGTTACATAATCACAATACAACGATCAGATTTAGAAAATATAACCTTGATGTAATACTGTTCTTTAATCCACTGTTTGTATTTAAATTTTATGAGCTGTTTAGCAATGTCTTTTGTAGCTATTTTTACTCCCTCCACTCCTGCCTGCTGTGTTTGTATTACGCTGTCATGTTAGAATAGTCTCCTTTAATCTGGAGCATTTCCTCAACCTTTAACTATCCTTTTGGCCTTCAGATTTTTGAAGAGTCCAGGCCAGTCCTGTTGTAGAGTATGTTTTCATTTTTTCTCTGCTCGAAAGTGAAGTCGCTCAGTTGTGTCCTACTGTTTGCAACCCCGTGGACTGTAGCCCACCAGGCTTCTCCATCCATGGGATTCTCCAGGCAAGAATACTGAAGTGGGTTACCATTTCCTTCTCCAGGGGATCTTCCTGACCCAGGGATTGAAACTGGGTCTCCTTCATTGGAGGTAGACGCTTTAACCTCCGAGCCACCAGGGAAGCCTTAATGAGCAGTATTCTCCTATTAAGAAGGGCTTTCCCTTCTCCGCCATTTACAGCAGTAGAAAATGCATAGATTATTATTTATTGGATGATAATTCATTAGTATCCTTATTTTGATGTTCAAATTATGCCAGACTAATCCAGAGGGAGCCCGTTCGGAGCTTGTATCTCTTGGACACCTTCATTATTCTTAGCTCATTTCCTTCCTTTGTGGTGCAGCAAGATGTTTCAGGCTCCCTAGTGCAGCTTCCCTGCCCCAGCCTCGGAATCCGGCATTTCTCCAAGGAGCCCTGGTTTTTCTTGGTGCAGGATGGTATTCAGAAACCAGAATGTGAACCCTAGATGTGCTCCTTGCTACTAGTGTATCATTTCTTCTAAGCTCATTCAGAGGACAGTTAGAAAAGAAAGAAAAAAGCAAGCAAACAAGAAAGAACAGTTGAATAATGAAAGATTCACCAGGAAGATTTATTTATAAACTAAGCATTTATGTACATAGTAACATAACTTCAGAGCATTCTGAGTTTTCATTTGTTACAACAGTCTTGTAAAAAGAGCATTATTTTTTACATTTTATTTTTATTTACTTTTTTTGGCTGTGCCACGTGACTTGAGGGATCTTAGTTCCCCAACCAAGGGTTGGCCCTAGGCCTTGGCAGTGAGAGCAATGAGTCCTAACTACTGGGCCACCATAGAATTTCCATTAGTATGTTTTAGAAATGGATAAAGTTAGACACAAAGAGCTAGGCAATTTGTCCAAAGTCAAACATCTAGTACAGGATAGATGAGGGCTATACCCATTCATACCACAGTCATTCAAGGTTCGAAAGGTCACAAAAAAAGAGAGTTGAAAGCAGCTCCCACAATTTACGACAAAAGCAACAAACTCTCCATTGATATTTTAGATGAAAAATAGAAAATGAACATATACTTCCTGGATATCAAGCTTCACGCTAGCCTGAAAGAATTAGTGAAGTTAAAAGGCAAGCAAACACACATACTTACTTTTTTCTATATTGCTATATCTTTATAATTTTAAATATTAAACACTCTGTGTTAATACCTCCAGTTCTAGTCAGACACCACAGGGTATGGTCTAGTCTTAACTTTCTTTTTCCTTATAAGTAACTGCCTTCTTTCTGTTTTTGAGGACCTGTTACTCTAGGTGCTGATAACCGTGGCCCAAGGATGCCATATAAAGAGCAACCAGAACTACCAAAAGCACACACGTGCTTAGCTTCAGCCTGCTTTGCAGCCAGGCTCAGAATTTAGCGGCAGACTGTTTAGATCCCAGACCCAAGAATAAGGGTCTTTGTTTACTCCCAAAGCCAAGATTCTTCCCTTATTGAAGCAAGGCATTTAAGTCATAGTTAGACTTCATTTTTACTAGTAGCTTATCTTTTTGCTCTTGTACTGTGCTTATTGCAACGATTTTCACATCTCATAAATATCTTTAGATCCACAATTGTTACATCTTTGTAGAGTAACTCTTGTACCATATCTTTCCCATGCCGCCTTTTCTTTTCTCTTCCCCATACCCTGCTTATGTGTAGTTTGATACCCAAACCCATTCTCAAGCCTTTAGCTGCTTAGCTCCAGTAGCAGAAGTAAATTATCCTTCTGTACGGCTGGGATGGTTGTCCACTATTTCCTTCTGCTGCATAAAGTAAAAGTTCATTTACTTTATGAGCCACAGTGTTCGATGTGGGAGGACAATGCAGGCAGCTGCACCAACAGAGCCAGAATCGAGCCTGAGCAAACTGCACTGATGGTGCTTGGTTTTCTTGTTGGGTGGCATAGGTCTTCAGCACAGGGCATGATTAACAGTGACCGTCTTCTGGAAAAGATTTTAAATCGCATCCGCTAACTATGCCAGAATGAGTCATTAACGCTTCTTCCCCTTTTCCCTAGAGCTGGTACTCAAGGTGAGGATTCAGAACCCATCTCTTAGAGAAAATGATTTCATTGAAATTGAACTGGACCGACAGGAGCTCACCTACCAAGAGCTGCTCAGAGTGAGTTGCTGTGAGCTGGGTGTTAATCCTGATCAAGTGGAGAAGATCAGAAAGTTACCCAATACTCTGGTAAGAAAGGTAAGAAAGGTCTGTTACGTGGTTGATTTTTCCATTTGGAAAATATGTACTTTCCTCTTGGGGTATGTGAGTCATAGTTAAAGAAATGAGAAAAGAATAGGAAAAGAGCAAAGGGTGGTCTTCCATTGAGCTTTCTTTCCTCTGTTGGGCCTGTGGAGATACTAGCATTTATAAAAGTTGTAGGATACCAGAGAGAATGTTCTGAATTACCATTCACAGTGCCTATTTTTAGTTGTTTCTCTGTGGTGATCTGTAAGGATTACCTTAGTATGCTATCAGATGTTCCTTGTGCTTTATAACATAAGAACCAGGCTTAATTACAGGGCACATCCATGTAGGCACCTGTGTGGCCCTCCCAACAGCCCTGGGCTCCCTGGCTGTCAGGCTTCTGGCTTCTCAGGGCACCCGAGCGAAACGCCCTGCACTGCTCCTGATGGCGTGCTCATCTTGGAGCAACAGCTGCTATAGAGGGCTTCCGCGCTTTAGCCCCGTTCGTGCTCCTGGGGTTTCCTACACTATCACTGGCTTCAACACAGAACACCGGAACCATAGAGACAAGTGGCTCCTCTTAATCTATCTAACCTATTTTTGTTTCAGGACAAAGATGTTGCTCGACTGCAAGATTTTCAGGAGCTGGAACTGGTTTTAATGATAAGTGAAAATAATTTTCTGTTCAGAAATGCTGCATCCTCACTGACTGAAAGGCCTTGCTACAATAGGAGAGCTTCAAAACTGACTTACTAATGCAGCAGGAGCTTTTATTACTGAGTACTGTGACAGTGTGCATCACCTCTGGGCCAAGGACAAGCCATGGATCTCAATGCCTTGGATGCCCAAGGAGGGCCCCGATGCCACCTCGTAATGTAGACTAACATCGTTCTGCCCAGGTAGGAAGCCCCTGACCCCCAAGCAGCGGTGCCACTCTCCCAAGCCTCTTGGTGCACAACAAACCTATTGCTTGAAGCTGGGAACAGCTGAGAAGTGGCCTGGAGAGGCAGAAGCCGACAGTTCTATACTAGTGTGTTTTCTGTGTATGGGAGGGAGTTGTCTAGGCGGAGGCTGAGAGAGCAGAGCCTGCTTCCGGCCTGTTGACAGCGCAGCTGAAGGGCCAGGATGTGCTTCCCTCCGTGTTGCATGCTCACGACTCTCCTGAAATGCGAACTGACTAGAGAGGACAACGGGAACACGCAGGTGCTGGACACGGGAATTTTGGTGTGACTTGTGGCTGTGAGGTTTCACATAGCATATTTATAAATGTTACTCAGGTTAAAAGCATTTAAGAATACAGTTACCTAATGTAAATACGCTGTTAACCAAAAGAGCNCCTGAAATGCGAACTGACTAGAGAGGACAACGGGAACACGCAGGTGCTGGACACGGGAATTTTGGTGTGACTTGTGGCTGTGAGGTTTCACATAGCATATTTATAAATGTTACTCAGGTTAAAAGCATTTAAGAATACAGTTACCTAATGTAAATACGCTGTTAACCAAAAGAGCCTCCCCGCCCCCCACCTTTTCCATTGTACACACTCATGACGTCCGTCTCTAGCCATTGCTTGTAGTCATCTCTGCATTAACTCCCCATTGTGGTCGCTAGAGGGCTCTCTGACGCTTTCGAAAGAGCAACGGCTATTTTTCTTTTTTTAAACTGAAGCAATCCTGTCTTCGCGTTTCTGTTTAATTTCACTGAAAGAGACGAGCACAAACATTGCTGGTCCATGTTCTCCACTTTCATTTTCCACGAGAAATGAAAAGCAATTTTCCAGACAGAATCTGTTGCTATTTTAAAGGTTACTGTGGGAAATTGAACTAAAGGAGTTAGCATCTTTATTTTTGTATCAAAGATAAAGATTATTTTGAAATTATTAAGATTTTTACACAACTCTGAAATCTGTTGCTTTTGTAAACAAGTTGTTTAATCTTAGGGATCCCCCACAACCATCACTTACCTACTTAACAAAGTCAATGTGAGTCTACCAGGCTTTGTTCTGGAAACAAACACCTGATTAAACTCTTGAGCATGGCATAAGAATTTTTGTAAAAAATGCGTTTAAGGGTTCTTTTCCTTCCCTTCACTGTCATTAATGTTAAAAAGAAAAGCCACTGTCTTGTTGAACTAAATAACTTAACTTTAGAAATAAGAATGAGCACACTTAGACAAACAAGAGAGCAGGGTTTTGAAGCCAGCTGTTGAAGAGCAGCCCTGCTGTCTTAAGAAGCTTTCTCCCCACAGTGCCTATAGTTTCCAAAGAAACTTAACTTCCTAACTGGGTTAATTTTATTGGAACACTACGATTGAGAGAGAAGGTGCAGAAGATGTCAGTGGAAGAGTGTTGTGCTAAGATAATGGCCTCCTGCTGCTGCCTAAATGCTGAGCTGAGGTTGAGGTGTTTTCAAGGCCAACTTTGTGAAGGAGAGTCACTCTGTTCAGTGACTTAATTGTAATACACTAATTACTGATGGTGAGTTACCCACTTTGTGCAGTGTTTGTCTAGCAGAGTAAAGGTTACTTATTACTCCCTTTCTCTGAAATACTTTAAAGAAACTTCCTTTGTGTTTCAACCAGGTAGAAGCTAGAAATACTAACCTTTTTTTCCCTATACCTTTGAAAAAAGTTACAATTTACTGATACAATTAAGGCTAGTTTTATCTTGGAACAAATAAATTCAGTATTAATTCATGTGTCTAAATCACTGGGGTTGGTACTCTTCCAGCCATCCAGATCAGTTAGAGATTCTCAGAAGCAGTGGAGGTCCCTGGCTGAGAGGTGGCCTACAGAGGAGTAGCTCCAGGGTATTTCCTGGGCTTAGAAACGGAGGCTGAGGAAGTCACAAGTGAGAGATGGGCCCTGCACTGCATCTTCCTTATAATGTCCTCTGTGGTCAACTGACTCTTTGAGTGTGGCAGTGGAGTTAGACTGCACAGTTGCTGGTAGGTGAGTTTAAAGTCTTAATCTATGCATTCAGAGAAATATTTTTATATGTTTTGTGTAATTTATAACAAGGATTTTTTTTTAGCTTTGTTAATTGTGAATTTGCCCCACCTCCTCTACTGCATATTTAAAGCATGTGTTCACACTGTGTGTAAATATTCACTTTGTGCACTGCTGACTGTTCAAGCATAATAAGTATTATTAAAATTAAATATTAACTGACTAAGCCCCTACTCTCTTTGTCCTCCTAAACAGCTCTGTACTTCTAATCATAGGGGGTTCAAATTGTTGAACAATTTCGGGGACAAAACCCTCTGGCGGAAGAACAGAAGGAACTGGTCCCCACCTGAGCCTCCTCCATCCTACTGCCGTGGTGGCGCTTAAGTCTGGCGCTTAGTGGCACCAGAGACAGATATTTTGTGCGGTGTCTTTCCTCTAAGTTCACAGCAGTCAGCTTCATTTCCCCAGAGTAGCTGAGCCTGCTAGATGGAGGCCATCTCTATTAACCACATTTTTTGATTATCCTGTTTACTTTATACAACTGAGTCTCTCCTTTGGGCTGTCAGCACCTGTCAGGGTCTCAGTGAGCTCAGAGGCAAACTTCCAAGATAGGAAAGGAAATACAGCCTTACACTTTCAGATCTTTAGCTGAGAATGATGCCGAATGAATCTGCATTTCTGTTGGTTTGGGGCAGCTAGAGCCTCACAAAGCATACGTCATGCCAAATTGGCCTGATAAATCAGGAAGCATAGCAAAGACCTTTTCTTAGCTCCAAGGAGAAGCAGAATAATTTTGGCCGTGGTGCTTTTATACTTGCTTTATCACAAGGATGGAAGTCTTCCTCTGTACACTCATAAACATCCTGGGCAGAAACGGCCAGCCCCAAAAATGTGATTAACCTTTAACAAATAGTCCTGCAGCACAGACTGGCCCAATGCATATAGAAAAATCAGATCAAAGGAGCCATCTCCATACCTACTGCAAACCATTTAGGATGGAGGGGGAAAAAAAAACATCATCCATAACCAGTCACATTATACCAAGAATAAAGGTTGAGGAAACGAGAGAGGAGACCAGAAGACTTGAAGGCCGTGTGCCAGGTAAATTCTGACCTGCAGAAAAATAAACATTTCATTGGCTTGTTCAAAAAAGCAAGTTACCCCCTCATCTCATTTACCAGCCTGGGACGTTCAAAACGGGGGGTAGGCCTGGGGCTGCTCTGTGCTCCCACAGTCAGCTTCAGCCAGAGTGAGAAAGATGAATGACTTGGAGACCTCATGGGTTATGGGGACCTGTCCGGAACAGAATGCTAAAGGGGCAAGGAAATAAAGTGCCATGCACTTCTCATCCCCTAGAGAAGCAGGCTTAGTGGTCTGAGGGATGACATAAATGTGGAGGTGTTCACAGCAGCTTTCTCAAGAGGCCTCAGGTCAGATACCAGGGGCTTTATTTCTCACCTTTTTACAGCCTCTACACAGCAGAACAGGAACTACTGGCAATTACCCAGTGAGTTTTGGCCGTGAAGGCAGTATTTCCAGCCAAAAGCTCTTGGGTCTGAAGTTTTCAGATAATTCCAGCCATGTAGATGTATATAAAGGCTACCTCTGTGTCTCCCTCCTTCCTCTCCACCTCCTCTAACGGCCCTAGCCCCTAGCCCTTGTGAACAGAGAGAAAGGCTACACTGGAGTGTATGTATTGTTAACACGTAGTTTTATTTCATCAGTGCTCCATTTTTAGTGAGAATTGGACTCAGTTCCTACGGATGGTCTGACCTGGCAGTCTTCTGTTCGAAGAGGAGAAAGCTTTATTTAAAAACAAAACCAAAAACATTTCAGATTAGAAAATACGAAAAATCATGGGGGTAGGGAGGTCATCTCTTGAAATGATTATAAGCAGTACAGTGTGGAAATAATGCCACATTGGGAATCAGGAGACTTGGGGACTAGTCTGGGCTGTGCCTCATATTAGCAATGACCTTGGGCATGTCACTCACCTCTGGGCCCTCACTTCCCCCCCTGAGGCATTTAGCATGGTTATCCTACAAGGCACCTGGCAGGGACAAAGACCTAACAAATGTCCCCAACGTTTGCCATCAAGTCCATCCTGTAGACATATTTGGTGTCCTTTCCATTCGTGATAAAAACTTTAAGAATGTCCGGGAAGAAAGACCAGGAATATATTTTAGGCAAGTCCAGCATCTCTGGCCATCCCATAGAAGATGCCTCTGGCTGCAATGAGGTTGGTTGGAGAATCAAATTCAACTATCGTCCCTTTGTCCAGGACCAGGACCCTAGCCAAAGAAAAGAAGTGGTCAGGTCTCCATCAGCTCAGATCTGGCTTCGTGGTCCAACCCTTCCCTTCTGAGTACAGCTCAGACCCCTCAGTGATATGCCAACCCTTCCACTTCAGTCAACCCACCCAACACAAGCACTCTGCCACATGTGCACACTTGCAAGACTGGTTATTCTAGCCACTCCATTTGCTGTTCTGGCAGATGAGGCAGTTTCCGGGGTCCAACACAAGGTCCTATTCATCTCTGCTAGTCAGGGCTCTGAAAACCTTCCTTAATGAGCCCTTCCCCTCACCAGGGTCACAGGAGTGTGCGCAGGGAGCCACAGGCCTGTATGCATCCATCTGCTTTGTGCCGACTCACAGAGGCACACGGAGGGAACGGTTGCAGTGAGGCCTGACGCTGGAATCTGGCTACACATCTGGCCGCTGCTGATGGGTGGATCTCCCCCCGCCCACACATACATAGTCAGGCCCGGGCCTGGGCTTAGGCTCTCTTGCCAACTAAACACGGTGCACCTAGCGCAGAGCTGACAGGCTGGCTCCAGGGTGAGGCGGGAGCAGAAAGGGCTTCCCCAAGTCCTAGGAGATGTTCCCCCATAGGAAGGCCTGGACTGCATGCAGTTGTTGACCCACCTTTTGGCGCTCCTGGAAGAGCCCCTTGGGAAGAGGTGTGTCTGAACATCACTGTCTAGCCACTGCCCAAACTGAAGTCTAGGCGACTGCCCACCTCACTTCAGTGACTTCCCTTTGCTCCTGGGGTGAGTACTAAATGCTTTCCCATGGTCCTCAGTGCAGCAGAGTGAGGCCTAGCTTTCTTCCCCTTCTCTTGGTTCTACTGCCCCTTCTCCCTTTCTACTCATGTGCCCTCTTACCTCCAGGCCTTTGCATGTGCTACAGCCTTTTCCTGAAATTTCCAGCTCCCTCCCTATCACATCTCCTTGCTACCCAACTTTTACTCGTCCTTTAGGGCTTGGCTGGTGCCCTAAAGGACGAGAATTCAAGCTTGGGCCTGGGCTTAAAATCTCTTGCTAACTAAACACAGGGTGCTCTTAGTGCAGGGCCGACAAGCTGCCTCCCAGGGTGAGGCGGGAGCAGGATTCTAAGCCCAGGCCCTTGGCTCCTCCTCTGCCTGTATGGATTGGCTCCTCTGCCTATACATGTGGACCCTTGCTTCCTTCCTGCAGGCTCTAATTACATGTTCAGTAGCGTGATTATGTCATTAATTTCTGCCTGACCCACTCAAATGACTGAACTCCCAACCCCCAAGGTCAGTTTGAGGTTTTGCCCCTCAGGGCTGCTGGTGAAAACCATTTTTAGTTAGGCCTGGGAAGAGATCCTCCTGGGAAGAGATCCTGTCGGTCTGGCCCTTTCCCTTGTATGGACCCAGGGCTCAAGCCTTCCTACCCACTCTTCTCCCAGTGGGTCTTGGATAGGAGTGGAGAGAGGGGACATGGTGGGAATGGGACATGGTGGGGATGGAACAGACAGTAGCATCAGGCATTCTCAGCTTGGTTTCCAAGCCCCTGGGACCTGTGTGGGGACACTTGAGAGAGGGACAAGGTCTGCCCATTGCCCTGTCCCTGTGTTTCCCCACCTCCCCATGCCCTGCATGTATTTTCTTTGGGAATGAAACCTTGTCGAAGTACTCCCACCATACTACCTCAGCATAGGTTCTTTGCAGCCTCCTACCTCTTCCTCACTCTGAGCTCCTGTGTCTCCAAGGGAGCTAGCCTGGCAGTCCAGTACCAGCTCACTTCCATCAGGCTTCTGAGTCCCCCAACCCCTATCCTGTCCTCCAGAGCCACACCTTGACATTAGGCACAATGAGAGAATAGGTCACATTTTTCCCTTTTGGCTAAATGAGCTGAGTCCCCAGGGGAGCTATAAGAAATCAAGAGCAAGGCTTCTTCCCTAATTATTTGAGAAGCGGGTTCTAGGGAGAATGACAACAAGGGGTTAGGGAGGAAATGAACATATTCTAGGATCACCTGCACTGTTAATACTTTATTTCATTGATTACTTACAACAACCTCAAGAGATAGTTTCATGAAGGTTTTGCAAATTGCCCAAGGTCACACAGCAGCAGAACCAGGCTTGGGACTCCGCCCTCTGCTTTCCCACAACAAAGCATCTACTCTGCCTGATGGTGTGTCTGGCTCACAGAGGCAGGGACCCAAGAATCCTATCGTATACCTTTCCTCGGTGGCTTCCTGGTCTATATGCCCACAGGGTGGGAATGAGGAGCAAATGAAGCCATGGGCAAGGGACTCAGGAAGTGACAGGATCTGCATGAAGGATCTGGTTCCCCTCATCTCAGCATTAAGGGCTGGGGTCGGGGAGTGAACCCGGCCTCAGGGAGCCCCAACATGCCCGTTCCCAATATTTCAGTACCTCCAAAGTGTCCCTTGTGTCTCAGAAACCACCACTGTGCACCCAGTGCCCAGGTAATCCATGCTGCTATCGCCCTTCCATACCGTAGATAATCCCCTAAGGCTCCCACTTCCACATATCCAGATAATCTGCCTGTCCCTTCGCCATGGCCCGGGAGACCCAACCTGGCCCCTGCCTGCTCGGGCCCAGCGCCCTACCTGGTGTAGTCCATGATGGTGTTCAGCCTGTGCGCGATGGTCAGCACTGTGCAGGTCTCAAACTGGGTGCGGATGGTGGCCTGGATGAGGTCGTCAGTCTCCAGGTCGATGGCGGCTGTGGCCTCATCTAAGACCAGGATTCGACTCTTGCGAAGCAGGGCTCTGGCCAGGCACACGAGCTGCCGCTGGCCCACGCTGGGAGTAGGGAAAGCAAGGAAGTCTCCAGCCTGGGTGCCCCCCAGGCTTTACTCCCCAAGCTGTTTCTGTCTCCACTCCTTTTCATTAGCCTCAGGCTGGCTCTCTGTCTAACCTCTCCCATTTCTGCCTAAGCCCAGTACTCCTGGAACACAGAGTTGAGGTCTGGACACCACCGGGATAAGGAGGGGCCTTGAGGTAGAGCCAGTACTTAACACTGTGAATTCCCCAGTCTCTCTCTGGCACCCCCGGCTCCCTCTTCCTGTGCTTTCTTCCCTCTTCTCTCTCTTTAGCTAGGGTCACCACGTCTCTCTGTTTCGCTCCATTAGCCATTTACACCTTAGTGATGACACGCTGAAATGACTCCTCCTGGTATTCGCATACATCATGCTATCTTGCTGAGCCTAATATCACACAATTCAGCCATCTCCTGCCCCCAAAGCGAATACAGATCAGGGCTCTATGGTGGGAACTCGGAAGGGGCAGGGCAGAGGAGGATCTAGGGGGCTCCCCATGCCTAGTCACTGGAGAGGTGGAGGAGGGGTGAAATGCATATCTTCAACCCCTGCCTTGGAAGCCAGAGCTAATGAACAAAGCAAGGCAGTGTTCCCAACCACAGAGACTACAGCACCCCCACACCCAAGGACAAATACCTCAGCCCTTCCCAAAAGGGTGAGTCACTCCAGCCCAAGTGAAGACCAGGCTCTCTTTCAGCCCATTCCCGCAACTAATGAAGGTTTTGGCAGCAGAATGAGCTGCCAGATAGAATTTAGGGCTGATTTATGGTGGGACTGGCACAGGATACAGGTTATGCTTAAAGTGACTACAAGCTCAGGGAGGGAGGAGGGGAATGGATTTCTGTCTCGGGTCCTGGTTGATGTGGGGATGGAGGGGTAATCTGGTGAGACGTGCTGATGGCAAGCAGGGATCGGAGAATGGGCCAAAAAACAGCTATGGGGCATAGGGTCTGCCAGCCACCCTCAACATGGTTGTGTAAGTGAGATCCAGGGACTGGACACATTCATTCTTACAAGGCTAACTCTGGAGATGGGGGCATCCCACCAATGGCTATGATACAGCAAGTAAAGGCTTCGGGCAAAAACTCCCACTTCCCTGAGTCCTTGCCCCACCCCTTGCTAGCTAAGCGGCTTTGGGCAAATCCTTTCACACTTTGGAGCCTCATTTCTAGCCCACAGGACTGCAGTAAAGACTAAAGGAGATAGTGGAGGCCAACATGCCTTGAACACGATTAAGTTTTTCCAGTAGTCATGTATGGATGTGAGAGTTGGACTATAAAGAAAGCTGAGCGCCAAAGAATTGATGCTTTTGAACTGTGGTGTTGGAAAAGACTCTTGAGAGTCCCTTGGACTGCAAGGAGATCCAGTCAGTCCATCCTAAAGAAAATTAGTCCTGAATGTTCATTAGAAGGACTGATGTTGAAGCTGAAACTCCAATACTTTGGCTACCTGATGCGAACAGCTGACTCATTTGAAAAGACCCTGATGCTGGGAAAGATTGAAAGCGGGAGAAGGGGACAAAAGAGGATGAGATGGTTGGATGGAATCACCGACTCAATGGACACGAGTTTGAGTAAACTCCGCGAGTTGATGATGGACAGGGAGGCCTGGCGTGCTGCGATTCATGGGATCACAAAGAGCCGGACACGACTGAGCGATTGAACTGAACTGAACTGAAATGTACAAGCTTTTGTTTTTGTTCCATTCAGGTATGGACTGAGTAGAATAATAAGAATAGCTAAATTTCTCAGGAGTGTATCCAGTCTAAGTGCTTTCCATTTCATCACAAAACCCATAAAACCACCCTGTCCAAATGATGGCCACTAGCCACACGTGCCTGTGGGCTACCTGAAATGTGGCAAATCTGAATCAAGATATGCTGCTGCTGCTAAGTCACTTCAGTCGTGCCCGACTCTGTGCGACCCCATGGACGGCAGCCCACCAGGCTCCCCCGGCCCTGGGATTCTCCAGACAAGAACACCGGAGTGGGTTGCCATTTCCTTCTCCAATGCATGAAAGTGAAAAGTGAAAGTGCTGTAAGTGTAAAAATACACACAGGATTTTATACTTAATATGAAAAAATGCAAGATGGCCATAATAGCTGTTATATCAATTACATGTTGAAGTGATAATATTTTAGATATTTTGGACTAAATAAAATACATAATTCCAAAATTTATTTCATCCGTTTCTGTTTTCAGTGTGGCTGTTAGGTGGCATGGTGCCAAAGGAATGGAACTGTTGTCCCATACTCCTTTTAGAGTTAAGAAAACGAAGGCACAGAGAGGTTAAGCAAGTTGCCCCAAACCACACAGCTAACACAGGCACATGTATCTCAAGCTTTTAGAGTCAGTGAGAAGTGACTCTGACTCTCTCTGATATATGACCCAGTGGCTGGGGATATAAAATCGGGGGCTATAAGGACGCAAAGAAAGGCCTGGAGAGCTCACTTTGCCCACTTCTAAACCAGAGGCAAAATTGCACCCAACTCGGAAAAAATAAAAGACTTCCCTAAAGTTCTGTGTTTCCTCGGGTTTTCTCAACAGGTTCGGTCCACAACCCCCTCATCAGGCCAAGCATAGCACTGACAACCTCACAAGAGGAAACTGGGGCCTTGGAGTCTCCCAGACCTAGCTGAAAGCCCAGGCATGTCTTCTCCCAGCTGTGCCCCTTTGGCCCTAGCTCAGTCTCTCTGGGGCTTGTGTGAGGAGTCAGTGAGAAGCCCGGCACACAGATATGCTCAATACAGTAGAGTGCCCCCTGAGTTCAAATCACTAGGCCATTCAGATATGACCTAAATCAAATCCCTTATGATTATACAGTGGATATGGCAAATAGAGTCAGGGGATTAGATCTGGTAGACAGAATGCCTGAAGAACTATGGACGGAAGTTAGTAACACTGTACAGGAGGCAATGACCAAAACCATCGCCAAGAAGAAGAAACACAAAAAGAGGCAAAGTGGTTGTCCGAGGAGACTGTACAAACAGCTGAGAAAAGTGAAAGGTGAAGGACAAAGGGAAAGATACACTTTCTCACTCACCTAGAGCCAGACATCCTGGAGTGTGAAGTCAAGTGGGCCTTAGGAAGCATCACTACAAACAAAGCTGAAGGAGGTGATGGAATTCCAGCTAAGCTATTTCAAATCCTAGAAGATGATGCTGTGGAAGTGCGGCACTAAACTTGCCAGCAAATTTGGAAAACTCAGCAGTGGCCACAGGACTGGAAAAGGTGTTTTCATTCCAATCCCAAAGATAGGCAATGCCAAAGAATGCTCAGACTATGTTATAGTCGCACTCATTTCACATGCTAGCAAGGTAATGCTCAAAACCCTTCAAACTAGGCTTCAACAGTATATGAACTGAGAAATTCCAGACAATCTGGATTTAGAAAAGGCAGAGGAATCAGAGATCAAATGCAAGGGAATTAAAAAAAAAAAAATCCACTTCTGCTTCATTGACTATGCTAAAGCCTTTAACTGTGTGGATCACAAAAAAACTGTGGAAAATTCTTAAAGAGACAGGAATACCAGATCACCTTACCTGTCTTGAGAAACCTGTATGCAGGACAAGAAGCAACAGGACTGGTCATAGAACAATGGACTGGCTCCAGATTTCCAAACTGGGAAAGAAGTATGTTAAGACTGTATGTTGTCACCCTGCTTATTTACCTTATATGCAGAGTACATCATGCAAAGTGCTGGGCTGCATGACTCACAAGCTGGAATCAAGATTGCTGGGAGAAATAACAACAACCTCAGGTATGCATGTGACACTACTCTAATGGCATAAAGTGAAGAGGAACTAAAGAGCCTCTTGTCGAAGGTGAAAGAGGAGAATGAAAAAGCTGGCTTAAAATTCAACATTCAAAATGAATGTCATGGCATCCAGTTCCATCACTTCATGGCAGATAGATGGGGGGAAAATGGAAATAGCAGCAGATTTTATTTTCTCGGACTCCAAAATCACTGTAGACAGTGACTGCAGCCATGAAATTAAAAGATGCTTGTTCTTTGGAAGAAAAGCTATGACAAACCTAGACAGCATNTGGGGGGAAAATGGAAATAGCAGCAGATTTTATTTTCTCGGACTCCAAAATCACTGTAGACAGTGACTGCAGCCATGAAATTAAAAGATGCTTGTTCTTTGGAAGAAAAGCTATGACAAACCTAGACAGCATATTAAAAAGCAGAGATGTCCTTTGCTGATAAAGGTCCATATAATCAATGCTATGGTTTTTCCAGTAGTCATATGCAGAGGTGAGAGTTGGACCCTAGATAAGGCTGAGTGCCAAAGAATTGATACTTTGGAATCCTGGTGCTGGAGAAAACTCTTGAGTCCTTTGGACAGCAAGGAGACCAAACCAGTTAATCCTAAAGGAAATCAACCCTGAGTAGTCACTAGAAGGACTGGTGGTGAAGCTGAAGCTCCAATACTTTGGCCACCTGATGTGAAGAACCAATTTTCTGGAAAAGACCCCGATGCTGGGAAAGACTGAGGGCAGGAAGAGACGGGGGCGACAGAGGATGAGATGGTTGGACGGCATCACCAACTCAATGGACGTGAGTTTGAGCAAGCTCAGGGAGATAGTGAAAGACAGGGAAGCATGTGCTGCAGTCAGTGGGGTTGCAGAGTCCGACATGATTTAGTGACTCAACCATAACAAGATGGGAGTGGGGGGTCAGGAGAGGGCTGGCCTGGTGTCGTCTGATGCTAGATCCTCTAGTGCAGCGGAGTGCTATTCCTGCCCCACCCACTCCCAGCTGTTACCTGAGGTTCTCCCCACCCTCGGAGCACTGGAAGTCCAGGCCTGCGGGCTGGCAGCTCACAAATGTGTGCAGGTGGGACAGCTCCAAAGCTTGCCACATGTCTTCCTCTGAGTAACAGCCAAAGGGGTCCAGGTTCATGCGCAGGGTCCCCGAGAACAAGATGGGGTCCTGGGGACAAAGCGAGTCCTCAGAGGGAGGCAGCTCAGGCCCATAGGGAGCCATGGGCCCCGAGGCCAGGGAGCAAGAAAGGGATTGAGGTGGCGGCATTGCACTGTGTCCCCAACCCTCCAGGAGGGAGGCAATGGCCAAGAAGATAGAAAAACGCCTGTGGAGACGTGATAAACCTCAGCTTTGCCAACCCAAAGTCCTCTGCTAAAGTGGAAACCTTGAGCCGCTAATCTGACTCCAAAGTGTCCAGTCGGCAGAAAAATACCCCAGGGAAGCCAGAAAAAGTGAAATGTAATTCCGAGCTGTGAAACCAGGAGAGCGGGACGGAACACCTCTGGTGTGGGCCATATGGAAGAGTCTCTGGTTCTGCTGGTCTAGGTCCGAGGACAGGGTGGTACTGAGCAGGATACATCTGTCCCTTCCAGACCCATGACAGGTGGTCGCTCTGTGGCTCTGCTCCTGCTGTCCTGCTCCCCAGCTTCCCAGATAGAGGTCCCGGTCTTGAACCTCAAGCTACAGGACAAGCGTGGAGCCTGTCCCCAGGGTCACTGGTCAGTGTGACCAGACAGAGCCAGATTGGTACCTGGGGGATGATGGTCAGCTTAGAACGCAGGTCATGGAGCCCAATGTCGGCCACATTGAGGCCATCAATGTAGATTTCGCCCTCAGCTGCCTCCAGGATGCGGAACAGGCAGAGGGTCATGGACGATTTGCCAGCCCCAGTGCGGCCCACGATCCCCACCTGGAGGGGGTAGGAGGCTGTCAGGCAAAGGCTGGGGAGTTG
Organism: Oreotragus oreotragus; assembly: GCA_006410675.1. NCBI lineage: Eukaryota > Metazoa > Chordata > Mammalia > Artiodactyla > Bovidae > Oreotragus > Oreotragus oreotragus. The sequence continues at coordinate 190,894 of SJYX01020966.1, forward strand.
GTGGGTCTGTCTCCAGGACTCCCTTGGGAGGCTAAACAGACCTCTAGGCTAGGTACCTCCCATCCCACAGACCCACATTCCCCAGGCACAAACCTGCCCCACACGCACCTTCTCGCCACCATGCACTCGCAGACTCAGGTCCTTCAACACCAGCTCCAGGCCTGGCCGGTAGCGCACAGAATAATTTCGGAACTCCACCTCACCCTTCAGTGGCCAGCCTGCTGGCGGACGGCTGCCCTCCACCACCCAGGGGGCCTGGTCACCAGGGGAGGACAGGTTCTGCATCAGGGGGACATCTCTTCCCCAGCCCAGCCCTCTTCCATCTTTAGTCTGCCTCTCTTCCCAGGCCCCTGCCATCCTCACATACCAGGGACTCTGGTAGGGAGCCCCTGGCACTTGTGTGGCCCAACCTGGTGGCTCAATGACTCAATCCATCTGACATTATTCCCCATAGAACTTTGCCCTCCTCTACTCCCCTCATGCCCAAGATCCCTAAGTAGCCCCTTCCACATGCCCCCACTCCCCCTTTCACCATTCTTTATTATTGAGTGGCTACTCCATGACAGGTGGTGGGGTAGCAATGAGAAACTAGACAAAGTCCTTATCCCTGTGAGGCTCACATCCTAATCTAAGGAGCCATACAATTAACAAATAAGTAAGTCTATATAATGTGATGAGTATGGAGAAGTGCCTGCTGTTGCTGTTCTGTACAGGGTGGTCAGGGAAAGCTTCCTGGAGGAGGTAATATTTAAATAAAGACCTGCAGGAAGTAAAGGAACCAGACAAGTAGATATCTGAGGGAAAGGCATGCCAGGCAGAGGAAATAGCAAGGATAAATACCTCCAGGTGTGCTCTGGAGCACAGTGACAAAGGTGAGAGGTAGGAGACAGGTAGTGGAAGACCCCACCACGTAGGGCTTTGCAGGGCAGTTTAAGGACTGTTTTTTGGGGGTTTTTTTTTTGTTTGTTTGTTTGTTTACCTTGAGTAAGATGTAGGGCCATGCACAGAAAAATAATGTGATTTGGTATGTTTTTAAGGGATCTCTCTGCTGCTATTTGGGGAGGCAGAGGGTACGATGTTTTGAAACGGGGGAGTCAGAGTGTCAGCAATCAAGAAACAAAGCAGCCAGTACAGATCATCTGCTCTCTTGCTGCTGCTAAGTCACTTCAGTCGTGTCGAACTCTGTGCGACCCCATAGACGGCAGCCCACCAGGCTCCCCCATCCCTGGGATTCTCCAGGCAAGAACACTGGAGTGGGTTGCCATTTCCTTCTCCAAAGCATGAAAGTGAAAAGTGAAAGTGAAGTCGCTCAGTTGTGTCTGACTCTTCAAGACCCCACAGACCGTAGCCTACCAGGCTCCTCTGTCCATGGGATTTTCCAGGCAAGAGTATTGGAGTGGGGTGCCATGCTCTCTTAAGGAGGGATCAAAACAATGGGTAGCAGGATTGGGGGCAGAATTTTTGAGGCTGTGGAGAAAGGATCATGTGTGTAGACAGGGGAAATTGTAATGCTAGGCATGAAGAGAGAGAATTTGAAGGTCCCAGAGAATGGGGGGAGGATGGGGTGATAAGAGAAGACGGGAAAAGACAGGGACAGATGGGGGCCCCAGGGGCAGGAGAGGCCAGGCTGGGAGGAACAGACGGGGTGGGGGCTCAATGGGGGCTGACAGGGCAGGAGCTCAGGTCACAGAAACCATGAAGTGCCTTCAAGAAGCAGCGAGGGCTGTTTTGTCCAAATAATGCCGAGAGGTTGAACTAGAGAAGAACAGCGAAGCGTCCTTACCTCTGGAACCAAGGAAGTCACTGCTGAGTGCATCCAGTGGAGTGATAGGGCCAGAAACCAGGCTGCAGGAGGCAGACAAGCCACCAGGTGATGGGGGAGAGCACCTATTTTAAAGCTAGTTTCATGACAAAGAAGAGCAGAGAAATGGGATACAGGATGCACAGGAAAGGGAGGGTTGGTTTGAGAGTTTAGAATGGAAGGTACAAGAGCATATTTTTCCATGTGGATGGGAATCATCCAACAGAGGGAGCAAGAAGGATGATGTAGCATGTAATTAAGGAAGTGAAGTCCTCGGGTGGCCATGCGAACAAGTAGAGGGAGTGGACTTTGAAACGAGAAGGGACATTTCCTGTTAAAAGAGGAAAAAGGTGAAGGGACACAGGCAGGTTTGAAAGTCCAGAGGCAGGAAGGCTGAGGGAGTTCACATCTCATAACCTATTGAACTGTTAGGCAAGGTCGATGGCTGAGCACAGGGAGTGGGAGCCTAAGGAAAGGGAATGGCCAAAACAAATCTTTCTGAAACTGGAAACACATGCTTCTTGGAGAAGAAGGGTTGAAGAGAAGCTTCTTGGAGAAGATAGGAATATCCTGCAGTGGTGTGTGGTTATAAACTTGAAGTAAAATCAATGATTTTCTCCAGCAACATTTTAGCAGTCAAGCACCGGCATGTAGAAGGTAGACAGATGGGCTCAACAGGAGAGAGGATGACTGAGGGAGAAGGGCAAGCAAGTTGAGAGTGTTGGCACTGGGGGAGCACAGAATCCAGGCTGGATGAACTCATGGACCAAGGGACAGAGGCAGGTCACCGGACCGGGGGTCCCAGGGAGGACAAAGTACTGTGACTGAGGAGGGCTTGGAACACGGGAGCTGTTATCTACTCATCAGGAATTGTCTTGTCCAACTCTGAATCCTCTACACCTCCTCACATAGACCTCTGGTTGACACTCTTTAAGGGTTGAATGAAGAGCCACCTGAAGAGAAGGCCTAGGGGGAGGTAGGGATGGATGGTGGGCCATCAAGCACCCCTACCAGCTATTCTCAACTCTCCCTCCCCCAGGCTGATTCCGTACTCACCTCTATCTCTGTCTTGGAGTACTCCTTAACTCTCTCCACAGCCACAATATTAGATTCCAAGTCTGATATCGTTCGTATCATCCAGTTCAGAGCCAATGTCACCTAGCCGGAGGGACTGGGTCATAAGTGGGGCAATCTGTACTCCCTTGACCTGGCTATGGGAGGAGTTCAGACTCCTTCATTATGCTCCTATCCCAACTATGACCCAGGTGGGCCTGGGAAAACCCACAGCTATGCCCCCTGGGGCTCTAATCACAACTGTTCCTCAAGCAGTGACAATGGCCCCCCATCCCAGTGTTTCTCAAACAAAAGGCTCCCCATCCCAGTGTTTCTCAAACTTTAACATGCGCAAGAAAGATTTCCCAGGGAATCTTAAAATGTAGCTTCTGATTCAATAGATTTGTGGTAGGACTAGAGAATCTACATGTCTAACAAGCTCACAGATGATGCAACTGATCCTCGGACCACACTTCATGAATCAAGAAGTCTTGATAGACACGCAAAAGCCAGCGCTCTAGGCCTATTGTATCAGAATCTACAGTTTAAGATCTCCAGGTGAGTCATAGGCATACTGAATAGTTTGAGAAGACTGACCTGTCTGGATTGTCCTTTATTTATCAAAACTCAAAGGCTTGAGTCACCTGAGACATTGCAAATATGATCTGCTTCACAAAAATTCCATTTGCAGTTGTTTAACCTTTTGACAGTATCAGCTGATATCAGGGTGACCTGCTCAGGCTTTAGTTGCCTGCTCCAGGTACTTTCTCTGCAGATTGTGAAATAAGGTGTAGTCTAGCTCTCCATGTCCCTGCCCCAGGACCCCTGTCAGGGTTGACCTCTAGCTCTTGTACAGGCACAGCAAATTTCTATTTGTCTCTTAGGGCCCAGCTCCAAGATCATTTCTCCAACACTCCCAGGTAGAGACCTCCTCTGGGTTCTTACCTTTTGTCCTTCTTCCACTAAGATCTGCACACCCTGAAGTATCATCCCCTGCTGGTGGGAGTGACTCTCCACGCTTGACTGGGAGCTCACAGTTTGGGGGATCAAAATCTGTGGCTGGTCCCCATTTTGGGTAGAGTGGGGTACTCAGGAGATGCTTATGAAACCTGGCCTCCGCCCCAGGGCGGCCCTACTCTGGGGCTGACACCTCTGTGTACCTGTAGGGCATAGGACACAGACAGGCCCACCAGTCCTGGGCTCAGGCTGCTTCTTCCAGTCACAGCAAAGAGTGCAGCAAAGAGCACAACACAGTTGCCCACGAACTCCACTCGGATCCCCAGCCACCTGCAGAGATCAGGCAAGGAGGAAATGGGGCAGATGCAAGAAGAGGGCTGTTTAGGGGAAGGGAGGGGCTTGGACCCAGACCACCAGGCTTTCTCCTGCAGAGACCCTGGCGGAAACTCACGGAAGGAGCAGGGGCTGACGGAGTGCTTTCTGACCTATTGGAAGCAATGTAGGGGTAGCAGCTCTTCTGGTTGGTGTCCACTTTAGCATCACTGATGGTCTCAAAGTCCTGGCTGCGGCTGTAGGCCCGGATGACGCTGGAGCCAGTCACCGTCTCCGAAAAGTGGGAATAAATGGGCGAGCGGCTGACAGACTCCAGCCGCTTCAGCTGCCGTGAGGTGGCCACATAGAAGCGCTGACGGAAGTTGGAGAAAGAGCTTAGAGTCGGGACCCGGGAACCCAGCTCAGTCCCGCGAGTCCTCTGGGCCCATCTGCACTGCCTCCCGCTCAGTCCTGCCACCCCATAAGACCTCACTCCCTTCCCTCACCCGAAAGAACCCGAGACTGGGGGTCCTGATAAGGCTCCATGAGCTCCCCCCCTTCCCTCCCCCCTGGTCAGCTCTGCTCAGTCCTTCAGGCCACTTTGTCCACAACGCCTTTCCCAGTTCCCTCTCAGCTCCTGGCCACTCACTCTGCAGGCCCGGATTATCGCACTGACTTCATCTTGCCTCCCAAGTCAGTGACAATGCCTATCTCCACTTAGGGGCCTGGCAATGTGTTCACACAATCAAAAATTTGCCAAATTTGCAAATATAAGATGATTTCATATTGCTATTCTTCAAGAACCTCTCCCCACTTCACCCCTCGGTTGTTTAAATGTCAGCCCCACAAAACCACAGTCTGCCTCCGTCTTCCATCCTCTACCCCGTGGGCCCCAAGATGGCCAGGGCCATGCAGGATATACAGCTGAAAGTCCCCGTCCCAGGACAGAGTGCAGCCCGGGTCACAGTCTTCACACACAGGCCTGAGCTTCTGCCACCTGTGGGTTACCTTCATCAACTGACTAACGGCAGGACAGGGGATCAGCAACACAAATGCCTTTTACAGTTAGCTGTATCTGAATATTATCACTCATCTATGTTAAAAACCATGTACGTTTATAAGATATGCATCATATATCATATATGCATCATATGATATGGCATGTAAGTTTAGATGATACCTAAAAACAAGGGAAGGATGTGTCTTAAACGGTTGACAATATTTTATTAAAAAATAGCCAGCAGGAAGGAGTTCCAGGGCCAGTCATAATTTACAAGGGTTTAATTTTATCCTGTTGATAACTCTATGAGGTGGGATCTATGATTCTATTTTACAGGTGAGGAAAATGAGTTTCAAAAAGGTGTTTACTGAATCAAATCCAGCTGTGAAGGTGAAGGGGGGGTGTGCCCTCCCTACAGCTGCCACAGGTGGCCCCCAAGAGAGCCCGGCCCACACAACAGCCATGCTCGTGCTGAGCCACGCCCACTCACTCAGGGCACACCTGGACAAAGAGGTAGAGGGCAGCCAAAGGCAGGATGACCACAGCAAAGAGCGGCGTGCTGGCCACGATGACCACCAGGGTGGAGACGGAGTTGTAGAAGGAATTCAGCAGCATGAGGATGGTGGGGGCTAGCATCTCATCAATGACGTACATGTCCTTGGAGAAGCGGTTGAGGATGCGGCCTGAGGGCGTCGTGTCAAAGAAGGACTGTGGCGAGCGCATCTTGTTGTACAGCAGTGCTTGGTGAAGCAAGCGGGCAGCTTGGACACCACCCACCGCCATTGTGATAGCGGACAGCATCACCAGGAGCCCTGACGGGGGAGGCAGAGGGGCGCTTGTTCACCTGGGCCAGGAGGCAGAATGCAGGGGCAGGTTCCAAGATGAGGGATCTCCTCAGTGAACTAGGCAGACTCAAAGGCAGGGCATAGCTAGGATGAGCTAGACAGGTCCAGAGGCAGGTAGACTGCTAGGGCGGGTCAGGGAGTCACTAGGGCTGTGACGGTGGAGAGAGATTCAGAGGCAAGGGCATGGTTTGGGGGACCCAGCAGTGCAGAGATGAGGAAGGGGAACACTGGCGCCCCTTCTGAGTATCTCTGCAGGCTCACCTTGCAGAACTCCCAAGGAGGCGTAGACACCTAGTCTGTAGGAGGTGCTGTTCTGCTGGCTGTCCGCCGCAGCCTCGTCGGTCCAGGCACTGAGCCACACGTTGGCCCCAATGGCAGCTGCGCTTTGACCCCCATACAGCAGACAGATGGCCAGAGTGGTCCAGAGTCCCACAGCCTTGGCGTAATCCCAGTACACGCTCAGCTTCACCTGTGCGGCCACAGCGGTCAAACAGAGGACTCCCATGAGCCCCGGGAGTGCCAGGGGCCTGCCAGCCTCTCCAGCCCTCCTCGCCCACCCTACTCACAGTGCCCATCCCCGCCTTCTCCTCCTGGGTCAGCACGTGGCTCGCCTTTGCCTCGGTTGCCGGCATGACCTTTTCTGCTGCACCCAGGCGCCTCCTGGGCACAGACCGACCCTGGCCCTCTCCTTCCGAGGACATGGCACTCATCTGTCTGTGGAGGCAACGGGTCAGGCCCAGAGAGGCGGCCTCCAGCACAACCACAGACAGAGCCCCAGCTGGAGCCTCGGGGAGTGGCAAGGAGAACACACTCCTGCCCCACTCCACGGCAGGGCGTGGGGGCCCTGCCACCGTCTCCCGGGGGTGGACAGTTCTCAGGAGCTCACCTCATAAACTGCTTCTGGACCTCGTATGTCACAGGCTCATTATCTGTTAGGTCTGTGTGATTGCTGAGCGTGTCTTCAATCATCAACACCCCCTCATCCTCTTTGTCCTCCAAGGCTGCGGTGGGGAGGCAGAAAGGAGAGGTTGGCAAGCTCGCCCTGCAAGGCCCTGCTATCCCCCAGTCCCACTCCAATAAAGAGGCCTGAATGGATAAGCAAAAGGGAAGATGAGAGGGACTGAGAACAACAATAAAAATAAATGATCAATTTTGTGTTGAGAAAAAAAAGAGGCAGCAAGAAAGACTTACGTTAGACAGGAAGAAAAGCTTCCCATCAGGGACTATGTAGAAGAGGATTCAAATATAAGGGTCAGGAGCTTGGGCTCTGGAGTCAGCCTGGCTGAGCTTAAATCCCACTTCCTCACCACATGACTTTAGGCGGGCATGATAAAGTGGGGATAATAATAGTACCTACTTCATCGTGTCATTGTGAGGATTAAAGGAAAGAATGTGTGTCAAGAGCTTGCAACAGGCACAGCCCTTCGTAAATGCTCAAGACATGATAACTGCATATACAGAAATAGACAAGAAAGCTCTGGAGAAGGTCTGAGAGCCAGCCCGGAGCCTGAGGTTGAAGAGCCAGGACTGAACAACAAGGAGGTCTCAATGTCTCAACATGCTCCGTGAGAAGGAATTTTTCTGTTTGTTCATTGCTGTCTCTGTAGTACTATCAAGAGTGCTGTCTCACTATTGCTGGAATAGTGCCTGGACAAAGTTAGCTGCTCAATAAACAAATATTTGTTGATAAATAAATGACTTTTCTAAGCACTTCCATAGTCAAAGGTATGGTTTTTCCAGTCGTCATGTATGGATGTGAGAACTGGACTGTAAAGAAAGCTGAGCTCCGAAGAATGGATGCTTTTGAACTGTGGTGCTGGAGAAGACTCTTGAGAGTCCCTTGGACTGCAAGGTCAAACCAGTCCATCCTAAAGGAAATCAGTCCTGAATAATCATTGGAAGAACTGATGTTGAAGCTGAAGCTCCAATACTGTGGCCACCTGATGCGAAGAACTGACTCACTGGAAAAGACCCTGATGCTGGGAAAGATTGAAGGCAGGAGGAGAAGGGGACGATACAGAATGAGATGGTTGGATGGCATCACCGACTCAACGGACATGCGTTTGAGCAGGTTCTGGGAGATGGTGAAGGACAGGGAAGCCTGGCTGCAGTCCCTGGGGTCACAAAGAGCCGGACACGACTGAGCAACAACGAAAAGCACTTGCATGCCTCCTCAACAATTCATCGGTGGAACAGCCTTGCTGTACAAGTGGGCCTGGGCCCATAGGCCCTTCCGACACACAGGAAGACTGAGGGAAGAGGGGGAGGGGGAGGGATTCGGCGTCATCCAGTGTACTTTCCCTCTTGCTGATGTCTGACATCACACAGATGATCCAAGTACTCCAGAACCTCCCTGCATAACACCGGGGCTGTCCAGAGACCCTCAGAAGCCCCAGGACAGGGAAGATGCAGGGAGGGGAGGGGAATATGAAGAGCCAGGAATGGCAGATACCTGGCCTGAGGTTGGCTTCCTGGTGCTCCTTGTCCTCATCAGGTGCATAGTTGCGGAGGAAGTTGGCAAAGGAGCCATCCCGCTGCAGCAGGGCCGAGTAGGTGCCCATCTCAGACACGTGCCCGTCAGATAGCACTATGACAAAGTCCGTCTGGGGCAGGAAGCTGATGCCGTGCGTCACCAGCACCCGGGTCTGGGGAGAAGGCAGCAGGCTATCAAGCCTACTGCCCTCAGCACACACCCTTGGCACATGCGGGGCCATGGAGCAAGCGTGAGGTGCTTGAGTGCCAGCAGCAGGAGCAGGCTCATCAGGGACTCAACCTGTGCTCTCCAAAGGCAACTCAGCGCCCGAGGGGCACTGGCTACCCCGCCCCAGCTTTCCCCGGTTGCCCAGCCTGTTCCGTAGGCACTCCATATGTCCAGGTATCACCAAACTCCTTGGCCTCCCACCAGTCCTCTCTTGTGGCCGTAGACTTCATTTTAGCCCGCTTAGCCTCTGGGAACCTCACCTTTCCTGCCAGCACACCTTCTGGCCCAATGACTTGGTCAAAGATATGTTTGGCCACATGGGAGTCCACAGCTGACAGTGGGTCATCCAGCAAAAAAATGTCGGCATCACTATAAACAGCTCGGGCCACACTGACACGCTGACGCTGGCCCCCAGACAGGTTAATGCCCTGATGGAGAAGGGAGGTGAGAAGTGTGTATTGGGTGGAAGAGAGTCAGGCCATCACAAGGGGGGCAAAGGCCCTGTCAATTATCATTCAGCAAGGCAGACCTCTAAATTCACATTTCATATGCCTGGTCCTGTCCCTGGGAGGCTCTAAGGTCATGGACGAAGGGGTGGTGGCTCTCAGAGTCCCCCCAGAGCAGGTGAGGACAACTTGCTCCCTGCCCAGCTGGTTTCCCTACCTTCCACCGTCTTACTCTAGGAGGCTGGAAATCCCCAGGAGGTAATAGACCTTTTAGTCTCCCATTGCCCATATGGTCTGCAGATGACTTTTGTAACAATTATCTCTTCTGGTCCTCATGTCAGTCTTTCCAGGGAGGTATCATTAGCCCCACTTTCTAGATGAAGAAACTAGAGCCCAAGATGTTAATGACGTCATCCAAAGCCCAAACTATTAAGGGCAAAAGCAAGAATGGAAACCCAGCATCCACCCCAGAGTTCATCAGTCCTGAGATCATTCACATACCAGAGGGAAAATAAGATCACTTTTAAACCCATTATGCAGAAAGTCAGACACATAGCAGCAAGGCAGACCCCAGCAGGCAGACCCCAGAGGTACACCCTGCTTTCCTGCCACCAGCTTTCCTCATTCCCTCTGGAACAGGCTCAGCTTTTTAGGGGTACCCTGAGAAACTGACCCCTGGGGACAGCAAATGTGGGGTGGGAGCTGCAGCTGCTGAGAAATGAGGGACGGCCACGGCAGCTGTAGTGACTGAGACATGTGAACATGTCTGCATTTGACCAACCAGGCTTCCTTCAGTGCTACTATGCTCTGGGCACAAATCAGGCTTGTGAGGTCAGAGTGGGTCCAGGAGAGACGGGAAGGAGGAGTTAGACTGTAGACGAGGAGGTCTGCTCTGGGTTCCTATCATCTCAGACTCCTACTTAAAAGTTTCTTATCCCCACTGCCAGGCTCAGGCCCAAATCACTTCCCCAGACCAACATGAGAGCCTCCCCACTGGTTCCTGTGCCTCTGGGCCCCTTCACACTGCAGCCAGGGCAGCTTTACAAAATGCGATTCATGTCCCTGCTTAGAACTCTTCACTGACAAGTTGAACATCCAAATAAAAAATGATGGTAATGGATTATAATCCACCGAATCACATAAGCAAACATGAGCCCGCACTGATAGAAAAAAACTAAAGAATAAGTAAAAAGGGAGGAGAGGAAAGCTCTTTCTTAGAGTAAAATGCCAACTAATAATCATAGAAAGAATGGAGTTACAAAATCAACATTTGGCCCACATCACAGTAACACTGACTCAGGCAAAAATCAATGAAGGTTATAAAATGAAATCATCAACGGACGATATCATCTCAAGCAAGAGATCAAAGTTAACATTTGTCAGTAAGACATGAACTGACATCATGTGCCTCCTGAAATGACGCACCAAGGATACGACATTACTTTGGTTTCCCAAGCCCCTGCAAAAAAAAAAAAAAAAACTAATTGTTTTCAAATTGAGAAACTTTTTGCCAAACGTCTGGCCTGTACTCTTCAAAAGTGTTGATATTCTAAAAGACAGACTGGGACTTCCCTGGTGGTCTACTGGTTAAGAATCTGCTTTCCAATGCAGAGGATGCAGGTTCAACCCCTGGTTGGGGAACTAAGATCCCACACACTGTGGAGCAACTAAGCCCTCGCACTGTAACTACTGAGCCTGCCCACCTCAACTCGAGAGCCTACACGCCACAGACTACAGAGCCCAGATGCTCTGGGGCCTGTGTGCCACAGTTAGAAGCCTGCATGGCGTAAGGAAGAGCCCAAAGAAAGAGCTCTTATGCTGCAGCAAAGATCCTGCATGATGCAACTAAGGCCCCACACAGCCGAAAGTAAATACATAAATATTTAAAAATAAAATAAAAGACAGAGACTGCGAAATTATCCAGACTGACAGAGAATGAAGAGATATGACAACTAAATGCAACTCATGATCCTGGATTGAATTCTAGACCAGGAAAGAAAACAACTAAAAAAGACATTACTGGGATAAACGATGACATTTCAAAGGTCAGACGGTGGTTTTTAGATAGTAACACTGTATTAATGATACATTTCTTGATTTTGATAACTTAACCATAGATCCGTAAGAGAATGTCTTTGTTTGGAAGGAATATACATTGAAATCTTTAGTATCTAAAAAAAGAGGTGAAATTCTAAAACTCTTAGAAGAAAACACAGGAAAAAAGTTGCATGACATTGGACTTGGCAGTGACTTTATGAATACAACATCAAAAGCACAAGCAACGAAGGTAAAAATCCAACAAACACACGTAAAGGTGTTTTGAACATTACTCTTACTTAACTTACACTTATATTACTTTACTTACGTAAAGGTGTTTCAACATTACTGACTGGGAAATGCAAATTGAAATGTCAATGAAATATCACCTCACAACCATTAGAATGGTTATTATCAAAAAACAAAACCAGAAAAACAAACAAGCACCCCAGAAAACAAGTGTTGTCCAGGATGTGTGCAAGTAGTAGGCTTTGTGCACTGTTGGTGAGAATATGGCAGTTCCTCAAAGAATAAAAATATAGAATTGACTTACAAATTCCACTTTAGGGTATCCAGGGTCTTACAAAGACCTCTTTTTTTGCAACCCACTCCAGTACTCTTGCCTGGAAAATCCCCTGGACGGAGGAGCCTGGTAGGCTGCAGTCCATGGGGTCTCACAGAGTCGGACACGACTGAAGCGACTTAGCAGCAGCAGCAGCAAAAAGACCTTTGCCCACCCACATTCACAGTAGTATTGGTCACAATATATGAAAGGCGGAAGCAACCCGAGTGTCCACCGAGGGATGAATGGATAAGTAAAAGCTGATGTTTAATGGGTACAGAGTTTTAGTTTTGTAAGATAAAAAGAGTTCTGGAGATTGGTTGCACAACAGTGTGAATGAATTTAACATTACGGATCTATATACTTCTAAAGATGTTTAAGTTAAAGATTTATGTTATGGGGACTTCCTTTACAGTCCAGTGGTTAAGATCTGCCTTCCAATGCAGGGGACAGGAGTCCAACCCTTGCTTGGTCGGGGAACTAAGAGCCCACATGCCATGGGGCAAGTAAGCCCTTAGGCCACAGCTAATGCCACCACACTCTAGAGCCCACGCGCTGCAGCTAAAGAACCCACCACCACAGCCAAGCCCCGGCACAGCCAAAAAAGACTTACGCCATGTCTATTTTGCAGCAGCCAAAAACTAATGAATCAATACAAAAATAAAAACTTTCATTGATATCCCACGGCTTTTAGGGTAAAGATCAAAATCTTAACTAAAGGCATCAAAGTTCTACATATTACCCTGCATCTTTTGCACCCTGCTAACCTCCAGTCACACCAAATTGCATCGAATGCCCTCCATCCTTAACCCTAACACTAACCCTCAAAGAAGCAACAGTTAGAACTGGACATGGAACAATGGACTGGTTCCAAATTGGGAAAGGCATACGTCAAGGCTGTCTATTGTCACCCTGTTCATTTAACTTATATGCACAGTACATCATGTGAAATGCCGGGCTGGATGAAGCACAAGCTGGAATCAAGATTTCCGGGAGAAATATCAATAACCTCAGATATGCAGATGACACCACCTTTATGGCAGAAAGTGAAGAAGAGCTGAAGAGCCTCTTGATCAAAGTGAAAGAGGAGAGTGAAAAACTTAAAAACTCAACATTCAAAAAACTAAGATCATGGCATCCAGTCCTACCACTTCATGAAGAAAAGCTATGACCAACCTAGGTTCCATATTAAAAAGCAGAGACATTACTTTGCCAACAAAGGTCCATCTAGTCCAAGCTATGGTTTTTCCAGTAGTCATGTATGGATGTGAGAACTGGACTATAAAGAAAACTGAGCTCTGAAGAATTGATGCTTTTGAACTGTGGTGTTGGAGAAGACTCTTGAAAGTCTCTTGGACTGCAAGGAGATCCAACCAGTCCATCCTAAAGGAAATCAGTCCTGAATATTCATTGGAAGGACTGATGTTGAAGCTGAAACTCCAATACTTTGGCCACCTGATGCGAAGAGCCAACTCATTGGAAAAGACCCTGATGCTGGGGAAAGACTGAAGGCAGGAGGAGGAGGGGACAACAGAGGATGAGATGGCTGGGTGGCATCACTGACTCGATGGACATGCATTTGAACAAGCTCTGGGAGTTGGTGATGGACAGGGAGGCCTGGCGTGTTGTCATGGGGTGGCAAAGAGTTGGACACGACTGAGGGACAGAACTGAACTGAACTGAACCCTTAAAGACTTTCCATCACCCTTGGTAAAAGCCGTAGTCCTTACAGTAGGCTTAAGGCCCTATGTCTGCTGCCTGGATGCCTCACCTGACTTCACTTCCTCCTCGTCATCCCTGCTCATTTCACTCCAGCCACACTGTTCTTCTTGCTGGTCCTTAAATGCCCCAATCACACTCCTGCCTCACAGCCTTTGCACTTACTGCTCTCTCTGCCTCTCATGTCCCAGACAGGGCTTCATGTTCTCAGATACAGACCACTCCACTTTGTTCAAGTCTCCAGTTCTCAGTGAGGCTTTCACAAAGCATACTGATAATACAACCTTGCACATCCTTTCCACTTAGCATTCACCTAATATTATATATTTTACTGATTTACCTTGCTAACATATCTTTCCCCACTAGAGTGTAAGCTGTAGGAAGGCAGAGATTTTAGTCTGGTGTATTTACTAATGTATGGGCTGCCCGTGTGGTGCTAGTGGTAAAGAACCCACCTGGCAATGCAGGAGACATAAGAGATGTGGGTTTGATCCCTGGGTCAGGAAGATCCCCTGGAGAAGAGCATGGCAACCCACTCTAGAGAATGTCATGGACAGGGGAGCCTGGAGGAATCAGTCCATCAGGTCACAAGGAGCTGTACACGCCTGAAGTGACTCAGCACGGATCACACATTTACTAACATAATACTGCCTGGCATACAGTAGGTATGTCATAAAATCTGATGAATGATAAGAGCTTCTTCCTTAGCTGTTAAGATTCAGCTCAAAAGTGATGCTTCTCCTTATGCAGACTACCTCCTTTACTCCTTCCCAGTACCTTGAACAGGCCTTTAGCCTGGCCTCCAGGACATTCTACAGCCCCTACCTGTTTACAAGTCAGCTTCCCCCAGTAATAGATCTGCTTTACCAGTGCCTTGCACAGAGCTAGGCATGACATCATTAATAGATGAATGTGTGAATGAATGAATGCTTATTTGGATCCGAGCTGGATTGAGGTTGGCCGCTGTATGTGCTAATTCCCCCAGAGAGTGAGATAAGAGACTGTACCTTCTCTCCAATCTCTGTCTGGTCCCCACCAGGCAGAACTTCCAGATCAGCTAGCAGGGCACAGGCCTCCAGAGCCTTCTGGTACCGCTTGGGGTCCAGGGCTCGACCAAAGAGCACGTTTTCCTGAAGAGTGCAGTTCTGGATCCATGCCTGCTGGGGCACGTAGGCCACGGAACCCTGGCCAAAGGAGTTTACCTCAGGGTTTGCCCAAGGGCTGGCCAAGCTTCCCTTCCCAGCAATCCCTGCCCCTCTCACCTTCATGTACACCTTGCCTTCCAGCTTCTCCATTTCTCCCAGCAGGGCAGACAACAGGGAGGACTTCCCACAACCCACAGGCCCCACCACGGCCACTAGTGCCCCTTTTGGCACCTGGATATCGAGGCTGGGGGTAAGGAGACCAGTAGCCCAGTCAGAGGAGGAATCGAGGTTTTGTCCCCCACCTTCCACCTGAAGACCCAAGCTCTCCTCCCTTTCAGACAGCACCCTGGCAAGCTGAGGCTCTTCCTGCTTCCCAGGTCAAAAACTGACGAGTGGGAGCGGGGTGGGCTCTGCTACGATCTGAACTGCGGTCCACTTTAGGCAGCTGAGAAGGGAAGGAGAAGCTGGTACCTGTGCAGGGTGGGTGGCAGGTCCTGGGCCCAGGTAAAGGTGCCACTGTGTATGATGACAGCGTAGCCTGGGAAGACAGAGGTCCACGGGGTCAGGGGGCCCAGGGCAACGGGGAGAGGATCCCTGGGTGGAAGAGCCCTAGGGAAAGGAGCCAGCGGGAGCACAGGGAAGCTTGGGGGTGGCGAGGGGGAGGTGGCAGGAAGTCCCGGGGAGGAGTAAGAAGCGCCCTAGAGAAGGAAGGTGATGGGGGTGCCTGGGGAGGGGTCACAGAGGAGAGTAAAGACCCAGAAGAGGGCAGAGTGAGGGCAGATGGAAAAGGAGGATGAAGAAAGGAAGCCACAAGAGAGAAGTTAAAAGCTTGAAACAGAATGTTCTGGAGAAGTGCCCTGGTTAAAGGAAGCCCAGGTAGAGGCTGTCTGGACCTGGGGTGATGGTCTTTCTTTCCACACACTGAGGGTCAAGTTCATCTTGGCTCAGGAAATGCTGGATCCGCTTCAAAGACACACTGGTCTGCATGCAGAAGGGTGTGAGTCAGCCCTGGAAGCTATGCCTTTCTTACACCCATCTCCTCTTACCCTTGCTGGCCCCCAACTTCCTGGGTGGGGCTGGGCCCCCTGAGGGCCCAGATACTGGTGCTGGGTCCCTTCTCATGCCTGAGTCTTGGCTGGCTCCCACTGCCAAAGATGATAGGCTCCATGTTGGTAAGAGGAGGCTGTCTCCAGAACTTGGGTTTCCAGAAACCCTACCTAACTCTGCCTCCAAATGGCCCATGACTCCGCTGACCAAGCAATTCTTCATAAGGCCAAATGGCCCTCCCCTGATTCCAAAAACTCTCCCTGATTATCCCCTGACCCTAAATAGCCCCATCAACCTGCCCAAACTCCACTAGAACCTCAGCCCTACCCAGGCTTACCTGGGCCAGGTTGCTGATTAACTGGGGCAGCATGTTGAGGGGAATTTTTAAGATGTTGAAAAGGGACACGGATACAAAGGCCTTTTCGGCATCCAGCACATTGCTCTTGTCCACGGATACGTACACTCCGAGGGTGGTCAGGGTCACCTGGGCGGCGGTGGGGATGGGTGTCAGGGTGGAGTCTGCTGGGCTCAGAGGCCCGGGCTGGCCAAGCAGGAGATGGGACACCAGCCCAGGTGTGGGCGCCTCACCAGGAAGGGGGTGCAGATCCAGATGAAGGTGGATATGGCGTGGAGGTAGGCAACCTGGCGCATCAGCCGGAGCTCATCCTGCCGGATGCCCTCCACCTGCTTCAAGAAGCTGGGCTCCCAGGCGTATAGCTTCAGCACCTTGATGCCG
This sequence comes from Oreotragus oreotragus, assembly GCA_006410675.1. Taxonomy (NCBI): domain Eukaryota; kingdom Metazoa; phylum Chordata; class Mammalia; order Artiodactyla; family Bovidae; genus Oreotragus; species Oreotragus oreotragus. Next base: position 207,255 of record SJYX01020966.1, read on the forward strand.
CCCAGGATCTCGTTCATCAGCTTGATGCGCGAGTCCTTGAACTTCATTTGCTCTACCTATGAAAAGTGTGGCAAGGGCGTACCTGAGCCCCTCCCCAGACCTCTACCAATAGGGGCACACATCTTCTCTGCACTCACACACACGGCAGCTAGATTGCCCACCACTCCTCCCTGCCAGCCTGTACTGTACCCCAGCCTGGAATGCCCAAGCCAAGCTCCCTTCCTCTCTGCTGGACAAAATCCAGCTCCAGCCTCAGTGCCCATCACTCACCATCCCAGGCCCCTTCCCTGGGTTTCTAAGGCACGATCTCATAGGGCACCTGAACATGTATGCCGCCTCAAATCCACATGAGCCTGAGGGAATAGATCCCCTATGTCTCTTGGTTCCCCAGTCCCCAGTCCAAGGTGTAGCAGGTCACGCTAATTTATTCATTCATCCCCAATTTGTTGAGTACCTACTATGCGCCAGGCCACGTGCTAGACGTAGGGCAGATAATGATAAACAACTGAAGGCCCCAGCCATCATAAAGCTGACCGTCTGATAGGAGAAGTAGCTAGGAAGCAATCACCTGAATAAATGCTTACACTAAGTCATTGTGCATACCCCAGTGGGAGTAACAGGATTCTGGGAGAGAATAATTTGGGTGGGAACTGGGAAATCAAAGTTTATGCTAGAGTGAAGGAAGGAAAGGAACTGGGCAAGCATGGAAGGCTGAAGCACGTTTCAGGGAACAGTGTGTATGGTAGCCGGGAGGCATGCAGAGCTTGGTGATTTGGAGAAAAGAAAGGCCAGACTGGCTGAAATTTAGCCATATTCCAGGAGGTGAGGGTTTGAAAGGTGAGCAGAGGCCTAGTGGGTGGTAGTGGAAATTTGTCATTTATTTTGTGTACAGTGGGAAGCTAGGGAAGACTTTAATAAATGTTTGCCAATACAGAACTGAATGACTGGCTATTTACACTAAGTGCAATGTGGTGCAGAAACTCTTGTTGGACCAGAAGAGGCAAGTTCTGTCTGATTCTGGATTGCTGTAATCTCTCTGGGCCTTGGCTTAGTTGCCAAAGGAAAATGTTTCCAAAAGCCTCTGAGGGTTGTAAGGCTAGAGTAAGCTAAGGTTTGTGAAAGTGGCTTAGAGCCATCTGTACTCAGTAAGCAAGGTGGGTAAGGCCCAGGTTAGTGACTGCACTCCTCCAGGCGCCAGCTCCAGGCAGGAGCAGCTCAGTCTGTTAGCACCCACCTGGAAGGCACGCATCTTCACAGCCACAGCTCCGTTGAGCGGGATTAGCAAAATCATGAGAGCAACTCCAGCCAGGACGGAGGGACCCAGGTTCTGAGGACACACGATGGATAGATTAGACAGACAGACAGATATACAGAGTATATAGACAGAGCCCAACAGACAGAAGCCTATTGACCTGAAATGCAGGGATGGGCCCGAAGCAAACGTTAGTGGTCAGCCAAACAGACTGACAGTGAAAAGAAGACATACAGATAAAGCCAAAATTGCAAAAACATTTGCAGAAACAGCCAGCCATCAGATAATGACAACAGAGAGGGACAACCAGGCAGCCACTGAAGGGCATCCAGACACACAGAGGCAAATGCAGGTAGACAGGCAATGACAACCTGAGTCCAAGTCCCTCTCCCCTCCCCTAGGTTCTGTGAGAGGGACAGTCTCAGGCTGGAAAGACTTGATTGCAGATGCCAGCATCCTCACAGTTCTGTCCCCCACCCCTCTGCTGACCCAGAGTAACTCTCTCTCGTCCCATCTGAAGGAAGGAGAAGTCGGAGGAAGGAGGCAGAGATCAGGGTTCAAGAGTCACCTGCCAGAGGAAGTACACTGCCAGGATGATCTGCAGGGGCGCTGACCACAGTAGGTTGATGAAGGGGACAACATCCATGAAGCGCTGTGCATCCACTGACATGAGGTTGACAATTTCTCCTATAGTGGACTCGCGTTTGACTGAATTGCTGATGACCAGAGCCTGCAGGCGGACAGTTGGCTGATGGACTGGTCACGCGAGTCTCTTCAAAGTTCCCCAGGGCTGGCCTCCCCAGCCCCTCATTTCCTGCTCCAGCTGACCTTCCTATAGATGACACCTATGATACCCGTGCGAAACCTCAACCCCATCACAAAGATGCAGTGGTAATACTGGTGTAAGATCAGGGTCTGCATCACGGAGCACACGAACATCAGCCCGGCCACCAGGAAGCCCCACCAGGTGGGGGCCGTGGGGTTTGAAATAAATCTGATCAGGATGCTGCAAATGGAGGAGAGAAAAATAAGGGTGGGGAATCTCCTTTCCTTCCCCCTACTGCTGCTCTTTTCTTGCCCCTCAGCCTCTACTCTCTCAAGCTTCTCATTTGGAGGCTGCTGGCCCTCCACAGCCCCAACCCAGACCACGAGAATCAGCCCAGAGCTGGCGCAAGACTCTGTCTCCTTACTCCTCTCTGCCTCCACCTCCTTTCCCATCTACCATGGCTTCTCTCCACCTACCTCGTTATTACGCTCTGGCCACCAGCCTCACTGACCTGCCTGTTTTGCCTCCTTGGACCATGTGGCAGGAAGCAATGCCACACGACCACTGATTAGACTTTCCTGCACCTTTTCTTGGACTGCTGAGGGCTCTGAAGTCCAGAGCATGACTACACAGGCTCTCGCCACTGAAATCTGTCCTCTTCAATACCAGCAGCCCCCAGAGCTGCCCAGTGGCCTTCTCCAGGACCCTAATCTAATTCCTCTCCCACAGTCCTCTTCACCTCTTACCTTCTGATCTGTCCTCACTCCCCACCTCTCTCAGCAGTGGCCCACTTACTTGTTCCCATTAAGAATTCCCTGCCAACTACAAACTTCCCCTGCAAACAACATTCACCCTCTTCCATCTGCCTCAGGACAGGAGGCGTCCTTCTGACTTTCCACGCTCGATTTTGCCCCCTAAGCCCCAGATCCTACCCACCTCTTCAGGAGCATGCTTTATCATTGGCCCCCTTTCGCCTCATCCCCAGGAACCTCCTCTCCACTGGCAGCTCTGTGCCTTGGCCGACTAACATGATCAAGTCTCTTCCATGTTAGGACAAACCTCCCCTTGGCCCCATGGAGCTTCCTCCACAGTCATGGCCAGGCCTCTTCTGCTGTGGGTTGGGTGTGACTCCCTAAAAGACCTGCTCAAGTCCTAACCCCTGGTACCTATGCTGCTGCTGCTGCTGCTAAGTCGCGTCAGTCGTGTCCAACTCTGTGCGACCCCATAGACTGCAGCCCACCAGGCTCCCCCGTCCCTGGGATTCTCCAAGCAAGAACACTGGAGTGGGTTGCCATTTCCTTCTCCAATGCATGAAAGTGAAAAGTGAAAGTGAAGTCACTCAGTCGTGTCCAACTCTTAGCGACCCCATGGACCGCAGCCCACCAGGCTCCTCCATCCATGAGATTTTCCAGGCAAGAGTACTGGAGTGGGTTGCCATTGCCTTCTCCACTGGTACCTATGAATGTGACCTTATTTGGAAACAGAGTCTTTACAGATGTAGTCAAATTAAGATAAGGTTGTACTGGAATAGGCTGGCCCTGAATCCAGTGACTGGCATCTTTATAAGAGAAAAGAGAGGGAGATGTGCACACAGAGACACAAATGCAGACAGACAGACACACACACACACACACATACAGGAAGATGCCGTGCAAAGATGGAGGCAGAGATTGGAGCGATGAGTCTCAAGCCAAGGAAGCTGAGTCTGCCAGCACCACCAGAAGCTGAACAGATCTCACTCAGAGCCTCTAGAAGAAACTAACCCACTGACACTTTGATTTCAGACCATGCTTCCAGAATCACGAAAGAACACATTTCTGTTTTCAGCCACCCAGTTTGTGGGACTCCGTTACCCTAGGAAACTAAAAACTTTAATAGGAAGTTTCTAGACCTTCATTGGCCCTATCTCCTCTGTAGACACGCTTCTCTCAGGCCCTTCCCCTTTGCCTCAGCCTCTATTTTTGGCAAAGTCGCCAACAAACTCCATATTGCCTTCCTCAGGCTCTATCTTCCTGGTCAGCTCGCTTCACTGGAGGCCATGGCTTCCCCTGGACGTGTCCTCTGTGCCCTGGTCCACAATCTGGATTCTTTTCTCAAGTCTGGTCCCTCCAGGTTAGTCTTCTGCTCCCCATACCTGTCAGAATGCCCCGGGGACTCTGTCTGGGGCCTTCACATGAAGACCCCTCTCTGGGTGGGGTCAGCCAAAGAGATGGAGCCCTGGGCTTCCATGATGACTCTGAAAACTCTCTGACCTCCCTCTAGTTGGGAATCTCCCCTTGGGGGCCACCAGCACCTCAGGCCTGACATGGCAAAGATGCAGCTCACCACTGTGTCCCCTGCCCAGGTCTCTCTTCCTGCTGAGTTCACTATCTCAGCAAAAAAAAAAAAAAAANCTCTGACCTCCCTCTAGTTGGGAATCTCCCCTTGGGGGCCACCAGCACCTCAGGCCTGACATGGCAAAGATGCAGCTCACCACTGTGTCCCCTGCCCAGGTCTCTCTTCCTGCTGAGTTCACTATCTCAGCAAAAAAAAAAAAAAAATCCATCATTCTGTAGCTATCCAAGAACCCAGGTCACCTTTGTTTCCTCCCTTTCCCTGACACAAGCACCCATTTCCAGAGTAGCTCCTGAATCCAGCTCATTCCTGACCTGGACTTTCCTTAGACCTAGTTGGCCCACTTCCATCTGGCTACACTGCCTTACACCACCCACACTACCAGCAGAGGATTCTTCCAGATGCAAGCCAGATGCCCCTCCCTGGCTTCAAATCTTTCAAGGATTTTCTTAGCTTTCCCTCTCTCCCTTTGTTATTCTGCCCCTCCCTCCAGTCACCCTCCCTCTAGCATTCATAAGTACTTGGAGTTCCTGAGTCATGCTGTTTCAGGCCTTTGTGACTCTGAACCTTCACCTTCTTCTTCACCTAGTTAGTTAGCTGCCTGTCCTTCCAAACTAGACAAACTCCCTGGCTGGCAAGAGTACCCTGCCCCTTCCCCTTCCCTTCCTGCCCCTCTGAGGGGTTTCTCAGACACCTGAGTACACCTATGCCCACACTGTGCTCTAACAGATTTACACACTGGTTTCTCCCACAAGACTTTAAGACCATATCTTATTTATCTTTGTATACCTAGGGTCTGACACTATTCTGAGACCCTGGAGGCTGAAAAAATGTTCATTGAATGAACAAATGCACAAATTCATGAATGGAGGAGCAATGGAGTGAGGGCTCCTTCCCATTCCCTCATTTGAGAGCTCCTAGCCCAAGCTACTCGGGGGACAAATGGAAAGAGCACCATAGCTGGAGTTCAGAGCTCTGAACTCGAATCCATCTCCACCAGCTGTGTGCCATTGGTCAAATCACTTCATTTCTGTGAGTTCTTATTTCCTCATTTTTTGTTGTTGCTTTCTGTTTTTCTGCTTCCTCATTTGTAAAATGGGAAATCTTCTCTAGGACTGTTGGGAGGATTTAAAGAGAGAATGTTTGCTAAAGTATACATCAGGGTGCCTGGCAGCTATACTTGGGCCAGGTAAGTTGGATGCGAATGGGGAAAGGAGGTGCAGAGGCTCTGCCACTTGCCAAGGGTCTCGCAGAAAACGGGGATGCCCCCCCCGCCCCCCGTTCCTGGACTGGGGCTCTTTCCCCACTCTTCGTCCCCCAGGCCATCCCCTTGTCCCGGGAAGGGCCGTGCGGGAGGGAGCGTGGACAGACCTGAGCAGCTGCGGGTTGATAAAGGACAGCAGATCCTGGATCAGCTTGAAGCCCATGCTGAGGAGGAAGCTGGAGCTGAAGGTGGCCATCAGGGCCCGCAGGAAGGAGGCCTCCCGGGCCCGGGGTCGGCCCTCAAGCAGCACCTCACCCTCGCTGGACAGTTTCTTCCCAGAAGCCTCTGCAGCCTGGCGTCTGGTCCAAGGAGGAAGGAACAGTGAGTCGGAATGGGTACAAAGGCCCTGTGAAGCCAAGGGCCACCGGGGCTGTTGAAGAGCAGGTAAGACGGGGAGCTGCTTTCTTGGCTCTCAGAACTGGGACAGACAGTGCAACTTTCCAGCTGAGAATCCCCAAGTGACTCTGTCTTCAGGTTCTAGAGGATATACGAAGGGGTGTCTTAACTGCTCCCCAAGAACTATACACCCAGCAATTTCCAGCGTCTGCCTCTCCAGGCTGCTGGCTCCAGGGAGAATGCTATGAGAAAGGAGACTTGGGCAGGGCTGGCTAGTGGCCTAGTCACTGGGGGGCTGAGCAGGAAGGGAGTGGAGGTGGCATGAAGGGACAGAGGTGGGGTGCAGCAGGCCGACTGGAGGCCGTTAGGTCTCAGAGGCTCCAAGCCTTGAACCCAAGACACGGATGACCAAGTCCAGGTCCCTGGCTCCTCCACAGCCAGCTGGCCATCAGGGGCTCAGACAGATCGAGCATGGGGCTTCTGGGACCCAGACTGTGGCTGGAAGGCAAAAGGGTTTGGTCCTGGGGGGGATGTGGGTGAAGAAGGAGGACTCAGAGTCTCAGATTTTTTGTCTGAGTAGTCAGCCAGAGGCAGACTCCTGGGTCAGTGGGAAGGCCCTCAGTCAGATGGTAATCTCCTCCAGCTGCTGGCTCCACATAAAAGGCGGGATTAAGCGGGGACGCTGGCCTTAACCTTCTTCCCCTGGTCCTTGTCCCTCCTGAGGGAAGTCTCTGGAATCCGCCCTTCAAGTCAGCCAGGGCAGTTCAGGGGTGACTGCAGGGGGCCAGACAACTGGGTGTGGGTTCTGCCTGTGCCACCACCAACCAGGGCACCTTGGGTGCATCATCAAAGCTCAGCGCTTCAGTGACGTCATCTGTCACACAAAGACAGTAGAGTCTGCGCAGCAGGGCTGTCAGGGACTGGGCAGGTTCATCTTAGAGCTGTCCCTCAGAGGGCTAGTCGCTCTGTTGTGTCCAGTTCTTTGCAATCCCACGGACTGTAGCTATCAGACGCCTCTGTCCACGGAATTCTCCAGGCAAGAATACTGGAGAGGGTAGTCGTTCCCTCCTCCAGGGGATCGTCCCAACCCAGGGACTGAACCCAGGTCTCCCACACTGCAGGCAGATTCTTTACTGTCTAAGCCACCAGGGAAGCCCCTTGGACAAAGCGTCGTGAAAGCGTCAGCCATTCTCCAGCTGGCCCCACACAGGCCTAAACTGCACAGCCCAGGACCGCTTGCACCTGTTTTCCCTCCACCCCCAGCCATGTGATCTGCCAACCTCGCCTGCAGGAGACCCGGGCTGCGTGAAGGGGCTGGGGTGGAGGGGTGCAGGGACCGGGGGAGGGGGCTCACCGCGCTGCCTGATCTTGTTGCTTCTTCCACTCCTCCAGCAGCCTCTGCATCACCATCTGGGAGCGGTCCTCCTTGTTTAGGGACCAGAGGTCTCGCTCCTCCAGGGGCCGCCTATAGCCGAGGATGGCCAACCTGCAATGGGCAGGCAGCACCACACTGGGTCAGAGTTTAGGAGCCTGGGGACCAAGGGTNCTCTGCATCACCATCTGGGAGCGGTCCTCCTTGTTTAGGGACCAGAGGTCTCGCTCCTCCAGGGGCCGCCTATAGCCGAGGATGGCCAACCTGCAATGGGCAGGCAGCACCACACTGGGTCAGAGTTTAGGAGCCTGGGGACCAAGGGTCTCCAGACAGGAGGATGTCCCTGGGGGGACAGTAGCCAAGAAGAGTGTCTCCTTTATTGCTACAGTGAGCAAGATGGGGGTCACTGACTCCCACTCCAAGTTCCAGCCCTTTCTCCCTCCTTCTCAGATGCCCCATTGACTCCTGGGCCCTGGTGATGAAATTGATGCTGACTGGGGCCCTGAACGATGACAAGACCCACTGGATGGAGCCCTAGCCCAGGAGCTTCCTCAGTGCAATATGGTTAATGAGCTGTCACCAAGGTCACAGACATAATTCTCCTGCTTTAGCTACTCTGAGAGATGCCCAAGGAAATGACAGCTGCAAGCTTATCCCTGACCAAAGAGCTGGGAACTAATTCTCTCTCTATAACCCTGGGCCTGTCCCCATGGCCTGCCCTGGGATCAGAACTGGACTAGGCCTGGCTTCTGTACTCAGCCCCCAGCCCGAACAGACAGGTTTCCCCACCCTTGCCTGCCCCATGCTCACTGGGGTTCACAGTTCCTCAAGCTCCTGAATTCTTGGCCTGCTCCCGCTCCTCTAATTCCCCAACTATCCATCCCCACCCCCAGATTCCCAGGCTTAGGAAAGAGTAAACTTACTTTGTAAACCACCAGAAAGACAAGCGGGAGAGGAAGCCAGCTCCAGCCTCTGGGCAGGGGTTCTAGAAGGTAAAAGAGTGAGACAGGGGAAATCAGGATCTTTCCTCTCAAGGCAGAGCAGAGGGAGGAGGGTGCCTCATTCCTTTCTGCTCCAAGCCCCAGTTTGCACACTCTGGAGGTGACAAGATCGAATGAATCGGAAGGACTGGGCTGAGCAATGGACTGTGGAACCGCCTTTACCACCCAACTCCATTAAAACTTACAGGGTCCATATTCTTGGGGGAGAAAAACGGTGGCTTCTCTCTGAAGCAGGAGAGGATGAGGGCTGACAGCACCAGAGCAAAGTAGGTGTAGAAGGTCGTGAAGCGGAAAGGGTCTGAGATCTTGCCCTGGGGGAGGAAGGGGAGCAACACCACAGCTTGGGGATCCCTGGGCCTGTAGTCCAAAGGACTTCTTGGGGGCGCCAGATCCCTCTGTGTAGGAGTCAGCCCCTGGGGGTCCCGGGGTCCCCCACCCAGAGGGCTCTGAGAGAAGGGAAAGATCATAGGGGGTCTGCTATTTGGTGGAGACTTGCCCTGCTCACCTACATCCCCTGTGTAATTGAAGAAGTGAGGCTTCAAATGGCTCAGGAACTTGCCCAAGATCAAAAAGTAATTGGATTGTTCCCAGCCTGTGCGCTTATAAATACACTTGACTGACTTCTCTTGAGATAGAGAAACAGGGAGACACTAGATTGATCCCCAGTGCTCCTACCACCACATCACCTTCCCCCCACCGCCACTGAAAATCAAGAGGAAGATCAGGGACTGAGGGAGGTGGGAAAAAGGGGGAGAATGAGATAATGGGATTCCAGGGAAGCCAAAATTGTTCGTGGGTGCACACACGTTCGCACTGCACAGCACTGCATCTGACGGTGGTGGCAACCCTGGCAGTGGCTACATTACACAGCGGCCAACAAAGGGCTCATCTTGCTGCATTTCCCTGGTTACACTCTCACCCTGCTCACCAGCCTGCTTCTCAGCAGAGATGCAACAAGTAAGGAATGACACAAAAGGGACTGAATAGCGGAGGGGGTCCTGGGAGCTGAGGAGGGGCAGAGAGAGGAGGACCCTGGGAGCCAACAGGGCCTTGAGCTCTGGGGCCAATCCCTAGACAGCGGTGGGACCTGACGGGTTTCTCTTTTCCCCTTACCTGTGCCAAAGCTGAAAGGATCTTGGAACGGAAGGGGATGATGCCACAGACCACACACAGGAACCAGAAGATGATGAGAACACCCGAGGACCGAACCCCCTGCAGCCGCTCATACTGGATCAGCAGGGTGGCCAGCAGCTGTGCAGGGGGAGCAGCAGGCGCTGGGCCAGAGCACACGTCTGGACCTGACTCCACTCCGCCCCACGCCCCATGGCTAGATGTTTCTGGGGTTACCCACTTCTAGGGTGTCCGGGCTTCTCCTCAGAGCCCATGGTTCCCCCATCAGCATCCCACAACCCACCCAGATCCCCCACCCAGATCCCCTGGTCCCACACTGACCATGGTGACCCCCACCACCAAGGGGGTGACAAAGAAGACGGGGGCAGGGGCCCAGCCGTGGACCAGGCCGTGGAAGGAGTAGAAGAGGTCAGCCCAGGAGACACACCACAGCAGGACGCCCAAGGCCTATGAACGGGGCGTAGGTTGGAGCCTCTATCCTCAAGGAAACGGACAGCCCCACCCTGGGCAGGGGCCTTCGGTCCTGAAACAGATCTGCCCAGGCCTGCCTTCAAGGGCCAGGCTGGGCACTGGCTGGAAGCTTCTCCAGAGTGGGGAGAGCATTGTTGGAGACCTTGACTGAACTTCCCCAGAGATTATCTCCTTGGGCTGTAGACCCAGCTGGCAGGCCCTGAGCACAGGGCGGGTGAGGCTGGGGAACCCAGTCCAGTCACTGAGGGTGGGGGAAGAGACTCATTCACGTTCCGGTCCCACCCACGGGAGAGCCCCGAGCCCCTGACCGTCTTGAGCCTGGAGAGGTGAGAGAGGACGATATAGCCTTGGTGGTGGCGCCGCAGGTAGAACAGGTAGCAAGGCAGGGCGGCCCACAGGTAGACGCAGGGGACCCAGGCCAGCACGGAGTTCTGGAAGCAGGGAGTGAAGTCCGGGTTGTCCGTGTGCAGGGACAGGTTGGAGTCCTGGGAAAGGAGAGGAGAACTGAGGGGCAGCAACGGGCTCATGCCAGAGAGCTGCTCCATGCGCCCCTAGTGGTCGGAAGGCGTGTGACCTTGAAAGGCTAAGCGTGCAGACGAGCAGGCATTGTCCCAAGTGTGAGCTCTCCCAGGAGGCTAAGGGTGCTAGTATTCTCATTTCCTCATATTTTCTCTCTCTCTAATTGACGTATAATTCAAGCACAATAAACTGCACCCATTTAAAGTGCACAATCCAATGAGTGACCCACAATAAAGATATCAACCATTCCACCATTATCCGAGTTCCTTTGTGCCCCTCTGCAGCCCAGCCCTCTCGGGCAACCACTGATCTGCTTTCTGTCATTCTAGATTTCCACTTTTTTTTTTAATTAATTTACTTTATCAAAGCAGTATATGCACATGGTTGAAGAGTCCACTTCCTCTTTAAGTCTCCCAGGGAAGGGATAGGGAGCCTCTTTTGGCTTTAGTTGTCTCTCTGTTAAAATAGGGGAGGCCACCCCCTACCCGGCCTACCTCCCTCAGTGGGAGTGAACTCAAAGGAACAAGGTGATCTGGGGAGAGCTTTGTAAAACAAAGCCCTGGTGGCCCATTGTCTCATTTTGCATAGGACTGTCCTGGTTCTGGCACTGAAAGTCTTGTGTCCTTGGGAACCACTGAGTCCAGACAAGATCCCCACCCTCCGTTTTGTCTTTGAACCTAATAATTTTTTTGGAAATAAATGGGGGAAACTATTCAAACATACATTTTACTAAAATTGTTTTCCCCCAAGGCCACCAATGAACTAGTCCTTTTTTCCCTTCTTGCAAAGTATTAGACTTTGCAAAGTATTAGTTCTTTACAGAAAGCTCCTAAAATATAAACAAATAAAAAACAGGCCTCACCCACAAGCCCATCCACCTAGAAACAACACCAAAGGATAGAACCTCCTACCTTCTAATTGCCAGTTTAAAGAATTACCATTTTTATTTTTCTCAAAGTTATAACATGCATATAATTTTAAAAGTCTAACTGTGGAAAGGAAAATGTTACCCTGCTTCATTTCTCCCCACCCCTAGCTCCATTTTCCTGGGGTAAATATATTCAAACATGCTAATATTGTTCTGAGAGCGACTTTCATGTTTTTAAGCAATTTGCTTTCATTATTATTACATGATCTACCACTATTTAGTAACTGCTATTTTCTTTTGCCATTTTTTTCTCACTGGAAGGTAAGGCTTTTATCTCCCTCTCCACTTGAACTCCCTTAGCCTTCCAGTGTAGAAACATCACAGGCTATTGCTAAATAACCATTCAGAGTACACATATTTTTGACTATGTAAATATTGTTCACTGCTAAGTTCATTGCTACTGACTCTACTCTTTTCAAATAGTTTGACCTTAGGCAAGATGCTTGAGCTTTTCCTCTCTGGGCCTCAGTTTCTTCGAGGGTAACACTGGGATGATAACATCTCCCACAGGGCCCCTCCCACCTGGCCCCTCAGCCATCAGTCTAGCCCAAGCTCTCACCTCTTCCTGAACAATTTCCATGGGATTCTCTTCCTTTCTATGCCCTATGGGCCCAGATCCCTGCCCACATTCTCCTGGTCTTCCCCTTCTTCCTGGTCTTTCTTTCCTTCTAATCCTCTTTGTTGGTTCCCTCTCTTGGCATCAGAGTACCCCTAAGCTCAGTCCTTTCCTCTTCTCCATCTCCTTTTCCATCTGCACTCAACCCCAGGGCAATCTCATCCAGTCTCATCTACGTGCCGCTGGCTCCCAAGTTTATCTCTTCCCACGCGTGCATGCATGCTAAGTCGTTTCGGTCGTGTCCAACTCTTTGGGCCCCTATGGACTGTAACCCACCAGGCTCCTCTGTCGTGGGATTCTCCAGGAAAGAATACTGGAGTGGGTTGCCATGCACTCCTCCAGGGGATCTCTCTGATCCAGGGACTGAACCCACATCTCTTATGTCTCCTGCATTGGCAGGCGGGTTCTTTACTATTAGCCCCACCTCAGAAGCCCTAACTTGACCCCACCACTCTCCAAATCCTCAAGTCTATTTCCAGCTGCCTACTGGACATCTCCTGGGGAAGGCAATGGCACCCCACTCCAGTGTTCTTGCCTAGAGAATCCCATGGACGGAGGAGCCTGGTGGGCTGCAGTCCATGGGGTCGCTAACAGTCGGACAGACTGAGTGACTTCACTTTCACTTTTCTCTTTCATGCATTGGAGAAGGAAATGGCAACCCACTCCAGTATTCTTGCCTGGAGAATCCCAGGGATGGGGGAGCCTGGTGGGCTGCCGTCTCTGGGGTCACACAGAGTCGGACACGACTGAAGTGACTTAGCAGCAGCAGCAGCAACTGGACATCTCCACTTTCCACATCGTACAAGAGCCTACAAGGCCCCCACAGAGCACCTTCCTGCCAACCAGTGGCCTCTCCCTCTGCTTCTCCCTCCATCACTCTAGCCAGTGGCCCCAGTACTACTTCCGAACACACCAGGCATGTTCTTGCCTCAAGGCCTTCGCGCTTGCTGCTCTCTGTCTGGAACACTCCTCCCTTAGACATCCTTGAGTCTTTATTCCTCTTTGAGGCCTACCTTGACCACTCTGTTTATTATTGTCTTTTGCTGGGGGCAGGAGGAGAAGGGGATGACAGAGGATGAGATGGTTTGATGGCATCACCGACTCAATGGACATGGGTTTGGGTGAACTCCAGGAGTTGGTGATGGACAGGGAGGCCTGGCATGCTGCGGTTCATGGGGTCGCAAAGAGTCAGACATGACTGAGCGCCTGAACAGAACTGAACTGAACTTGCACCCTATCTCCGGCATTCCCTTAACCTTTCCCTGCTTTTTCTTTTCCCTATACCTACCACCTTCTAACATGCTATATAGTTTAGTAGTTTAATGTGTTTTCTTTCATCTCTTCCTGCTGGCATATGTGTTTCTTGAAGGAAAGAATCTTTATTTCATTTACTGATGTATCCTAACCACCTAGAGCAATGCCCAGCACACAATAAGTGCTCACCAAAAATTTGCTTTAAATAGATTAAACATTTGTTGAATAAACGAATAAACAAAAGGATAACCTTATACCCTCCCTCTAAACCTTCAGTGGGTTCATACTGACTAGAAAATGAAGTTCAAGCATGGCATTCAAGTCCCACAGCTGGCTTTGAATTTTCTGTCTATCTAGCTATCTAAACTGGAGAAGGAAATGGCAACCCACTCCAGTGTTCTTGCCTGGAGAATCCCATGGACGGAGGAGCCTGGTGGGCTGCAGTCCACGGGGTAGCAAAGAGTCGGACACGACTGAGCGACTTCACTTTCACTTTTCTCTTTCATGCATTGGAGAAGGAAATAAGCAACCCGCTCCAGTGTTCTTGCCTGGAGAATCCCAGGGATGGGGGAGCCTGGTGGGAGGCCATCTATGGGGTCGCACAGAATCAGACACGACTGAAGCGACTTAGCAGCAGCAGCAGCAGCAGCAGCTGTCTACACTATTAAACTATATGCCTGAGTTCTATCATCTTAAGAAAACAGTTCATGGAGTGGTCTGCACACCCTGCTTCCCCTTCCTCAGCCTGTCTCCACTCTTTAATTCCATTTGGGTCAGCACTCTGCCTCTAATGCACCTGCCTACAGTTGCAAGATTTCTGAAATGCAGTTTTGTGCCCCTTGCCTCATGTCCCCAGACCCGCTCCTGGAGCCAAGTCCAAGCACCCCTCCTGCCTTCCCACTGCTCCTTTCCCACAGTGCCAAACTCACTTCACTCTAAATTGCACTCCTATACCTTTTTTCAGTCTGGTCCCTCTTTCCACCTGTCAAAATCCCAATAATGACAGGGCAGGGTGGCGGGCACAGCTTAGGACCCACCTCTCCCGGCTTGAGCATCCTTCCTGCTCTGAACTCAACACTTAAAGACGTAAAGAACCACCTTCCAGAACATGTATTTTTCTCGATGATGCTCTGGTAAAGGCCTGCTACGGGCTTGGTGGGGAGGTTGGGGAGGTGGGGTGGGGGGTGGAAGTACACTTGGGACAAACAGTTCCTGCCTCTAGGGAGCATGGGGTCCACGGACACCTGCTCTGGGGGCGTTTCACTCAAACCCTGGAAAGCAGAGGCCGTGCCACATACATCTTGAATTCTAGAACCCAGTACTCAGTAGTCACCCAAGCAATGCAAGCTAAGGACCAACAATTCTTGCTGAGCACTGGCACTCGGCCCATGGCTGAGGGCTGGATCATAGAGCGGGATTATACTGTAGGCCTGGTCAGGCTCTTCCAAGATGGGGGAGGCAGACACCCCAGCCTGCATGGCTTTCCTCTTTAAGACATTTCTTACCCAAGTATAATACACTTACAGAAAAGCACACACAGCTTAAGTATACACCTCAGTGAATTTTCACACACTGAACATGCTTGTGTAGCTAGTCCCCAAATCAAGAAACAGGACATGGCTGATGCCCGGAAGCTCCTCTTGGGCTTCCTCTTAGCCACTCCTCATCCCAGGGGAATTCTGTTCTGCGTTCCAAACACATGTGATTTTGTCCACGTGGGACCTTCCTATAAAGGAAATCACACAGCCTAGATCTTTCATGTCTAGCTTCTTCACTCTGCCCTGCATTTGAGGGGTCTCATCCTCGGTGTTGCACGTGTAAGAATTCTTCCTCCCCATTTTTACACGTGGTCCCTTGTATGAAAGGACCATGTACTGATCTATGCCACCCTCAAGTGGCAGCCACACCCTGTTTAACACTTCACAAGCCCATGAATCCCATCCCCTTAGTTGCCAGTCCGATAGCTGGCCCGAGGCCATCCCCAACTCTATCACCTGGTCTTTGGGCCTGCAGGGAGTGAACTACTGACCTCTCTGGGCCCAACTTGAGCTACATCTTCTACAGAAAGCATTTCTGCGGTGCCCCAGCCTCCAGGGGGCTTTGCTTTGCTTTGTTTTGTATGGTCTTGGCACTCAGGCAAATGGCTTATTACCTGAGTGATCAAGGCCCTTTATGTTTCAGCAGCATTTTATTATAGCACTTAAGAGCTCATTATTCCAAAAGAAAAGAAGAGGAACAGTATTAGGCCTGGTTTGCAAAAGAAAAAACAGGTTCCACTTGCTCTGGCAACAGGTCCAAGGACACCTGGCAGTCAGGAGCTGGGAGGAGCACCCAGGCCTTGTAACACCAAGCCACTCCCACCTTATGCTGCTTGGACCTGCACCTGTGAATATATCTACTCTCTACAGCGATGTGAGCCCTTCGGGGCAGACACTGGGCCTTACTGTTGCCCCTCTCCTCTCTCGCCCCACACCTTCCAACTCCCAGCACAGGGTCAGGTACGAGGAGCAGCCCAGATTGACCTTGTCAGTCACGGTTTATTCATTCACTGACGTGGGAGAGCGGAGAGCGGGTGTAGGGGGCTCGGAGCCTGAGTTCAAAGGCACAACCAGGACTCACGCCTACGATGGGTCGGTCAAGGGCAGGGCTCTTTGAGGCAGGCAGGGAGTGGCTATGAGAATGGACCCTGATGTAGAGGACCCAGTGTGGGCTGCCTCATTGGAGCTGTGGAATCATGGGTGAGCACCTTCATCCCTCTGAAACTGTCTCTGTGCGTGCGTAATGGCAGTCGTGATAGCATCCCAGCCAGCTCACCTTGCGGGGAGTATGAACAGCAAGGCACCTTGACTCAAACAGGGCAATACTGGAGGACGCAGGTGACAGAGCAGAAGCTGCTGGGACCTTGTTTTGGTTTCATAAACTTCCATCGTGGCAACAATCAAGAGATCTTAGGAGGACCAGATGACCGTTTTGATCCACAGGGAGATCCGGCCTGGGCCCAGCTGGGCAGAGCCCTCTCCAGGAGATAGTGTACCAGACCATGCCTCTGTCCCCAGACTATCTGTTTACCTCAGACATTCTGCTAAGACCTAAGGACTTCCCAGATGGCTCGGGGGTAAAGAATCCACCTGCAAATGCAGGAGACACAAGAGATGTGGGTTCAATCCCAGGTCAGGAAGATCCCCTGGAGGAGGAAATGGCAACCCACTCTCGTATTCTTGCCTGGAAAATTCCATGACAGAGGAGCCTGAGGGGCTACAGTCCATGGGGTCGCAGAGTCAGACGTGACTAAGCATAGCACAGCACAGCAGCCTGCTAAGACAATGACAGGATCCATCACATACAGCATGCCCTGCCTGTCCCTCCTCCAAACTGCCCACCTTGACGCAGGGCAATGCTTTCCATCTCTCAGGCTGGAATACTCCGAGTCATCCTTGGTTCCTTCTCTTTCTCTCACAACTCACACCCAACTTTTCAGCAAATCCTGTCTATTCTACCTTCAAATTATTAGGCTGAACTACATGAAAGGATTATATCCAATGCTTTTTATCTATAAAAAGGCATCTTCACCTGGATCTCCCTGATAGATCCAGGATCTAACTGCTCCTCTCTACCCCACTCTCCCACTTGACTTGTGGCATCACTCCCTCTCTCGTCTCCCTGCTTCTGTTCCTGCCGCTTACCCAGCAGTCTCCTTCAGCACAGCAGTTAGAGGCAAGTCTTCATGAAACCTAAACCAGACATCTTAGCGACGCGCACCATGTCACTGCTCTGGTTAAAACCTGTCAAGGGTTCCCCATTTCACTCAGAGTAAAAGCCCAGGGTGCCTTTGAAACTCACATTATCTGCTCCCCCATCTCTCTGACCTCAGCTTCCCCACTCCCCTCTCTCACCTAGCTCCCACCCTCTGTGCGGTCTCCAAACGTCAGGCCTGCGCTTGTCTCAAGGCAGCAGTGCTGCTTCATGCCCCTATCACCTGCAAGCTTGTGCTCAGATCTCAGATCTTGTGGACGTCCACCCTGACCTTTCTAATTAAAACTGGAACTGTAACCCCCACCCGGCTCCTACATCCCCACCCCTGCTAGCCTGTCCTCTTTTCCCATAGCCCTCACCATTATCTAGGATAGCATCACTATCTAGGATAGTATATAACTGAGTTATTTGTTATGTTTATAATTTTTCTGTCTTATTCCACTGGAATATGTGTTCCGTGAGGACCGGTTTGTTAGTTCTGCTGGGCCAGCTAGGCAGCCCCACTGCCTGGAAGAGTTCCTGGCAGAGACCACACTCCTATGCATTTGTGGAACAAAAGAAAGAAAGAATAAATGGACAAATAAGTTAAAGTTACCCTCCCAAACCCATATGTGCTGCTGAATGCCCAGGAGCTCAGACTGTTCTCTCCTTGACACCAAGGCACTTGAGAGGGTCTCTGGCCCAAACGAAGCTAAGTGTAAAGGACAGGGTTGGTGGAGGTCATGGACCCCATACAACTCCTTGCAACCCCAAAGGGTCGGATGGGTGATCCCTTCTCAAACCACCAGCCCCCAGTCCGCATTCTGAAGAACACCAGCTGGGCTGGGAGCCAAGACCACAGCCCTCCCCCACTGCCACCCACAGTTTCCACGGCAACAACAGCTACCTTAACAATGTGATTAAACAGCTGGATGGGACTGATAAGGTCTGGCACCCAGAGTGGACCACATACTGGGGAGCCCCTTCACGGGCACCAAGACTGAAATCCCTACAGACCCCAGCAGGGGACAGGTGACAGTAAGGACCCAAGAGCCCTCTGCCACAGAGCCTTTAGTGACTTTCCAGTCCCCAGGCACCCCAGGCTTTTTGATGGCCTCTGTCAAGAGAAGAGTAATTACTTCCTTAATCCTGTGTTGTGGGGAGAAGGGATCAACTGACAAATTCATTATCTCAGCAGAAATGGAGGTACAGAAAAAGGGCATGGGCCTGTTCACACGCACTAACTGTAGCCTTTGGAAGGGTCTGGGTCTGGAGGCAAAAGTCTGTAGCTCACAGCCTGGCTGGCCCGTCTGCTTCTGAAAGGGCCTTGGCAACCAGCAAGCACTTCAGGCACTTAAGCACCACTGCGTTCCAAGATTATTATTTAATGTCCACAACAGCTGAGACTCATGGCTGAGAAGTGACCAGCCCCGGTGTGCATAGACATGAACCCAGGCCGTGCAGCTCCAGAGCCTCAGTCCCCGTCAGGGCTCCAACTTGACAAACCACCCTGGGGATAGAGCATGTTGTGTCCAGATCATCTGAGACATTAAGAATCTCCTTTCAGCCATACAGCCTGTCCTCAAACCACCTCCTTGCTGTGTTTCTTCTCACAGAGCAGAGGGAAAGGGGCTGCCATCACCGGGTAACAGACTAGCTGGCATTCTGGGAGCCGCTGGACTAGAAACCTGACTATCCAGTTAGAAGAAGAAATCCAGTCCACGGATTAGCCCCCCTGAGCACCCACCCTGGCCCAGGAACACCTCCTGGATCCAGCCCTGGAAAAGGAACAGCTCCAGGTGGGGGAGGGGAGGCCCCCCACACAGCAGTGACACATCCAAGTCTCACCGCCCCGCCCCAGCAGGAATCCTGCTGCATCTGTGCCCCTGGGTCAGCCACACCAGGGAGGGGTGGACACAACCCAGGTGCTCTGACCCTGCCTCCTAGGCCAGTCAGCTGGCAGGCCCCACTGGGGCCTCCCTCCCTGGGGGTTGGTCCTGGGCTCCAAGGTCATTTCCTGGTGAGAGGACCAGCAGGCGGGCTTGGCAAAGTTCCCTCCCAAGTGGCACTTCCTTGACTCATTTCCTTCCCTAAGTCTCCAGCTCTCCAGACCAGGTCCAGGACATCAGGGCTTGGGAGAGGCCAGCCTGGGGACCTAATCTTTCTACCGGGAGCCAGAAGTTCAGAGGCTCAGTTTTGGCACCCCAGGTGGGATGGAGAGAAGGGATTCTAGAGCCCCTTGCTTGGCAGGGAGGACTGGGTTCCTGGTGGGGGTGGAGTTCGGTGTCCAGTAGGCTGAGGGGTGTCCACCTCCTACCTACCTGCCTAAGCCATCCCTGCCTCTGCCAGTTTCCCCAAATCTTTGGGGGTTACTATCTTCATTTGAGAATCAAAATACATTGAAATCAGAGCCTTTTCTGTTACTCATATGTTATGGTGGCTGCCTATTCCGACTGTGCAGAGACCCAGGAGGAGGCTGGGGAAGACCCTGACATCCCAGAGCCCTGAAGTCCACAGAAGCCTAGTCATAGCCCCCTGAGTCTGAGGCTCAGGTCCTCAGAATCAGAATGGAGCAACTAGACCTGAAGGAGGTCCCAGCTGGAACTCAGAGAGGGTGAGCAATTTGCCTAAAGTCACACAGCTAGTGAATAACAGAATGGCACAAGCTGGAACAGAGCGGGAGACACAGGGAGTGTCTAGGGACTAGAGCCCCACCCCTCCCTAGGGTGAGTAAACAGCCAAGGGAACAGTGAAAGTGAAAAATGGTGCCTGACCAGCAGGAGACCCTCAGGACTCTGCCAAGAGCTGCTACTAGAGTGTAGCATGTGTAGAGTGTGGAGAGGGTCAGGGAAAGAGGTCTGAAAATCTCAGAGGAGGAACTGGTGAGCTTCCTATTGACCACACATTCTCTCTTCCCAGCTGGTCGCAGAATTTCAAGGCAGGACCCCATCTCCTTCCTCTTTCCACCACCCCCAACAAGTGGTTACTAATCCTGTGCTTGAGCCCCCCAGTGATGGGGAGCTCACTATTGCTCAGGCAGTCAGTGCCATCTTTGAACAACTCTCCTGGTTAGGACCCTTGGATTTCTAAGCCTCCATCAGCCTCCCAGGAACTCCCTGGAGCCATCAGGTGAAAGCTAATTCTGCAAACAGATCAAGACCTCCTTAGGGCAAACAGCTGGAGGCCCTTGCTCTGTGCACCGTCATCACCACGTGGGTGTTCCCCTAATCCTCCAGGCAGGAGGCAACATGGTGCATCAAAGGGACACTTCCACCTTCTTTGTTCTAGAGGCATCTCTGGATCCATGATCCCTGGGCCACTTGGCCACAGTTCATTCTCTTGCAATTTATTTCCACACACTCCCAAGCATGATCAGAGGATGCTGGTAATACATCCCAAGGCAGGTAGAGGTAAGAGAGAGAGTCAAAGCAAGGATGAATCACTCATCCAGTGCACAGTGTGAGTGAGTACAAAGCACGCATGCACATGTCCAGCGGGATTAGGAGTCCCTTGGGGTTCCTACTCTCACCTTTAGCTGGGGCTAAGGCAGATGGATTTACCCACAAATTACCCAGGAAACAGCTGAAATGGGAGCCCCTGGCCCAGTGGCCTTGCCAGTCCCTTTTTTTGTAGGTCTTTCCAAATCTAGACCTGCTAACCTCATCTCTTTTCCTCTTTATTCCTCTTCCCAGGGATATCATGACCCATGAACATCTTACCAACAGAGAGTTTTAAGTTCTCAAATCATTTCACATTCTGTTTCTAATCTGATCTCCATATGTCTTGGGAGATAGTTAGGAGATGGGTTATTTCCCCATTTCACAGGTAGAAAAACAGGCTGGGAGGATAAGCTAGCAAAAAGGCTGGATAGAATAAACAAGTGGCCCAGAGGGACCTGAACCAGGTCTCTCGCCCCTGCTTTACATCCTTGGCTCAGGTATTTTCTGGCTGCCCTGAACCAACTTCCAACAAAGTGGGTCATCCATAGGCCTCAAAGATAAAAGGTTCAGGGACAAGTATACCTGACATGCAATGAATACGAGGTGCAAACCAGCACAGCATCAATGAGGAGCCCTGAGCTCCAGGTCTTTTGGGTAACTGAACTAGAGCTGAGGTTATAGCTCCAGCCTCCAGGCCTCAGACCCTGCTTCCCTTGCCTCAGCTCTGCAAACACTCAGAGGATGAGCTGGGAACCTTCCTGCTTTTTCGTCACCAGCCACACTGGGTACAGCCTGGAACAGCTTTCAGGAGCCAAGAAGATAACATGGAAGATGGGAGGTGCTTACACATTGAAGTCAGGAAGAGGAGTGGTCAGTCCCCTTGTCATTTGAGGTATCCACTCAGAGACCTCAAGGGAGTCACCTCTTGGACCTAACACAGATGCACTGACTCCCATGGATCCTGGGGTTCTCAGAGGAGGCGCACATAGCTCATAAGCAACAGGAAATTCAGGGACCAGGGAGTCCAGAAGCCCAAAGGTTCACAGTCAGGCAATGGCAAAGTTAGAACCATATCTCCGGGTCCTGTTTTCCAGTCCAGCAATCTGTAGCTGACTGTCATATGACCTTGAAAAATCCCTTCCTTCAGTTACCCCAGCTCTGTCATGAGGGGATGAGCCGGCTGCTCCAAGCCCATAAGCTCTGATACTTGGATTCCACAGTATCATGGAAGGCCTGAGAACAGGAAAGGAGTCCTGAGTCCCCCAGCTCCTGGTCGCTTAAAGTCTGTTCCTGGGAGAGTCCTAAGCTCTTGGGGTTAACAGTCTACCCAGGAACAACGGGCCCTTG
Source organism: Oreotragus oreotragus (assembly GCA_006410675.1). Taxonomy (NCBI): domain Eukaryota; kingdom Metazoa; phylum Chordata; class Mammalia; order Artiodactyla; family Bovidae; genus Oreotragus; species Oreotragus oreotragus. The sequence continues at coordinate 229,018 of SJYX01020966.1, forward strand.
CACTTGAGGCCTGGGCACACCTGCCCCTTGATTTACAGTCCTCTGCTGGGCCACCTCAGACACTGTGATCCGCCATGGCTACATCAGCCAGGCTTAAGTGGCAGTGAGAGGCAGTCTACTCCTGAGCCAAAGGAGCAATCTCTGGAATCTGGTAACAAGCGACCAGATCAGACTGGATGACAGATGGGGTTCCAATGGGGCTGGGCGAGAAGGAGAGCCACAGAGAATTCACACCACCTCTGATGAACCAATTAGTGATCCAGAGAAAAAGAGTGATCCCCCAAAATCGTTTTTTACAGGTATTCCAACGCCCCACATTAAAAAAATCCATGTAACTCCCCTCAGCCCAGCCCAAACACAGACCAAGGGTAGGGTTCCTGACTGTATACACACACTTATGTACACACAGGTGCACACACAGGCACACGCACACACACAAGCACCCACCCATGGATAACACACACTAGGCACGTGTACCACCAAGTACACCTGTACAAACACCTGAAATGGGAGAAAGATTTAGAGATTGGGGTTCTGAGGCCCTGGATCTGAGACCAGCCTACGTTGGGTAGGCCCAGATAACCTCCTCGGATCTGAGTTCATCCATCAAACGGAGACGCAGCACCACTTGGCCTCCCAGAGCGACAATGGTGACCAAGGGAACTGCTGGGAGCAGGTTTTGAAAACTGTAAGGAAGCTCTTGGGCTGTCTACACGGACTGCACCTGAGCTGGCGGGGAGTGTGCAGTCAGCAGCCTGAAAAGCAGCCTAACGTCTTAGAAGGAGATCTGGTGTGTGAGGCGGGCCCACTTTTCTATCCCAGCTCTGCGCTGCTCTAACTGACTGATTCTGAGCAAGTCTCTAGGCCTCCCTTTCCCCGTCTGTAAAACGAGAGGGTGGACCAGGAGGGCCTGATGCCCTGTACCTGTAAGGCCCTGCCTCCAGAGTGAGGCCTGCCTCTCACTCCTGTGTCTGGGGCAGTGAGGATCACCTGCTCTCTGGTGGCTCTTGCCCAGAGGAAAGAAGGAACTCTTTCCAAGAAGCAGGAATCCTTGAAGGAGAGGAAAGCCCAGTGCAGCCAGCCTCCCAAAGCACCTGGTCAACCAGGTGCGGGGGGTGGGGGGGTGAGGGGCATCCAAGTCCTAGTCCATGGGGCAGGTGCTGCAGGGTTATCAGCATCTGAGGATGGGGACATGCCTCTTCTGCCCCCTGCAGTCAGCTTCAGAGAGGGACTAGGGTGAGGCGGCAAGCGGGGACACCTTCTGAATTCAGGATGCCTCCCACCGAGTCCCGGAGGAGCCTAGTATTTGCCTTCCCCAGTCTCTGCCATGCGGCTGGGGAGGACAGGGAGGCCACTAGGCACCAGGCTTTGGGCGGTGCCACCCAGGCCTCCTCCACCCACCACATCGCCGTCTCCCCGGGGCTGAGTTAGGGCTAGCCAGTTCGCGCCCTCAGTCCGGGGACACCTCCTTACCCAGAACTTGGAGCCGAGCTCCCCGGAACCGCACAGAGCGTCCATGAGGTCCGGGCGCGGCCGCGAGGAGGGCGAGCACTATCGCCTACCAGCCCGGGACAGACCCAGCGACCGCCTGGAGCCGCCTCCGCCCTGGCGTTCCGCCCAGGCCCGCCCCCGCAAGCCCTTCCCCCGGGCCCTTTGGGTCGAATTGCGACAGCGCCTCCCCGAAACTGCGGCTCCAGGAAGGTTTTGGGGACAGGAGCGGAGGCCACTGACACAGTGACAACTCCTTCAGGTGGCCCCTGCGCCGCATCGAGAGAAGTCCCAGAGAGATGAAGCTGCTAGGGCGGGAGCTGGTCAACCCGCCCCCAGACTCTGCTCGGGGAGGGGCCCCCAGGAGTCAAGGAACGTGGAAAGGGACTTAACAGGACTCTCTCCGTGAATAAATCCCTGTCACGTTCATCTCTGAATGTCAGTCTCCTCATCTGTGAAATGGGAAGAGCTTGTGAGTTATCAGGGAACTGGCGGAGACCAACACACAATGTGCACGTGTGCGTGTGTGCGCGCGCGCGCATGTGTGTACACCCAAGGAGAGAGAATGGGCGGGGGTCCCAGGATCCTCCCATGATTTTCTTGAACAGTTGCCCACCTGAGGTTCTGCCCCTCCCTGATTTTCCACCAGCTGCTCCAGCCTTCACCTTTACTTCTGTAAAACAAGGATAAACCAGGTATCTGTGTCACAGGATTACTCTGGGGATTAAATGTGAAAGGTATGTAAAGCATGGAGCGTATCTCCTGGCACATTAAGTAGGCTCCACTTCAGCCTGGTAAGGGTGGGAGATGGGCAGGTGAGGCTCCAGGAAGGGCCCCACATTAGCACATCCCTCCTAAAACCGAGTCACCACATTCCCCATCTGTACTATGTGTTGGGGGGTCAATGGCCTCCTTCTCCTGCTTTCCACAGCTTGGCCATGCTGGACCCCTCCCTCCCTCAATTTTTAACTCCCCCAGTCATCCTCTCTTCCCTAATATGACCCCAGAAGCCAGTTCATCACCCCTCTTGAGGTTGAGAAAGAATCTCCCGTTACTCCAGCACCTCTTCCCTGCCTTTGCCTCCCAGCCTTGTTCCTGTCTGTAGGATCTGCCCAGGTGATCCCTTTCCTGCCCTTGTTCATGAAAGAAAATGTGTTCTTGCCTGGCTGCTCAGCAACAGGTGTAGGTGGGTGCCAGCAAGATAGCACAGAAGCCATGGCCACCTCCTACCCCTCTGGGCAGGCAGGAGGTCACCAGAAGGAAGTCTTCCCAGCCATGGGCTCTCAGAACAGAGATCTGAGCCAGCGTGGGAGGGGTGGAGGTGGGAGCAGCGTGGACAAGACTCCCCTTCCCCAGACAGGAGACTGGGGCCTCTCCCCTGCCACTGGGCAAGTCCTCTTAGCCCTTTGTCTGCCCCCCTCCCCTCCACTCACCCAGTCTCCCAGCCCCCTCCATCTCTGAGCCTGTCTCTGCAGTTTTCACACTCCTGTCACAGTCTGTCTTGGGTTATATTTAGTTGTGAAGAATCAGTCTTCTTTGCCAGTCTGAGAGGTTCCCAAGGGCAGAGATCGATGGTATCACCTCCACCCCCTGCCGCACCTTGAGTAGAATCTTTAGTATACTGTGTGACAAGCCCCTAGATAACCCTGGGACTCAGTTTCTTGAGCAACTTGGACAAGAGGCCATCTAGGGTCTCTTTCCATCCTGCTGATCTAGGCTTCCATGTGGAGCAGCTGGGAATCCTCCGCCAACCCTTCCTCTAGTTTAGGACTGGGACGCTTGGGTTCTGCCTTCAGCATTGTGGCTGCAGCACCATCCCTTTCGGCCCCAGCCTTCCCATTTTGCTGCTGGAGAGCCTTTCCCTAGCCTGTGGCATTGGGTGGGAGCCTCCAAGATTGAGATCACAGTGGGACACCTAGCAAGCCTTGCTTCCTCCCCTCTCTCTTGAGGCATTCATTGGGAGTTTGCTCTTCCTGGCCTCTCATGGAATGTGGCTCCTTTCACAAAACCATTGAAAAATAGCTACAATATTCCTAGGCATTAAGCTGCTGGTCATTCTCACCAAAGCAAGAAAAGTGAGGCCCTCCTTTTGTCCTGCAGAGTCAGGATGAGCTCCATGTCTTCTGAATGCTGGGCTATTTCCAAGCCTCCTCTGGGCAGGATAAATTTCCTGTGTCCTTTGCTGTTGTGTCCCCCTCAAGACTGCTTGGCGTACTCTCCTCCCTATGCCTCACTTCCCTTTCTGCACCTGACAAAACTCTACTCACCCCTGAAGATTTCACTCAAGCCCTACTCCCTCATGCCTTCCCTGAACCTCCCCCGCCCCAGTCCTGAGTAGGGATCCTTTCTCTGCACAGCTCTCCCTCCCTGTACGCTATCACTGATTGTCTTGCTTATCTCCCCCAAAAGACTAACACCTTAAAGATAACAGTGTTTGTTTTCTGTTTGTTTTTGGCTACATGGCATGCAGGGTCTTAGTTACCAAGAATCAAACACTGTGCCCCCTACAGTGGAAGTGTGGAGTCCTAACCATTGGATTGCCAGGGACTTCCCAAGGATAATCTTGTTTATCACTATATCCTCAGCACCCAGGATAGTGCCTGGCCAAGTTGGTCTTTAGGAAATACTTGTCGACTGACTAAACAGTAATCCCGTATCCTTAGAAGAAGTCACAAGTAGCAAGGCCGCTGGAGCACTAGGCACGGTCCCAGCAGTGAGCACTCTCTATTCTTCTTCAGAGTTTCCAGACCCAAGATGTTTCCAGCTTGAGGCTCCTGAGAGGAGGAGTAAAGACCAAGGGTTGAGCGGCAGCATACAGAGGGACTGAACCTCCCCCAGCTTGAATGGCTCCACCCCGTCCCCTCTGCCCAGCTGACTGCAGCTCCAGGCAGGATGCACAGAGAGTGTGCTGCGTCTCCCTTGCCAGAGAGCATCCCAGGGGAACTCAGCATCGGGAATTTCCTGGCAGAAAGATGGAAAGATAAGATAATTGCAAGGTATAGCTTTGAGCAGCAGTGACAGCAGAGAGAAGAAAGCAGAGCAAGTGGGTGTCAGGGAGACCCAGAGACAGGAAATCCTGCAAACAGGGAGAGTCGGTAGGAACTGATGGGACAGGGGGAGGGTATTAGAAGAGGAGAGGCTGCCGGTTCTCCCCTCCACCCACTGCTTGTTTTCTTTTAAAAGTCCATGACTTCTTGAAGGCTTGGACCACCCCCAAACCCCAAACCAACCTCCAACTCTCAAACTTCAGCTTTCTTTTCCCGGGGGGTGGGGGGGGCCTCATTCCTCCAGACCCCAGCCTGGTGGGGCCTACATGGGCCCTGCTTGTGGAGTCTTCAAGGAGGCCTCATGCTCCCAGTCTGCACTTTGATCTGATTTGGCAGGTGTGTGAGCCCTGGCTGCTGTGCCCGCTTCAGGAGTTTTCAAAGCAAGAAGAATTAATTAGCTCGGTGAGCCACAGTCAGCAGCTTCCACACCTGGACCAGGGCTAAGACACACAGAATTCCAACATTTCTTAGCAAAATCCCCTCCTGGGTTTTCACTGGAGCCACCACCTCCTTGATCTTCCTTGCTGTGTCCTCAGAGCAGGGCACCCGTTGACACCTAAACTCGCTTTTGAGAATTAATTCCCCTTCTGGAAACCGCTGTCTTGGGTTAGTCCTGGGTCCACTGGCTGTGGGCTGGGATCACAGGGCACCGTGGGCTCAGCACTCCAATGGCTGAGGCACAGATGAGCCCCTCACTGGCCCTGCAAGCCTGTTTGCTCCCATGGCGGGTGTACACAGCCCCTGTTTGTAGAAGGTGACCATCAGTGTTCGTCCTCTTCCTGGCTAGGTGCCTCCACAGAAGGGGCACCACGGGCGAAGGTGCTCACTGCCCTTCACCCACCTCCCTCCCCACCCCACCACCCCCCCAGGAAAGCTGAGAGGAGGAGAGGAGGTCATGGGGCACTGGGCTCGGATGGGCGGGGATTAAGGGTGACTTGGAGGCGACAATGTTTGGGAAGTGGGAGAGGTTTGGGTGGGGCAGGGGAGAGGGCAGGAGGAGACAAAGGAGAGGGTGGGAGGAGGAGGAGGGAGCAGGCGCGGAGCTTCAAGAGGAACATCACCCTAGGGAAGGGCGGCGCTTGGGAAACTGCGCTTGGGAAATCGCAGAGCCAGCCTTGGCCAGCTCTTGGCCAGGCACCTGGAGCTGAGGGACACGTTCCCCTGTGGTCAGGCCTCTCTGCACACAAGGGGAGGGCTATGGGCTTCTCTAAGCCTCTGAGGACACCAAACTGGGAGTGCAGGAGTACATTTCCATGAACACAAACGTGACTGCTTTGGGAAAGTCCTCCCTGGCAAGTTATTTTTTGATTAGGACGCCTCACACCACGTCCCATACCTTCTGCACTGGGACAGAGGCTGGGGTAGTGTGAAGTCAGTGGTCTAGAGGTTGGCCAGATCAAGATTCAGACCTCAGCTCCGCCGTCCCCTGGCTGCATAATCTTGGGCAAGCCACTGAAACCTTTCTGAACCCATTGCCTCATGGGAAAACGATAGCGGTGGTACTTTGTTTGCTAGAGTGTTGTGAGAAGTAGGTGAGAGGCTGCAGATGAGTCTCGGATTCGGTTTTTAGCGCTCACTCCGCTTGCTCTTCCTCGTCCTCCCGCCCCTAGATAGACCTTTCCCTGGACCTTGAGGTGGAGGAAAAAGGCAGCCAAGGCTGGGATGGGGGCCTGCAGCTGTTAACACAATTTCTTCTGAACCCACAAGAAGGCTGGAAGTAGAAGTGTCAGAAGTAGATTGCTTACCTCCCAGAGCCCTCACATCCCCGAAGCTCCTGGCCACTCTAACCCTGTCCTGGAGGCCCTAGTCCAAGGCCTGCTGCCCCCAACAGCCCCTCATCCTAGCCTCCTTCAGACTCCTCCACTCCCCACCCCCGATGTATCCTAGAGCAGAATCAAAACCATCCAGACAAGCATCATGAGATTAGCATCCTTGTTGTTAAGATTGTTAATAACATACTGTTAATAAGATTCAGCCATGTCATTATTTCTACTTCAGAACCCTTTTAATGAGACACAACAGCTTTCATCATTGATAAAGATTTTACATTTTTGGCAGAGAGGCCACAATTCTCTCCCCTGAAATATTCACTGAGGGGTCCTGGGGGCAGGGGATGGTTGGGAAGTCTGAGATTGAGGGGAGGGAGAAGCAGCCCAATTCTCTGGCTTCACCTTGACCCAGATTCCAATAACGATTAGAAGAAAAAAAGACCCCAGAACATCCTCCCCAAATCTCCTACCCTCATTAAGGAATAGACGGCTACAGAATGCTACCAAAATATAAAAGCTTAATCTACAGACCTAGGTGACAAAACTCTAGGAATTTTGTGTAGATTTGCTTTTTTTTTTTTTTTAAAAAGGCAGTTCCTACATGCAACCCCCATCTCCCTATCCAAAGAGCCCAGAGGAAAAAGAGTTTTATGCTACTGCACACCCTAAGAGGATAAAACCAGGTGTTTGTGTCAAGGAGTGGTATTATTTCTGTCCAAAAGAGCAGTTAGAAAAACTTTCACCAGCTTAGAAAATACTAGGTTGGACAAAACTTCAGGTCCAACCATCCAGCAGCCTCCCCCACCTTACCAGGATCCCAGGTTCCAATGGGTGATGTGGGTGAGAGCTGCCAAGCCCAAGCTGCCTTTCAGGTTTCAAGAGTTCTGAGGTTTGAAGGTGCTAAGGGTAAGGGATTCAAGGGATTGGGGTTGGGGCAGATGTTTGGGGGTGGCTGGCAGGCACAGACTGGGTGAGCCTGTGGTTAGTGTCCTTGGCACGATGACACTATTTTGTTTCAGACAAAAGAATATTGCCTATGATAGTACCAGAAACGGGGAAGGCAATGGCACCCCACCCCAGTACTCTTGCCTGGAAAATCCAATGGACGGAGTAGCCTGGTGGGCTGCAGTCCATGGGGTCGCTAACAGTCGGACAGACTGAGCGACTTCACTTTCACTTTTCTCTTTCATGCATTGGAGAAGGCAGTGGCAACCCACTCCAGTATTCTTGCCTGGAGAATCCCAGGGATGGGGGAGCCTGGTGGGCTGCCGTCTGTGGGGTCGCACAGAGTCGGACACGACTGAAGTGACTTAGCAGCAGCAGCAGCAGTACCAGAAAGGAGATTCTGGGCTATGCTGCTGGCGCCTCCTCCTCCCCACCTCCGCCCCAAGACTGCCTAACTGCCTTCACCACCCCCCCCACCCCTGCCCCGCCTCCTCAGCGGGTTCCCACTGGGCAGGCAGCTGCAGCCAGTGTAAACACCTTGGCGATGCTCATTTATCACCCCCCAGGGGGCCATCTCCCTATCAACTCCACTGAGAGGTCTCAGCCCTGGCCCCTCATTTTAGGAGGGAGTAGCTCACTGTTTATATAGCTTAATCCCATTGCCAGCCCTGATGGGGCAGTGCCTGCAGTGCCAGGGCCCTGTTGGTGACCCCCAAACCCCCAGGGCGACAGGCTGAAGCCCAGACCACTCAGGCCACCCTGGCTGAAGCCTGAGAAAGGAAAACGCAGAAGTACTTGCCTCCTTCCCGCAAGCACCCCTCGAATCCCCATTACAGCAGCTGAGACGCCTCCTTCAGCCTCAAGTCAGCCTCATTAAACAAAAACAGCTTCATTATGCCAATTTCCAGCTTTCTATGTGGGGCTGATCGCTGTCAGCAGAAATAAGAGTTAATCTGGCATCACTCAAATTCACAGAGCTGCCTGGCTAAAAGGAAGCGATAAAGCTTTGATAGAAGCAGGAGTATACCCTGCTTGTCCAGCCTGCCACCAACAGAGGGGCTTCTCTCTTCCCTCACCCCTAGGTGGCCAGGCTGTATCCTCTCTCTCTCTCGGTACTGTGTGCGTGTGCGCGCATGTGCGCACGTGGACACACACACACACACGGGAGCGTGCGCACACACACACACGCACACACACAGGCAGCTCTGACCCCTTCCCTCCCCACCACCCACTCCCCATCTCCAGGAATCTTTGTCCAGTGCCATCTGGAAATACCTAACTCTGTCTCTTTGGCTTTTACTCTGGACCGTGATTAACTTTTTATTTTGGAAAATTACTTTATTATAGATATAGATATGTATGTATGTATATATAAAAAGGTTCCATTTCATTTGTAAAATCTTTTTCTTTTTTTTCCCTACAGAAAATGATGACAAGATTAAAGGAAAAAAATAAGTTACATTACAGTTTCCAAAATGGTTCTTGCTCTCCACTGAAGATGGGCCCCCGTCAAGGCTGTAGTGCACTCTCGATCCCAGCTTGTGCTTTGCAAGAAGAGGGAACATAACTAGACTAGTTATTTTAGGTTAAAATAGCCAAGAGACAGACGCCTTCGCCTCAAAAATATTCTGAGACACATAAAAGCAGAAGGGAACGAATCTCTTCAGTCACAAAATGTCGTACATCCCGCAAATACTAGATTCAATTAATTTAATAAAATAGAATATACATAGAGATTCTGCACAAACGTATTGCTTTCTCCCAACAGCTCCTGGTGTCGGGAACCTCAGCTCTGCTGGGCCTCTCTCTCCACTTGGAGCCAAGGTGGCCAGGGCTGTCCAGAGCCGGGGCTGCTGCTGTTAACTCTGGAAATTCTGCTTGCCGGTGCCCAACGTCACTGAGGCAAGGAGGAGCACCTCCTCGGTGCCCATTTGGAGCCTTTCAGGAATACAGCCCAGGAGGAGGAGCTAGGATTTGGCACCCAGTGGAGAGAGGTGAGTGGGAAATTGGGGCAGGACTCAGGGGTCCAGGTCTGCTGGGTCACAGGATAAACCAGAGAGACTCAGCACGTCTTTCTTTGGGGAGGGTGAGGCAGCCATGCTGTCGGGAAGGCCAGAGGCCAAGGGATCCTTGGAGTCGCTGGACGGAGCCCTCCGGCGGAGGCAGACACCAGGACTGGGTGGGGGCCGAGGGCCCTGGCTCTGGCCCTCTGGGGGGTCTACGGAGATGCTGGGTGGGCTGAGTTTCTTCTTGGGCCGGCTCCCAGCTCCCCCTAGAGGCTGGCCTCCAAGGCTAGAGGGATCGGGGCCCAGGGTGGGTTGGGAGCCGCTGTCCAGGCAGCTGACCGCGATGGAGTGCCTCCTCTGTTCATCTAGCCAGGACGCCGGCCGGCGCGGGCAGCCCTGTGCCTCCACGCTGAAGCACTTCTTCAGGTCCCGTGCGGACGGGGCTTCCTCCTGACTGTCCATGGGCAGGAGGTCTCCTGAAATCCAGCTCAGCTCCGTGTCCAGCTCTAAGCTGCTTCTGGTCTCTGGTGGGCCCTTGCCCCACTTGGGTTCTGGGCCTGGGCAGGGGGCTGACGGGGGCATGTGCTTCAAGATCTTGCTCTGGCTGCGGGAATGCGGCTGAGCCTGGGTGCTGGAGCGGCCCCAAAAGGAGGAGGCCCGGGCCAGCGGCGGGGAGGGCCCACTCACCTCTGACAGCAGGTCTTCCCTGCTGCCCAGGCCCTGAATGTCCAGGGAATCCGTCCTTATTGCTGCCTGTATGGGGCAGGGGGAGGGCTCAGCCGGCAGGCTTCCTCTCCCCCATGAACTGTCCCACCTGGCAGGTCAGACAGCCCCTCCGCCCCCTCCATGGAGCTGCGGGACCACCCTAAGCAGGGGTCCTCAGTGCCTGCTCTTACTGGGAGAGAGGGGTCAGGCACTGTTTGCTCTCTGGTGTCCCCACCCCCCAACCCCAGGCCTGCAGGAACTACTCCATGCAGCTCCCAGCCCACGTGATCCCAGAAAGCACTGGGCCCACCCTGCTCCCCAGCTGTCTCCTTCACACCTCCTAGCCTCTGCACAGGCTATTTCTCTGGCCTTATATATCCTTCCCAAATGGCAAGCATCCTTTGACTTTATGGGCTCAAGTACTCTGTGAGGTAATATCTGACCATCTTTACCCCAAAGTAAAACTGACTCCTTCCTCTTCTGCTCTCTGCTGCACCACACACGCAAGCACCCTGTTGCTGCAGGGACCTGATGGGGTATTTGTCTCTGCCGTTATACCATGGGCTCCAGAGGGCAGGCGTTGTCTCATTTGTCCCTGTGCCCAGAGCCCAGACATGGAGGCTGCTCAGTCAATATTTGCGAAGCAGCTGAGGACTGTGCCTGTTCCCAAAGGTGATGGATTACAGCAGATGCTCAGGGAGCTATCCTCACACATGCGACACACACAGCATGAGCAGCAGCCTCGTCATGGGGGGCAGACAGGCCTCACCTGGCTACCCGAGCCTTTGTTCTGTGCTCCTTGAGTGTGGGATCTGGAAGCTGGGCCCTGGGAGTCACCAAAAGTGGAGACACCCAAAACATGCCTTGTGCCCCTTAGCTAGGTCTACAAGGACAGAGACTTGTGGGGCCGCCCTGCCCATGGAAAAGGAATCCAGAGACCCAGGTTCTATCTCCAACCTGACATGTGTCCCTGGACAACCATGATCCTCTCTGGTCTCTGGCTTCTTCTTTTGACCACTTTGCTTTGCCTAGAATTGTGTCCCCAGCATCTAGAACTCAGTCTGGCACATCATTGGCACACAGTAAACGTCTGCTAGGAGAATGGAAGTGGCAAGCCTTATCATCACCAACAGGCTAGGATTCCCAGCAGAGAGGCCAGCCCCGGCCCGTGCCCACCCACTATACCAGCTTACCTGGCGCCTGAGTGGCCTCTGAGCCAAAGGGGAGCGGCCTGGTGGGGGCAATTTGGGGATGGTGCCCCAGGTGGGAGCACCATGGGGCTGGAGCAGATGGGGTGCATCTTTGGAAAGCCGCGGGATATAGCTGGTGTCTGCTGGCTGGGAGTGGACGGACAAGATGGAGCCTGTGAGGGGAGGCGGGGGGTAGAGAAAAGACCTGGACAGTCAATGTGCCGGCCCCCACCTGAGTCCCTCCCATCCACTGTCCACTCTTTCCCAGCTGGGGCCCCTGCTTTCACCACCCCATCCCCACCCTGGACTGAAAGCCGCTCCCCTCAGGCTGGGGGCTCCCTCAGGCAGGGGCAGCTGACCCCTTCAGGCTGGGGGCTCCTCAGAGCTAGGAGAGGCCTCTTTGGCTGCCTCAGTACCCCTACTTCCAGAGGGCAGGACTGAGCTTAGGCAAGGACGGATCTCCCAGTGTGAGCCAAGCGGGCCTGCCCCCAGCCTTGGTACCTGACTGAGCTCTGGGGAGCCCCCAGCCCCTGTGTCCCAGGGACCCCTCGGCAGTGCTCCCATCCCGGCACATGTAGCTGTCATTGGGCAGAGAGTGCGTTCGGCTGACCCCAGACTTCCGCACAGTCAGCAGATCTGGTCCCAGCATGACGGGCACCTCCTCGGGGTGGGACTCCATCTGCAAAAGGAACAGTGCGGGGGGTGGGGGTGGGGGAAGTAGGAGGAAGAGGGGCATCAGATTGGGTAACTGAGGCAGAGCTAGGCGATGGGACTCAGAAGCCCACCACCCCATCCAGACCCTGGCCCCCATCCCCTCCCTGGACAAGGTGGTGATGGGATGAATGTGGTTGGGGAGAAGGACCAGACACATGGATGAGCCTTCCAAATACAGAGAGGAAGTGGGTAGGAGGATGCCCTGCCCCCAGAAAACTATTCATACTACATCTTGGAGCTTCCCACTGGGGATGACGGAGAGGTGAGGAGGTGTTCAAAGGAGGGAGAGCAGCCCCCAGCCCCCAGCCCTGCAGGCAGCCCAAGAGCTCATACTCAAGGCCTCACTGAGAGGCTCTGAAGCTGCACAGTGAAGGGTTAAAAGCTAACAGCACCAGCCGCCCTCAGCATCCCACCTGGAGATTGCCTGGAGAATCCCGTGGACAGAGGAGCCTGGCAGGCTACAGTCCATAGGGTCACAGAGAGTCAGACACGACTGAAGCGACTTAACACGCACATACTCCCTATCTCAATTACTGTGCTGGGGCTGTGGGGGGATTGACGAGGACCTTCCCAATGAGTAGAAGAGGAGGCAGCCAGAGACTCCCTGCAGAACAGAGGCTGTTTGATCATCCAGTTCTTAACGCAGCCGCAGCACCCAGCACTACACAAGGGCTGGGTTAATGTGAGCTGAATGACAGATGAACACTAAGGGGATGGGTCACAGCTGGTTTACCCACTGCCCCACCTCTTTTTAATTAAACAATGACTCTGGCAGGTGGTGGGTGGTGAGCAAGGCCTGGATACCATGGGCTCAGGCCTCCCTTAGTGGACAGACTAGAAATGAGAGTGGATTTTTTAAAATCGTATTTCAACGAAAGGCAGCCATCAGCTTTTGACCCCAGATGGAGGGAAACAAGATTTGTTCCCAAGAGATTTCTCCAGGTCTAGTTCTCATTCCTAGTTCTCATGTCCTTTGCTAGTTCTCGGAGAGGCCGTAGATTCCTGTCCCCTTGCAGACTCAGCCAGGTAAGTAGTCCCAGCAGGCCTGAGAATGACTGTCAGAAAACAGTCTGGATCCTCTGCTTCCTCTCTCAGCCCCAGGCTCCACTTCTGCCAACCACTCCAAGACCCCCAGGGACCCCGAATCAGTGGTCAACAGAGCCCTGCTGTGAGAAATGGGCCCCTGTCCCTCCTTAAGTCCCAAGAGGAGGGGAAGGTAGGGAGGAGGGGGCTGCTCACTGTTAGATGTGGATGGGAGAGCTGGGTAAAAGTGGGAAAGCTGTCAGAACACAAAGAAGCCCCTCTGGACGTGGGGACACCCAGGGACAGTGATAGGGGAGACAGGAACACCCCCCCCCCACCCACTGGGTGGAGAAGGGCATGATGGTAGCAGCAGAGATGTGCCTCTCACCCAGTGTGGTGGTGAATGGCTCATGTTGTGGGGAGGTGGGAAGGGGAGGTGGGAAGGAGGAGTGCAGGGAGGGGGAGNGAGAAGGGCATGATGGTAGCAGCAGAGATGTGCCTCTCACCCAGTGTGGTGGTGAATGGCTCATGTTGTGGGGAGGTGGGAAGGGGAGGTGGGAAGGAGGAGTGCAGGGAGGGGGAGGGCTGGCCTGCACGGGGCTCCAAATACAAAAACCAACTCTGTGGCCAGACAGGCACATTGGTCAGCTTTCTGATAACACCTCTGTTCTGAGCTCTGTCACTCTTGGGTATCTGGATTAACCCTTTCACAACTGCTGCCCCTGGGCCCTCTGGGCAAGGCCCCAGTTGAATCTTATTTAATTTCTTTGTCCACAGTGGGGGACCTTAGTAAAGCCTGGGGCACTAAGTGCTGCCTCTGGGTAGGGCTGGCAGCAGAGTGAGGGGGTAGGGATCCGGAGCCCCTGCAGTCAGCCCGCCCCTGGGGGGCTGGGGAGCAGTGGGGGGCTGTGTGTATGTACATTGCTCGCCAGGGCACTAAGTAAGAGTGTGTGAGTGTCATCAGGCAAACAGTCATCCGTCAGAGCTAGAGAGCAGGACAGTTCAGACACAATCTCTGACGTCAAAGACAGAGCCTCCATCTCAGCTAGAGGGATCTAGACAGGGAGAGAGATGGTCAGGCATAAGAAACCAGGACATTGCGCGCTCTCACATGTGCACACACACACATGCACACACACACACAGTCCCTCTCCCCTCTCACACACAGCCTCTTATTGTCCACCGAGCATAAGGAGAAAGTCCCTCCTTTCTCTCTTCCCTCCCCCTTCCCAAGTAAACTGAGAGCACCTCCCCTCCCCCCACTTCAACCCCCTGCGCTGATCAGAGAGGCTGCACAGGCACCAAAGAGCTGGGGCAAACACTGACAAAGCGAGGAGGAGACGGAAACACGAGGAGGAGACAGGAGACACGAGGAGGAGACGGAAACACGCTCTAAAGATGCTGCAGGAATCCTGACAGCCCCTCCCACATGACCACCATCCAGGGAGGGAGCAGGCTTCAGACTCTTACAAAGAAGATACCAGGAAAAAAAAGAAAGAAAAAGAAGGAAGGCCCGCAAAGCGCCTCTCTGCTCCCAGCAAGACAGAGCAGCGTAGGGGGTGCTGGGGACAAAGCTGCCAGCCTGCCGACCGCTTTCTGCCTATTCCCTCTGCTTCCAAAACCCTGGCAGGACTTGGCCTGCCCCCGAATCCTGGCATCTCCCCTCCTGGGCCCTCCGCCACCTGCCCTCTCCAGCCTGGGTTCTGGGAGGGCTCTCCTGTCGCTGGCCTGAATTGGGCACACTCAGCTGGGCTAGTACCCCATCTGGCTGGCTCACCTGGGATGTGCAGCTGGGCTTCAGTGCCTGCAGGACCCTGGAGGAGAGTGGGGCCATGCCTCCCAGATAGGCTGACTGCCTGGCCACCCTCTCAACATCTTCTTCTCCCCCAGCCCCTTTCCCCATGACCTTCCTTCAGGATGAGAGGACTCAAGAATGGACTTGATCTCTCAGGGGTCATTCTAGGTCACTGCCAGGTTCAGGACCCTATAGTCTATCTGAGCCTGAATCCAGCAAGACGTCAGGAACCCTAGAGCAAGGTCCCTTCCTATTTAAGGATCATTGTCCATTTCTTTGACCAGGCTAACAGGTGTCCCAGGTACTGGGAACATGCTTGCCCACCCCATCATCCATCATGGCCCATGGAACACTAGGTTTTCAGCTGAAACTTGTCTCCTTGCTTCCACTCTGGGTCTACCAGGGGCTTTCCTGCAGGCCCTGACTTAGGAGGAGGGTTTTAGGGTGCACCTCCAAGTGGACGGGGTCAAAGGTGGCAAGACAGGTCCCAGGAGGAGAAGGAAGAAGACCCCAGGAAGCAGAAGACTGCACTGAGATGGGATTGGAGGAGAAAAGCATGTGCTGCTGTGGGAAAATGCAATTCTTGGGGAAGAAGCCAAGTCCTCTTTCAAACGAGGTCCTTGAACCCACTCCTGACCGGAGCCTTCCATCCCCTCTCAGGGCCAGGTCAGAAGCCACAGGCTACAGATAGCATCCACCATGCCCAGCGGTTTCCATAGCTTAAAAGGCCACCAAACAGAACTAGTGGGGAGGGCAGTGGATACAGAGAAGCAGCAGACTGCGGCCCAAGATGTGTCCCTCAGTGGGTCCCCTGGCCACCTGCACTCAGCCCCAAAGCACCTCTCTCCTGGATCTCGTTCATCACTCTGACCATCTGCTAACCCACTGCCAACTCATCTTCTGCGCCTCTTTCCTTCCAGGTTCTTTCTTAAGGTTGCCCTCTCCAAACCCCTCCTCCATCTACTCTTCTCCCTCAGAAGTGTTATCTCGGCATCCCTGCTTCCAGCTATGTGTTCCAGAGGTGGATCTCCAACCCCTGGCCACCTCCTGCCAGGCCCAGTTCAACTGAGGTAAAGCTGTTCTTTCCCCAGACACCCAGTGGGCAGGAAACAGCCCCACCTCCCCAGAAGCATGGCACAGCATGGCACAGCCCAGCACAGTCAGGGGAAGGGGCACAGCACAGGGACACAGTAACCTGTGGGTCGGAGCCGCCTGGGCTGCGGGCAGGAGGGAAGGCAGAGGGCTGGCCCCCTGGGCCTGCCAGCTCGTCCATCAGCTTCAGCTCCCCATCCAGGGAGCCCTGGATCAGCAGGGATATGGTGTCAAACAGCTGTCTGTCCTGGGGAGGACCAGCCCACAAAGGGAGCCAAAGAGTCAGGGGAGTGAGGGTCAGAGGAGCAGTGACGGGAAGTGTCATGGCAGGGATGGAGAAGAGACAGAGGAAAAGAGGAGGTCACATACATGTACACACATGCGCGCACACACGTAACAATAACAACAGAGGGAGAGCAAGCGGGCAGTGGGGAAGGTGGGCAAGAGAGAGGTGGGAGGAGGAAGGAGAGATAGGAGATGGAAAACAGGCGAGCCCAGAGGGAGAGAAGGGGAAAGAAAGAAAAGATCAGGAAGAAAGATTGAGAGACGGCATCAGGCAGGTTGAGGGTGGGGGAGGAAGGAAGTTTGGCAAAATCAGGGCAAGGGTAAGAGAGAAACAGGTAGGAAACAGAAAATAACCTTGAACCTAAAAGCCAGGAAGGGAAGTCCCAGCCAAGCTGGAGGCACCGGGACAGATGAGCCAGCAAGTGTGCCAGTGGCTCGCTGGGGCGGCCCCACTCTGCAAGTGTGGGCAGCCATCTCTGGGGACAGGCTAGGGCCTGCTTACCTCTCCACATCGAGGCAGGAGGGTCAGGTGAGTCAGGAGGAGCCCTAGGGGCTGCTTGCTGCCCGCTCCCTGTACGCCACCCACCAACGAGCCACTGAACACTCACAGCACCCGCCTCTAGAGGCGGAGGGGGGGTTCTCTGCTCACCATGGGGTGCTCCAGGGAGAAGTGGGAGGCTGCTCCAGTGTGGGGTGTGGCATGTGGGGCCCCAGGTTTGGGGCTGTCGGGGCCCTCGACCCCAGGCCAGAGGAAGGGGCTGCCCAGTGGTGAGGGGGCTTGTGGGCTGAGCGTCTTCATCTCTAGCTCCAGTTCAGCCTCCAGCTCGGCCTCCTCCTTGGCCTCCTTGTTGCTCTCCTCCAGATGCTTCATCAGCACGGCAATGACCACGTTGACCAGCACAAACTGGGCTGTCAGCACGAAGGACACGAAGTAGATGGGGGAGATGACCGTGTTGTAGCAGGTGGACTCCTGGTCACAGTCCCGGAGGGTGTCCTGGGGAGGCAGATTAGAGGAGTGAGGTTGGGAGGGCCGTGGACAGAGCTTTCACAGGAAGTCAGGTCTCCAGTGAAACAGAGCTTTGCAGGGGACAAGGAAGGCCAGGAGGAGGGAGAGATGGTGTCCGAGGGGCAGGACAGCATGAGCCACTGTTCTGGGAGGTGTGAGTCGGAGAACGTCCTGGGGAGAGGGAGTCCCAGGGTGTTCCAGCATGGAGGCTGGAAGGTTACATGCTCTTATTCACATCGAGTCCAACCTGAGCCAAGAAGTGGGGCCATCTCCTTGAGGCCAGAGCCAGCCCTGGGAGGGGCCTCACTGCGGGGGCTCTCACCTTCATGATGCCATTCCAGTTGTCACCTGTGGAGACTCGGAAGAGGGTCAAGAAGGCCATGCCAAAGTTCCGAAAGGTGGCATGCCGGCCCAGGCCCTCGCAGGGGTGTGTCTCATCACACTCTGAGGAGGAAGGAAGGGGAGACAGGCTTGGGTTAGCCCAGGAGTCCCTGAGTCTCCAACCCTGGCCCCTCTGCCCTCCCTACCCCAACTCACCCAGATCTCCAAAGAGCTCCACGCCCAGAGCTGCAAAGATGAAAAACAACAACATGAAGAGAAGTCCCAAGTTCCCCACCTGGAAAAGAGGAAAAGCAATGGGAAGGCGCCACTAGACTCCGAGCCAGCTCCCCCCGCCCGGAGAGCGCCCTCTCCTTCCCGAGAGGACCCTTCCCACCCACTCCCACCTCCCAGCTACCTGGGGCAGGGCCTGCATCACTGTGTCCAGCAGTGCCCGCATGCCCACAGCCATCTTCAGTAGCTTTAGCACTGCAGAACAGGACAACGTTGGTACCACAGGTAGGGTAAGGACTTTAGTTCTAGGCCCTCTGCTTTTCATTTTTATTCATTTGCTTTTTTATCTAGTACTTTTACAGTATTTGCTCTGTGTCAAGTGCTATTTGGTAGACTTTACAAATAGGAACTCAAAACCTTCACAACTCTGTGATGTAGATGCAGTTATTATATCCCATTCTATGGCTGAAGAAACTGAGAGAGATTAAGTGACTTAAGTAACTTACCCACAGTTACCAGCTTCTAAGTGGTAGAGCCAGGATTCAGATCTGGTCCAGGCAGTCTGGCTCCAGTCTAGGCCACACTGATTTTCGCTGTCCCCAGGCCCTTTCTCGGCAGGCTCCGTCTCTCCCCTCCCATCTCCCAGGCCCTGGATATCCCCCCCACCCACACTGCACCATCAGCCCTGCATAGGTCCTGGAGTGGAGTCTGAACCCCAAGAGTCAAGAAAGATCTTCGGGCACTGGATCCCCTGGGGCATCTCCCTGGAAAACATGTGCCCGCTCCTCCATCCCTCACCCTCCACTCCCTTTTACCTGTCCTGGAAGAACCGTCGAAAGCCAAAGGCCACCAGTTTGAAAACTGACTCCAAGACAAAGATGACAGTGAAGATNAAGGTCTTCGGGCACTGGATCCCCTGGGGCATCTCCCTGGAAAACATGTGCCCGCTCCTCCATCCCTCACCCTCCACTCCCTTTTACCTGTCCTGGAAGAACCGTCGAAAGCCAAAGGCCACCAGTTTGAAAACTGACTCCAAGACAAAGATGACAGTGAAGATATAGTTGCAGATCTTCAGAGCCTCATCCAGGATCTGGCAGGGATGGGGGCAAGATGCAAGGTCTCTTAAGACCCAGGGAAGATGCCCGTCCTGATCCTTCTATCATTCCTCCCAGATCTGGGAGGCAGTGTGAGCCTAAGAGGAACTTCCCTCCCTTCTCACCATGATGGCTGGTCATTGGCCATCGCTCTAGGATAGAGTAGGTTTCTTATTCACATGAATGATCCAAACTCTGTGTTGAAAGATCTCTCTCCTTGAGGGATGGTGAGGAGATCACATGCGAATGTGCTGGAAGGCACGGAATGCTAGAAGCGAAAGGGATCTTTGCATTGTCAATTCAGTGTCCTTATTTTACCGATGGGAAAACTAAGATGTGGAAGGCAGATGATGGAAGCTGATCTGAGAAGCAGCAAGATCACAGGTGAGGTCTGGAGCTGGATACTGACTAGAATCTAAATTCCAAAAGGGTAGGCACAGATCTGCCTTCTTTATCCTCACAGGTCAAGAACACTGAACATCTTTCTTTCTTTAAGGCAACAAATATCTGCGGGGTGAAGAATCCAGCTCCTTCACTTCCCAGTTAGTTGGTCAAGTCAACTAACCTCTCTGAGCCTCGGTGTCCTCACCTGTCAAACCAAGACAAGACGGCCCTTCACAGGTCCCTGCAAGTGGGGCACGAGGGTCCCCTGTAGGGGCCGAGCACTGGCCTGAGGTGCCCTGACTCGGGCTGGGTTGGCTTCACCCACAGGCTCATGACGAGGTGGGGCCCAGAGGGCCAGTCACTCAGTCCTACCTGGGGCTGCTGGTAGTGCTCCATGGCCATAGTGACCACGTTCAGCCCAATGACACCCGTGATGAAGAGATCCAGGTAGTGGCTGGTACACAGGTGGTGGACGAGGAGCCGGAAGCGGGAGTAGTCTGAGTAGTAGGGTTTGCACTGGGCTTCTGGTGGGGCAGCAGGGAGAACAGAGCAGCCATTGGGCCCTGCCCACTGTGCCCCCTCCACCCACAGTCCCTGACAGCCACCAGCCTCTAATGCCAGAGCTGAAACAGTCCAGCGTCATCAGCATCCTCGCACTCCACGCACTGCTCTTTTTGGGCAGAAGCCCCTCTCTTGGTGTTTCCCCTTCAAGCATTTGTTCTACTGGCTGTGGTTGGGCACAGAAGGGGTCAGGACATGCGGGGCTCCCCACCCACAGTAGACACCGGGTGAGCCCCCTCCCCGAGGCAGCCTCCAAAATCCAGCAGCCCCTGGTAACACCCTCGACTTGGTGTTCTGCAGTAAGGTCCGATCAATAGACAAGAAACAACGGATCTTATTGGCTTCAGAGGAAGCTCCATCAATGGAGAGGTGAAGGCGCTTACTCCTTTACCGAGCTTAGACTCTTGAGGGGAGCAGAGGAGATTACAACAGCGCTGGGATTTGGAGATAAAACCGGAGACTGGAAATTGGACGTCTTCTTGGCTGACTGCGCCGACCCGCTCAGAGGGCCTCCCGCGGTGGGGGCAGGGCCTGGGGCTCCTGAACCCTCATTCGGGAGAGGGCAGCGGGGAGGCCACAGGGCTCACCCAGTTTCTAATGAGGCACTGCCCAGTCTGCTCCTGGGGACCAGGGCAGCTTCCCCTGCAGGCTGAGCTGGAAGCAGGAAGCACTGTCTGAGATCTGTCAGAGGCATCACATTTCTCTTGTAATTAGTGAACCACTTAGTTATAAAAATTATCATACCAGGTTGACCTACTAAGCAGGCAGAACAAATCTGGGGCCAGGAGATTACAGGGGCCCCCTCCTCCAGGTGTGAGGAAAGGCCACACCAAGTTGGGGATACATGTCATCAAAGGCAGCCACAAAGAAAGAAGAGGCACCGCATGGGGGCCTTGGGGCAACCTCAGGTCCCAGACAGCTCTTCCCCCTCAGGAAGTCTACGGCGGAAGCCAGCCAGGGCTGTAGCCTCTGAGGACTGTGCCAGGGCGGCAGGAAGCTTTGGCTCAGGCCAGCTTGGTTAAAACTGTTCTTTCCCATGCAGGACTATTAAACAGAGAGGTAAACTGAGGCAAGGAGTGGCCTGGGTGGGCCCCCACCAAAGGCCGAAGGAAGAAGAGTGCCCGAGAGCTGCCCGTTCAGCCTCACCAGCTGCCGCGCTCCAGCATCAGTCTTGAGGTGTGGATAACCGAAAGGCAGAAGGTCCCAGTGATCTGGTGCACTGCAGGATGCATTAGGCCATATTTTTGTTCCCAGAGATGGGCCAGCCAACCATGACTTTGTTTGCTCAGGCAGCCCTCTGGGCCCCCAGGAAGATGGGGGTGGAGAGGCCAGGGACAGGGGACAACATAAGGCCACAGGTCATCCACACAATGATGCGATCACGGCAGGTGGACCTGGTGAGCCAGCCTCTTCCTTCCTTCCTTCAGTACCCACAGAACAAGAGGGCGCTAGTCGCCCAGCGTTGCCTTAGCAGCTGGAACTCTTTCTCTGCATTAATCTCCATAAGTGCCGAGAGCACTCGATCCCATTATGCTAAAATATGAATGGAGAATTAACTAAAATGTTTGAATACAATTAGGTTAGAAAAAGCGGCTCCTTATTAGCCCTGTTATTAGCTGAGACCATGCAGAGGACAGGTTAGAGAGTCCCTCCTACCCTGTCACCCCAGTCTGTCTGTGCAGGCAGCCCCAGGCCAGATGGAGCTGCTGCTACCTCCTCCTGGCCTTGCTCTAGGAGCCCAAGGAGTGGGTGGAGGCCCAGAGGGAAGGTGGGGCAGGTTGACTGAGGCAGGGCATCTGTTCACAGAGACCAGTCGCAGGCCCTTGAGGTGTGTACAGAACCCCTCCACCCTCAGTCCTGACCCCAGACCAGCAGGTGCCAAGGCTGCGAGAAATCCCTCCGTTAGAGCCCAGGCCCAAAGTGCACCAGGGCCAACCTGATAAGCATCTCCTTGGCCAACCCCTTTGTTTTACAGAGAGAGAGGCAGCCCATCACAAAGTTATGTACACTGTGAGGCAGCGACCAAGCCAGGGCCTGGAGAGTCCCTCACCGGCTGCCAGGCGGGTTTAGACACAAAGCCTTGGGGCTTTGGCCCAGAGGGTGCCCTCGAAGCTTGTCCAAAGGCTCTCACTATTGCGCTCTGGATGATGTCACCTGTTTTGTCCCTGGCCCTCGGTTCTACAGGCAAGAACCAGGGCTCAGAGAAGAAACGGAGACCCCCGGGGCAAGCTTTGGAGGGTCTGCTGCTGCTCTGACAGCTCCAGCTGTAGCCCAGGAGGGGGTCTTGACCAGTGGTCACTGGCATTTCGGCTGCCCTGGCCCTGTCTCCCTGCCTCCTACCTGTATGAGTTACCTTAGGCAGAGAAAATACCAGAGTCAGACAGTGAGGAGAAGAGCACCCCCCTGGACTGCTCAGCCCCCAGTCAGGGGCAGGAGTAGAGGAGAGGGGCAGGAGGGGGTGCAAGGCTGTGAGTGAGAGCCAGAGGCACAGTGATTTAGTAGGGGTCACTGGGAGCCCGAGGCACAGCCAGGGCAGAGGGTTTGCAAAGGGGAGCGGTGGAATAGGAGGAAGGCAGGGGTCACTCCTAGGGACACAGGTCCCCAAGACAGAGGCCAACTTCAGCTGCTGTAGCCAGGCCTGATCAGTGGGTCCTGGTAAAAGGAGAGAGGGCAAGTTGGAGGCAGGTGCCACAGGAGGCCGAGGGGAGCCGATCTGGTGCTGGAGGCAGCCCTGTTTTCTCCCTCCACCTGGAAGCTGGGCTGGACCGAGGTGTCTCATCAGGTCTTTTTCCTGATAAGCAGACTCTTCCCTTCAGCCTTTCCCTGGGATCTGGCTACTCCGCTCCTGCTGGGGGCAGCGCAGGGTGGCAGAGGCGCTGGCAGGGAAGTATGGTGCACACGTTTGATTCCTATCAACTCCAGACTAGTGGGTGTGACTTCATCCCCATCACACCATTGGGTACCCCGATGCACCAGCCTTGCCAGGCCTTGTAAGCTGACTGGAGATGCGGACGCTCAGGTCCTACCCTGGACCACTGTGAGTTTTTAAGGTGGGGCTCAGTTATGTCCTCTGGGGGATTCTTAGGCACAGGAAAGTTTGAAAAACTCTAGTATAGACCACGCAGAACAACAGGTTTAGGTAAGAGGGATAGGGGTGGTCTGAGCCCTTGTTTGGGGTCTCTGAGTCTTCATCACCAGCGGGAAAGGTGAGACACTATTGTAACCAGTGTATATACCTGCTTGGGCCCACAGGAGCACGGCAGAATGTCCCCAGAAGGGGGTGCAGTATGAGAGTCGAGAGAGTGCTTCTCATTAAGTGGGTGTGTCAGAAGATGGTTTCAGGGGCCATGGAAATCTGCATGGGTTGACTCTTGGGGGAGAAGCCTCTGAGGCCAGACCCATGGTGTTCTGGCGTGAGTGTGTCTGTGTGGACACATCAGCGTACAGACCAGGTGACCCCATAAGGGAGAAGCTGAAGGCCACGTCCCCTCACCCTCCTCTCATTGCTTAACACCAGGAGCTCACAGTACAGCCCAATTCAGAGATGTGGGCCCAGGCAATCCAGATGCAAAGCGGCTGGACCCTCCTGAGCCCCCGGGTGGTCTCTCAATGCCAAACATCATCATCCCACCCAGGGGCCCAGGCATGACCTCTCCAATGGCAGCTCGGGGGTTCCCCTTTGATCAGGCAGCCCAGCACCCACAGGGTAGCGTCTGCAGGAGCCTGGCTTCTGAGGGAATTTGGAAAAGTAGAGAAAGGTACAGCCCGTGGTTCCCAGTCTGGAGTCCCAAGCCCTCAACAGCCTGAGGAGGCAGTCACATGGGGGTCTGGAGGTTCTTTTCAATATTTTTAAAAGCTTAAATGCAATCATACACATGCCTGTGCTAAGACCCCACAGACTAATTTAATGGCAAAATGGTCTTTGCTGTTGTTCAACGTGAAAGATTCTGCAGCTCATAAGTCCTGATTAGCAATTAGATGTGCCTTTGATTAGTAAAACCAGTGAAACAAAGTCATTACTGACATGCTCTCCACTTCAGAGAAGGTCTTTTACAGTGTGGGGTCTGTTGTAGAAGATGACAAGGGGGGCCCTTAGGGACAATCAGGTTGGGAACCACAGGGTGGAGACGTCGAAGGCTGTAATGAGGCCCCACAACACTTCACAGATTCTCAAAACCTCTGAACCGCTGTCTGGGGGCCGTGTTGGGAGAGCAGGGGCCGGAGGACTGGTGGGGGGTGGCGGGGGAAGGTGCAGGCAAAACCAGGAGGGCCCTCCCAGAGACACAGCTCTCAAAGAAATGACCCAACTCACTCCCAAATCTTTGGCTTTTGGGGGAGAAGCTTGTGGCTAACTCAGATCTTCCAGTCCCAATTCCTGCTGTTTGTAGCAATGATGTGGCCACTGTGATTACTTAACTATTAATGAGTCTGTTCAATTATTCATTGTTACATTTCTAAAACAAATCCTTTCCCTCTCTGCTCCTCTCATCCTGCTTGCTTGGATCAAAGTCTCCCGATCAGACAAAAGGAGGCGGGAGAGATTTGCAGCTCTAATAATCGAACTGTGTGACCCAGGAGGAGGAACAGGAATGGGAAGAGGTGGCAGAGGGCTGGGAGCAGGGCCTCAAAAGCCTGGCCAGACAAGGAGGGTCCACCAAGAGAAGTTGGCTGGAGGGGAGTGATAAAGCCCTCACCTCCTGTCCACCTAGCAGAGGCCTACGGGATGCCAAAGAACCCAGAACCCCTCACCCTGAGAAGACAGAATCAGTGAGCCATGGAGAGGGAGCAAAGAGGATGCCTGCACACATGACGTGGGCCTGACCGCCCGGGGCCATACCCTGGAACCCACAACCCCAGACGCAGTACCTGGCGCCGCGCTGGCTGAGTTGCCGGAAGCAATTACATCGTCCAGCATTAGATCTAAAAGAATGAAACACGACATTGGTCACTGACTGGACCAGGTGGGCTGGGCAGGGCCCCCTCAGCAGCTCACTTCCCCTGGGCTGTGACCCTCACTCTGCCTATGATTAGGGCATGTTGAGCAAGGGTGGCAGGTCCTAAGTACCAGCCCCAAGCTCGGACACAGGGCACTTGAGGAAGCTGAGCGATTTGGCCAGCTCATCAGGGTCACAGGGGCAGGGAGTCGGAGGCCCGAGGAGAGGAGGAAGCCTGTCCCCCGAACAGATGTCCACTCCCCGAGCTGTGGCCTCAGCTGCACCTGAGAAGGCTGCAGACCCCAGAAGGGGAGCCAGCTGGTCAGGCAGGGCCAGTGGCACCTCCTGCCAAAAGGGTTCCATCTGCAGATGTCCTGCCGAGAAGACAGACTGCAGGGAGGGGCAGACGGAGCAGGGGTGGGAGCGTGCTGCTGGGGGCAGTAAGCCTGCTCAGCCTCAGTCGTCCACCAGGAACAAAGATGGGACCCCTATCCCAGAGCTGCTGCCCAGAGGTCAGTGTCCTAACCCTGGAGCAACCCCTCTCACAGGGAGCATGAGCTCTGTCCCGCCCGCTTCCATTTCACAGCCCCCAACAGCCCTCCCCTGGCTCCAGATGCCCTAGAGCCAGGGGCTGGGGGCACCGCAGCCCTCCACCTGCTTGATAGTGCTCACATTGTAACAAACCAAAGGGAAAACGCAGAGCACCACGTACATCTTATCAGCGTAAGGAAGACGGCTTGTGAAAGGGTGGAGAGAAGAGGGCAAACCCGCAGACGAAACAGAGACAGACACACAAAAGCTTGGAAAAACCCACACATAAAGACACTTAGAGAGACGTGGGCGACTGAAAGAGTTACACTGATTGATTGTTGAGTACGAGACAGGCAGGCAGGAGCCCTGAGATTGGGAGGTGACTCAAGTGCAGACACGCCTGGAGACACACGGGGACACAACAGGACCCGCACTCACGCCTCGTGTCCTGGAATCTGCAGTCTTTCGCTTAGTCTCGGCCACCCATAGTAGGAGTGTGAGGAGGCCTGGGGTAGGGGCCTCACCCGGTCAATGGCAAGAGGTGTTGGAGGTCGTAGATGAAGGGCTAAAGGGTCTAAGGCCAGAGCGTCATGAGTTTAGAGTTCCTGTGACCTCAGACCCTCCCTGAGCTGGGTGGGTATTTTTGAACAGTTTAGCGAAAAAAAAAAAAAAAAAAGACAGTCGGGAAGCCAGGGAGTTTTGCTTGAAACAGGGAGAAAGGAGCGGTCTGGGGTTTGCAAGCCACGGTCCATCTGCACAGTCTGCCACGGCCTTGCCCATCAGCTACAGACACTGGGCAGCCACAGGTTGAAGATGTTTGCTCGCCAACCGTGGAGTGGGTAAGGTGCCAAGTGCCAAGGTCAGGGTCCCTGGATACCGGCACAGGGCAATGAAACGGGGATTTCATCCCATGAGGCTCCTCTCAGAGTCAGGCTGGGAGGGACTGTGCATCAGCTCCCACTGGCATCATCTGGGGAGCACGATGCTGAGACCGGAGAGGGGAGCAGAGGGGAGCTCCCCTACCCCACAGGGCTGAACTGGTCTGCTTCATGCAGGCTCTAAAGGCTGACATGCTCTTGAGGGGAAGGAGGTGGGGAGGGGGTGGGAGCATCTTCTCCCTGCCCCAGCCCCAGCCCCTGGCCCCCTACAGTCGCAAGGCCAAGGTCAAGTATGACTCAGAGAGATGTGGAAAGACTACCGACCAGCCATCTGCTTCTCCTTACTCCTTCTCTTTTTCTCCAGTCTCCGCAGACGCTTCTCCTCCCGCCGCCGGGCCTCCTCTTCCTCCTGGTGCTGCCGACACTTGTGGAAGTTCTCCACCACCACACCAACGAACATGTTCAGGACAAAGAAGGCCACAATGAGCAGGAACGAGATGAAGTACAGCAGCATCCAGGGGTTGTGGTTCATGATGGGCTGGTGGGGAGCAAGCAGGACCAGTGAAGATATTAGCCTGAGGGTAACCGTCACAGGTACTGCCCCCCAGCCTGGGTTCCTTAAGACAGGGCCTGCATACTCAGTTATACACAGATCCATCGGGTGATGCCAATGAAGGGTCTGCAATTGGTGTTAGCGGTAGAGAGGTCTGGGGACTGTGGCAAAGTGGAGAGTGGATGTTTTATCCAAAAGCGGGGGAGTCGCTTCTGTTTCAGCTGACTCCTGACCTTAGGGAATGCAAGTCCAGTGTTTCCAGATCTTTGGACTTGAGCAGACCCAAATCTGGATTTTTTCATGTGAAACTTGTCAATTTTTAATTGTTTAGTGGCAGTGTTAGTCACTCAGCCTTGTCCGACTCTTTGTGACCCCATGGACTGTAGCCTGCCAGGTTCCTCTGCCCATGGAATTCTTTAGGCAAGAATACTGGAGTAGGTTGCCATGCCCTTCTCTAGGGGATCTTCCCAACCTAGGGATTAAACCTGGATCTCCCGCATGGTGGGCAGATCCTTCACCATATAAGCTACCAGGGAAGCTGTTTAATTTTTTATCACTAATTTAAAATTTTAAATATGTTGCAAGCCAATAAAGCAAGCCCACATTTGTCCTCAGGCCGCCAGTTACAGCCTCTGATATTAAGATGTAATACCTCTTGGATGGCATTTTGCCAGCCTGCTTTGCTGTCTTTCTATCCACTGCCTCCACGCATCACACCTGGAGCTGGCCCATGGTGAGTGACCTGAGTCCAAAGATGGATACTGCCCACCTCAGCCCTACCTGCTGGTCCACACCGACAGCATCCAGCCCATCATACATGATATCCACCCAGCCATCCTTAGAGGCCAGCACGAACAGGGACATTAGGGCCTGGGGGGAAGGGGAGGAAAGGACCATTTGAAACCTAGGATGTATAGCCAAGACACCCACCAGTGACCCCCAAAGCACCTCCTGGCAATAGCCTGGGGGACCCTAGGCCTTCAGAGGTTAGCCCGGAGTCACACTCCGGGATCCATGAGAGTTCTATGCCCCAAGGCTCCATGGCTGCTACGAAGCCAGAAGAACCATGGGAGATGACCTCAGCCAGGTAGAGCAACGGGCCCCAGAGTTCTGGAAATCCAGAAACCAAAACCAGAGTGGGGCAGGGAAATAAACCAGCAAAACTGAGCGAGTTATTTCATTTTCTACATTTCTGTTTCTATGAATGTGGGATGAGAAAAAGAATCATCTTGATGATACACCTGCACCTTGTACCATGCTAAAGAAATACATCATCTCACTGCATGGAGATCCCACTAGGACCCATTCACTAATGATGAAACAGAGGTGAGCGAACTGCCCCGCGTGCATCATTAAGCATGGACTTGCATCCTCCCCAGACTCCTGCCACCTCTCCCACCTCCACCTTGGAGCCTGGGACTCACCTGGCCGAGGTTGTCAAAGTTGTATTTATGCCGGACCCACCGGTAACTGGCCTCAGCACAGTCAGACTTGTTAGTGATGTTCCTGGTGTCCTCGCCCTGGCACACAAAGAACTTCCCTTTGAAGAGCTGAACACACACATAACCAGAGACACAGAAAGAAGTGAGCTGTGAGCACAGGAAGCCCTGACCAGCCCGGGGGCCTAAGAGCTCCAGGTGCACCCTAGGTGAAGGCCAGGTGCTCGGTCAAGTCAGAGACATACTGACAGTAACCTCCCCTGCAGGCACCCCTTCCTCCAGGCTCCTTGGAGCAGAGTCCCTGGAGAGGAAGGAAAGGTCCGAGGGGAGGGGACTGGGAAAGGGTGGAAGGAGGGGGACAGTCATTCATTTCCTACAAAGGGGGAGGCCAGTGATTCTCCAAGTGGGGTCCCTGGACAGCAGCATCAGCATCATCCAGGAACGTGCTGGAAATACAAATTCTCAGGACCACCCCAGACCCACTGAATCAGACACACTGCAGGAGGGCCAAGAGATCTGGTTTAAAGGTGAGGGCGGGCAAGGTATATGGATTCCACTCAACAGGTGAGGAAAACTGAGGCTCAGAGAAGCAAATTCACTCACTAAGTTTATACAACCAGAAGGTGGCGAAAAGGGGGCTCAGGCTCACGTCCTTCTGACTGGAAAGCTCACCCTCACTCTAGAATGGACCAGGCTATGACTGTGGGGAGGGGACTGAGGGACGGGAGGACCAGGGGGCCTAAGTAAGAAGCGGAGGGGGCACCACGTGCGCAGAGGGGCACCGCACAGTCTTAGCAAATGCATTCTGGCCTGGTCTCTGGAGCCAGAGAATTTGAGGAAACCCAAGAATATCTCCCCCGCCCAAGGCAGAGTGGAGACCCCAGGAAGCCAAAGGAGGGGATAGGGAGGGCGGCAGCCAACCAGAAGCTCCCTCTGCCCAAACAGCCAGCCGTCTATGCTACAGCTGAAATGTCTGGAGCCTGGAGCGAGGAGGGGTACTCTGGAGGAGAGGGATGAACGGGCTCCCCTGGCTCCCGGAGGTGCCTGCTAAATCCTGCAGGCAGCTCCCTTTCTTTTTCCTCTGAAGCCAAGTTCCCTCCCTGGGCCAGAGGCCAAGTTTCCCCAGCAGCCCCAACTTACTGCCTCGTCTGGGGTCTGCACCAGCCTGCCTGCCAGCTCACTGCTAACCTGGCCCAGCTGTCTGGGCCCTGGATCCCCAGGTCTGGCCTGCAGCCCACTGGCTCCAGTAGGGAAGGAAGGGAGGGGACCCCTGAGCAGACTGCAGGCCAAGGCCAGCGTCTGCACTCAGAGCAGTGCATGAGGGGGCAGAACAGCAGCCTATGCGGTCAGAAGACCCTCGAGGCCCTCTCCCCTTGCGGGCCTCTTCCCAGCTCCCAGTTTTCTGCAAAATGCCCAGGAGGCGAAGGAGCCCGAGGGCCTTTGGCTTCAAGGCTTTTCTAGGATAAAGGTGGCAGCAGCTCCTGGAGCCACAGCATCCAGGCCAAGAGGAAGGCCACTCCTCAGGTTTCTGCTGATAGCTGGCCCTGGACCCCCACAAACCTGCACCCCCAGGATGCCAAATATGATGAAGAAGGCACAACAGATGACCACAATGTTGCCAATGGGCTTCAGCGAGGACATCAGCGTTTCCACCACCAGCTTCAGCCCCTGTGCCCGGCTGATTACCCTGGGGAGAAAGGGAGGCGGGTAAGAGGGGTTCCCGGCTCAGACATTCCCTTGCCCTGCTTGCCACCCCCTCCCATCTTGGCTCACTGGTCCCCATCCTGGGCTCTAGTGGAGGGAAGAGGTTGGCTTTCTGGGCTCACTGTGCAGAGACCCCCACCCACCCCAACACCTAGACCTCTAGGATGGAGTCTGGGTGGTGACTCAACCCAGGGATGCAGAATGTTGTGGGGATGGGGAGACAAACTTGTGTGGAGCATGTAGAGGGCAAGCAGGGATACGGATTATCACAGCCAGGAAAACACTGGTCAGTCAATATCTGCCTCATCCATGTCCGCACCCATGGCAACTTCTGACTGTCAGCTGGGGTTCAGGGTGACTGTCTGATTGGGGAGGGTCTCCTAACAGTGCAGACCCACTGCTAGAGGTGTTTCCTGGTGGGTAGTCCCTGGGAGGGGAGAGAAAGCGCGGAAGCAGGAAATAGTCTGGCACTTCACAGGGAGACTCAGGTTTTGGCCCTGAGGGTTCCACACAGGGAGAGCTGCAGCTGACGGGCACGAGGCCCTGCCTATGGGCCCTTCTATGGTGTGCCCCGTCGGAGTGCGTCACGTGAGGGGGTCCCTGGGGCGGGTGCCTGTGGAGGGAGACCACCAGGGCCGCAGCTAAACCAAGTGAGAAGGGGCAGGGTTCCCGGTGGAGTCACGGGCCGGAAGCAGGGGCCGATGGGGCGCTGCCTGCACCTGAGCGGGCGCAGGGTCCGCAGCAGCCGCAGCACCCTCAGCATGCCCAGGATCTTGGTGCCGCTGTCGGAGACCATGGACACCAGGACGTCGATGATGGACACGAGCACCAGCAGCCCGTCCAGCACGTTCCAGCTGCTGCGCAGGTAGGCCTGCTCCCCGAGGCACCAGCCCAGCGCCACCACCTGGGGGCGCCCCTGCGTCACCAGCACTGCCTCCTCCCTGCACGCAGTCCCCAGCCCCCCACCCCCCNTGTGTCTGCCCTCTGATGCCCTCTTGCAACAGCTACCATCTTACTTGGGTTTCTCTTACCTTGGGCGTGGAGTATCTCTTCACGGCTGCTCCAGCAAAAGTGCAGCTGCTGCTCCTTACCTTGGATGAGGGGTATCTCCTCACTGCCGCCCTTCCTGATCTTAAACGTGGGATAGCTCCTCTAGGCCCTCCTGGGCCCGAGGAGCCACTGCTCCTTGGACATGGGGTTGCTCCTCCTGGCCACTGCCCCTGGCCTCGGACGTGAGGTAGCTCCTCTAGGCCATTCCTGCGCCGTCACAGCCAGGCACTCTCAGCCACTGCCCCTGATCTCGGACGTTGGGTAACTCCTCTTGGCCCACCACCCTTCCACCACGGGGTCCTCCCGGCTTCTGCCCCTGACCTCGGACATGGGGTAGCTCCTCTCAGCCACACTTAGTGCGCTGGTCAAGGTTACCAATTCAATTCATCACATTAATGGAAAAACGGAGGGAACAATTCTATGATCATCACAATTGATGCAGTATAAGTGTTTGGTGAAAATTAATCTATATTCAAGACAGCAAACTAGAAATAGAATGGAACTTACTCTGATAAAGTATATCTACAAAAAAGCAATGTAAATAGGNTGGTCAAGGTTACCAATTCAATTCATCACATTAATGGAAAAACGGAGGGAACAATTCTATGATCATCACAATTGATGCAGTATAAGTGTTTGGTGAAAATTAATCTATATTCAAGACAGCAAACTAGAAATAGAATGGAACTTACTCTGATAAAGTATATCTACAAAAAAGCAATGTAAATAGGTTGAAATTGAGAAGATTTTTCATTTCCTATTGGGAAAAATGCCAATTATCACCTGCTTTAGTCAAGACTATTCTAGCCAGGTTTGTTCAATGCTGCAGAATGAGGAAAGCTCTAAGGTTTAAGCCAGTAGAAATTCTTGATATTCAAATATAATACTATATTTTGAAACACAAAAATAATCTAGATCTAAATTTGTGGAATTAATATGCATATTTAGAGGAACTGTTGGACAGAAAATCTATATACAGACATTTTATCTCTACATACATTCTCAACTAGACAATAAAAATCACAAACCATCAATTTTCAATAACATTAAATAACCGGGGATAAATTTAACAAAAAATGTGCAAGTAGAAAACGAAACTTTATTGACAGAACTTTAATAGTCAAATACACCACATAAGAACAGCATAGATGGTTTCAGTTCATCTTCTTTCAAGCAAATGGTTGCCCTTCACCTATAATATAAACATTTAAAAAGTTACTTAGCAGAACTTTATTTCAATGACAGGAGAGGTAAACAAAGTTCACTGCAGTTGTAGTTTTATAAAATGGACTAAAACAAGAACACTAAGGGCAACCCTTTGGTTTACCTTCAGTTAATCCTCTCTAGAGATTTTATAGTCTATTCAAGCATATTACCAGTATTTTTCAAAACACACTACTCTTCCTAGTTATACAAGAAAACAAGGACACTGAGTTCAGAACAAATGAAATCAATGGAATCTATCAGAAGGTAGCTTTCAGTAGAAGGCAAAACTGTGTACACATTCAGTAAAATATCTAACAACAAAAAACACCCTAAGAAAAACAAAATACACAAAAACTGAAACAAAAAAATCCCCCAAAAGTATCATTTAAATGCATTGGTTTGAAATAATATTCCAAATATATGATAGCTAAACAGTTATCTCTGTTACTGCTTAAGTGAAGTAAATAAAAAGGCCGGTATTACATTTCTTTCTTCTCTACTGTGGAAAGGTGTAGAAATTTTCATTTGTTCTAACTTATCCCTGATATGGTTGTTTTAAGTTGGTTAAACATTTGTCCCCCTTTTTACTTGTGGGCCTCATGTAATTCTAAATGTTTCTTTTCACCCTGGGAAGCATTCCAGTTGGTATAATAAATTATACGGTGACACTAATTTTAAGTCATTACTATCACTGGCAACATGGGGACATCAAAATGTGAAGCAGAAATAGGACTGTTTCTCACAGCCACACCAAAAAAAAGAAAGAAAAAAAGGAGAGAAGAGAAGAAAAAGGAGAGCAAGAGGGAATATGAGTGAGAGAGGAAAGCAGGTAGGAAGAGAGAAAGAAAATCTGGAGAAGCAGATTTTTTTTTTTAAATGATAATGGCTTTTGAGAGAAATCTCTGACCAATTTCAAAAGTCCATCCATGGTATTTATGATGTTTAGTTATTTAGTTACTGTGGGGTATTTTAAATAATATTTGTTTTTCTACCCTACTAGCCATTTCATCAATATTCTGAAAATATTTGAGTTCCAGATTATACTGTTTTAATTCTGTAATATACTCTTATTAGTGTCTTGTTCATATTTCTAATTATGTATACTTGGGCTTTGTCCATTTTCTTCACAATTATGTAAACTGTGGAGTGGTAGTTTGGGGTTGGCGGATACAAACTATTACATTCAGAATGGATAAACAACAAGGTCCTACTATATAGCACAGGGAAATAACATCCAATCTCCTGTGATAAATCACAAGAATATTAAAAAATGTGTGCATATATATATATATTAAAAATTATGTAAACTAGCACATTGTCTGTATGAGTTGCGTTTATTTTCCTCTTCCTAATACTTTATACCTGTCTTTGATTAAGTGTCTTTTTCTTTTTCCCTTAGGTTTATTCTGTTGCTCTTTTTCTTACCTTTTACATTGGATGTAGGATTTTACATTTATGTATCTTGTAATTTATGCATTTTTCTTTTTAAATACCACATATTGAGGGCTAAGATTTTTCTATGAGAACATTTTAACCATGTCCTGTAGTTACTTGAAAGTAGTCTGAAAGTTGTATTTTTGTCTAATTGTTCTAATGGCATGGAAAAAAAATATAAAGTGAACATATTTAGAAGGTTAATACACAGTAAATTCTTCCCTAACTATGCAGTTCTTCCTTTAAAATCAGAACCATGCAATTCATTGTCAGCAATCTGGAAAACATGTATGTGAAAGATACCAAGTTGATTATGCAAGAAGAACTAAAGTTACAATCTTTGGCCTTCAAAACTTTTTGAACTCATTTATCAAAGAGGAAAAATAACATACTTGATATGGTTAGAGACGATTATATCATGAGGCTCAGATTTTTATTAGTTCTTTAAGAGTGAGAGGGGGGTGTAAGGGAAAACCATCATAGTATTGTAAAGTAATGATCTTCCAATTAAAATAAACAAACTCTCCCCCTCCGCTCAAAAAAACGACCAAACATGGGGGCAGTTAGTGTGCTTAGCATATGTATCTTATTCACACTGGCCTGACTAAGTGCACTCTCTCAACTTGATCAGCCACAGAAACAGGAAACTAGACTATCTTTTGCCATTTTATGATTCAGTCATTTCATTGTTCACTGGGGAAAGGATTTAAAATTCAACTATTTTTTTAAGAGCTGGAGAATTCAGAATTTGAGAGAATTTAACAAAATCAAGTAAACTGTTGGCTCATTGTCTTTTAAAAAAATTAATTGTTTTTAATTGAAGGCTAATTACATTATTGTGGTGGTTTTTGCCATACATTGACATGAATCAGCACAGGTGTACATGTGTCCCCATCAGAAAATGAAATCTCAATTCCTGTGTTATAATTTGACTCAAGATTATATTTTATGATAAATAGATCATAAAAAACAGTATTTTTGTATGCATTCCATCAAAGAGAATCAGAGAAGGCAAAAATTAGCATTGAAAAATCAGCATTTTAGTGTATCTGTTCTGAATTCACAACTTATATGAGTAAAGCTGCGTTTAGAAATTACGGGATTTCACAGAATCACACACATTCTGCTAAAGCTAGTACTAGAACCTACTTGGATGCCTAAGCATATCTCATATACACTGATATTTATTACAAATGCATTCCATATTTGCTACAAGCAGAAGTTATAAAAGAACCTGATAATTATTAGCTGTTGCTTAAAGTACTTCTACTCAAGAAAAGAAAACGGTTTCATATTTTCAAGTCAATATGGCTTTGATCTTGTTTATTTGGAAGTCTGTAAGTCATCACTCAGGCATCTGCGGTCTGAACTATCTTTCAAAGAATATGTGAACTCTATTATTAAAATAATAGTAATGTTCCCTCTATATTAGTAAAGATATAACAACCTGAAAAACAGAAACCACATAAATTACTTTCTGAATGGATGACATACCTGCTTCTGGCATTTCAATAGGCTCTATATTTGATGCAAACTCCTCCCTGACATCAGGACCATCTCGACCTTCACCCCCAGTCTTTGCAAGAGCCAATTCCTGGAGAGCAGCTTCCAGGCCAGAATCTTTAAAAAAAAAAAAAAACATCAATTCAGCTATAAAGCATACAGTATGAACAAGGGAAAGATGATATTCATTCCCTCGGTGTTATGAACTAAAAGCCTTAAGTTAGTATGCTAAAAATGTGATGAATAAGAACCTTAGGAGCATTATTCCGGGAATGTTTTGCTGGAGAAAAACGAAAGCAGAATATTCCAAATGTTATTGCCATTTTCCTTTTCCAGGGTTGTCCTCAGACAACATAGTTGCCCCCTTCTCTGTCTTGAAAACAAGGGAAAATTTGAGCGACCACATGAACCTGCAAACTCTCTTCAATTCTTTTTACCTGCTTCTGGCATTTCAATAGGCTCTATATTTGATGCAAACTCCTCCCTGACATCAGGACCATCTCCACCTTCACCCCCAGTCTTTGCCAGAGCCAATTCCTGGAGAGCAGCTTCCAGGCCAGAATCTTAAAAAAAAAAAACATCAATTCAGTTATAAAGCATACAGTATAAACAAGGGAAAGATGATAATCATTCCCGTCGTGTTATGAACTAAAAGCCTTAAGTTAGTATGCTAAAAATGTGATGAATAGGAACCTTAGGAGCATCATTCCGGGAATGTTTTGCTGGAGAAAAACGAAAGCAGAATATTCAAAATGTTATTGCCATTTTCCTTTTCCAGGGTTGTCCTCAGACAACATAGTTGCCCACCCCCCCTTTGTCTTGAAAACAAAGGAAAATTTGAGCGACCACACGAACCTGCAAACTCTCAATTCTTCAGGAATTGTCTGAAGTCCTTTTCTAATGTTTCCTTTCCTCCTCTTACTGGTTATGTCTTAAGCCATGATTACACACACACACACACACACACACACACACACACACACGGAGCCAGCCAGCGTCCAGCCCCTTGACTCGCTCAGAGCTCTGAGCACAGACCCACTCCTGCCCCTACCTCCTGGAGTTGCCTTGAGGGAAAGTGATTCCCACCACAGTGCTGTCATCTGAGCCCCAGCGCTCAGGCCCTATTCACTGATTCCTTTCTTAAAACTGGAGCAGCATTTAGCTTGATCTCTCGATGCTCCGTCCTACTCGTCCCTGCTCCACGTACTTGCTCTCCTGCTGTGTGCCCCAGAAATGGAGCCGCAGGGCAAGATGGGGGCCTGAGTACAGGCTGTGCATCCCCAGGCACCACATTTATGCCAAGCACAGCGGGAAGCCGGGCAGGAAAGAAGGCGGCCCAATCCCCTGATATCTGTGAGCTGATTCCATCGTTGTGTGGCCAAGAGAGGGGTGTAGAGAGCTGGAGAGGCAGCGGGTAAAGTGTGTCAGAGGGAGTGAGAAATAGGGAAAGGGAGAGAGGGAGAAGCATGTGATAGAGCTGGAGATGGAGGGGGCTGAGTGGGAGGGTTGGGGAGAGACCCGCCAGGGCGAGCTCTGAGGCAGGAGGCAGACGAGGGGGCCGGTGTGGCTGGCCACCCTTACTGTATGCATGCAGGCTCTCACCTATTCCCAGGCTGGCCCCTCCATTGCCCATTTCCCTCCGCCACCACCACCCCTTCCCATCGACCTGGCTGGAGCCCACCCTAATGGAAAACAGAAGCTCTATAACGTTGAAATCCGAACAATGGTGTGGGAGGCAGCAAGGAGGACAGGGTCTACCTCCAAGTTGGTGGTGCAAGATGTCATGAGGGGGAAACAGAGCCCCCCACCTTTCTAGGCCTCCGATCATTGCTGGGGGGGACAGGCTGTGATGCCAGCCAGGGGAGAGAGCCCCCAGGACTAGCCAGGCCATCCTAAAGAAGCCAGGCCTGAAGGAGCGTGCCCACACACTCTGACCCATGGCCTCTCCTCTCCTGAGGAGGACTGGCAGGTGCAAAGCCAAGCACAAGTGAGCAGCACTCCCCAGAAGACCCCTAAAATGCTACTTGTTTGCAACCTGGCAAGACCCAGAGGAGCAACGGACAGCCTCCCTCCCCTCCGGGACATCACGCGCGGGGCGGGCTGGGCAGGGTGCCTCCCCATCAGTGCACAGGTCCTGGTGAGAAGGAGACCCTTGGCCACTCAGACCAGCTAGGGCCAGGCTCACTGTTGGCATCACTGCAATGCTCACGGACTCACATACAGGCCTCACGAGCCCTGGCACACAAGAAGGCACCACTGCAAACAGTGGTGGCAAGAAAGCTTACTTTTGCCCAGGCTAGGAGCAAGCCCCCCAGCTGGCTGCTTTTTCACAGCAGGGAAACAGGTGAGGATACAGGAGGCATCCTGGGGTACCAGTTGCAAGGGTCAGCATTAGGGAGATTCCTGGCTCCTTGCTTCCGCGTCTTTCTGGGCCTCCCTGCCTGTCTGGCTCGCTGCATGGGTACAAATCCTCTAACCCGGGAGGACAGGGCACCAAGCAGGCACTCAGCAACTGCCGCCAGCTCCAGTGACTCACAGCGCTGTGGGGGTCGATCTTGGGGCGCTCCATGGCGATGGTGATACAGTTCAGGAAGATGATGACGAGGACCACGTGGTCAAACATCTTGTGGGTGATGATTCGGTGACACAGGAGGCGGAACCTGCTCCAAGACAGAGGCAAAGGCTGAGTGGGGGTAAAGAGTGGGATGGCAGTGAGGGGAAATGCCCAGCCCCTACCCATCCTGGGCCCTCCCGGCCCAAGGCCCTGCTCTCACCCACCCCCATGTCAAGGGACACTTCTAGCATCCCTGGGATGGAGTCACAGGACAATTACCCATGAGAAGGAGAGATCTGGGTGCTGACCTTGACTGAGGAGGGAAGATGTAGGCAGACCAAGAGTCTCGCTCCAGGCAGCAGGCAGGGAGCCGGGTTCGGACCCACGCCCTCATCCGTTCTGCTTTGCTCTGTAGAAGGATGGCCCGGGGAGTGAGCAGGCCCAGGTCTCCAAGGCCCTGATCCCTCACTCCTCAGTAGCTCCGTGGCCCTCACTCCTAGACTGCTCTCTCCACTCTGGCCCAGCCCCCTTCCTGCCTTCCCTTCTTCCCTCCCCACTGGGCTTGGAATGATCAAACACTGTCCCCATCACGGCTGTCTGTTCAAAGACACACCTGGGATGAGGAGACACCCGCCCCTTCTCGTGTGCTAACCTTGAGGTCCCAGGTCCCTGAGCCCCGCCCCAGGGTTAAAGGTGGTGGTGAGAGGGCTGGGGAAAAGGTGAATGGGTAAAAGTGGTGTGAAATCAAGGCTTGTGATGAGGTCGATATAAGAGAGGGGGACAGAGGAGGGCATCAGTTTGGAGAGATGAATGATGGGTCTTTCTGAGTCACGGGGGAGGGCCATGAAAGATTCATACACATCTGCCTGAAGTCATTCTTATCCAACAAGGACGCAGAGCTGCAGCCCCAGGCATGATGAGGATCTGGGGCTTGGTGGGGTGGGCGGAGGGACAAAGGGGCTGTTTGGAGCTTGGCTTCAGAGCTGATACCCCTTGAGATCCCTTGAGCGTGATGGTAACTGCCTGAATGCCAAACAACTGGGAGGGAGCTGTCCAGTCCTGCACCAGGTCAGGCACAGCTCCCCTCACTCAAGGTCAGGGGTGAGAGGTCACCGTGCCCACAGGGGCCTCACCAAGTTGCCCTCGTCATCACCATCGTCTCCATCCAGTGGGGGGCCATCGGGCCGCACAGCCTGACTCAGGCGTCCCAGGGCCGAGTTGCCGTTGCAGTCCTGGTGCTCAGAGGCTGAGCTGCGGCCGCTGGCTGTGCGGTACAGCCCGGGAACCTGCAGTGTGTCCGGCAGGTCAAAGGAGCTCTTAGCGTCCCTCTCCAGGGAGCCCCTGTGGCGGCGGTCGCTGCCCGCTGGGCTAGTGCGCTCCTCTTCCGAGCTCTCCTCCTCATCCTGGCTCTCCCGGCCCTCACCCGACAACAGGGACCTCCGCTCCCCACTTGGGCTCCTTCGCTTCAGGCTGGGGGCACGGCCCAGGCTGTTCCTGCTGGAGCGCCTGCTGGTCCAGCTGCTTGCTGCACTCCAGGGACTGTGTGGGGAGCTGCGGACACTTGGCTGAGGAGCGAATAGACGAGAGATTGGTCTGAGCCACAGCTTCATGGCCCCACACCCCCTCACATTCATCCTGGCTCCTGTGAGCCTCCTGGCATCACATCGCTATAGAAGTGTGAGCAGGGGCCCCAGACCTGGATGCTGGGGTTCACACCAGCTGTGTGATCTTAGGCAAGTCACTAAACCTATCTGTGCCTCAGTTGCTCATCTGTAAAAGAGACATGACCTTAGCACTTATCCCTCGTTTACTTGCGTGGCAGGATAAAATCACAGTGACCAGCATGGGCCCTGACCCCAACTGCCTGGACTGAAATGCTGGCTCTGTCCTCTGTTCAGTGTGGAGCTCCCCACAGTTCACCCTGTGAACTCAGGTCCCCATCTGTAAAATGGGGATAATATTGGTACCTATCAGAGGATTGCTGTGAGGATTACATGCTTTTATTAATAGAACACTTAGAAGCAATGTCTAGAACAGTATCTGGCACAGAATCAGTATCTGGATGGGCTTTGCGGTTATTAAGATGAGGTCTTAAGGAGGTACGCTACGCTACGCTACGCTACGCTAAGTGGCTGCAGTCGTGTCCGACTCTTTGTGACCCTATGGACTTAAAGAGGTAAGGACCTCCCATTTTTACAGAGGAGTCTCAGAGACTGAGTCTTATCCCCAAGGACACGTGGGGAACAGAAGAACTAGAGTTAGAACACTGCTCTTTGGTCCTCAAGGTCAGGGCTCTGGTGTCCGCCTAGATGACCAGCCCTACTAACACCCCGGGCCTTGTCTAGCCCGTGGTTCAGAGGCTGTCCCCTTGGGCCTGCCAGTTCCACCTCTTTTCCCTCCTGACCCCTGTACAACTCCCATTGCACCCCCTTACCGGTGACTTCATCTCGTGGGGTGCTCCTGGCTCAGCTGACCCACTGCTGCTGGTGCGGCGGGAGGGAGGGCCCAGCACCTCGGCCAGGCCACTGCTGGAGCTTTTGGGCAATGACATGGGCGTGGCAGCCGTGTGGATGATGAGCGGTGGTAACAAGCTCCTCCGAAGCTCCGGGTGCTCTCCCAGAGACACCACTGCAGGGGAGAGAGGGTGAGACCCTGAGTCCACTCGAGGCTGGCCGAGAACCAGGGCCTGTACCTACAGTGGGATACTCACAGGCCAAGCGCTTCTTCCTGTCCCCATCACCATCCAGGCTGGGCGAGAAGAAATCAGGCTCCGACTCCGACTTGGTGGCATCTCCCTAGGGTGGGAGCGCAGCGGGCTATTAGGAACCTGGCCAGGAAGCGGTTAGTGGGAGGGACCAAGGTCTCCCTGTCTTCACACACACACACCACATAGAGGCCACAGGAACCAGCCACCACGGCACGAGGCATGCACTGGCTCAGACCAGACCACCCAGGCTCGGGGCCTAGGTCTCCCAAGGGCCTCTGTCACCTCAGAGAAGGCTGGACTATCTCCAGAACCCACAGCACAACTTTCCTGGCTCGGACTGGCTCAAGAAGGGCTGAGGGGACGGGGGATAGTCCAGCGGGTGGGTGGCACAGGTCAGAGGGAGCTGGGGGCCTGAGTGAAGTGGTCACGAGAGCCTCAATTCCAAAGGCCA
This sequence comes from Oreotragus oreotragus, assembly GCA_006410675.1. Taxonomy (NCBI): domain Eukaryota; kingdom Metazoa; phylum Chordata; class Mammalia; order Artiodactyla; family Bovidae; genus Oreotragus; species Oreotragus oreotragus. Next base: position 269,618 of record SJYX01020966.1, read on the forward strand.
CTGTGCCCTCTGCTTTCCCTCCAAGACTGCCCTCCCCTGAGCCTCAGACCCAAGGACCCCAGAGAGAAATCGAAGGACCCCAGACAGAGCTGTTCAGCCCAAGGGATGTTCTCTACTTCTTTCCTCCTTCTTCCCAAAGACCCACCTCCTACCCTGGCCCCATTTTTACCTCTCTCCCTGTCTCTGGGACAGTTTTTTTCTTTCTCCTTAGCGGGTCAGTAGGTTCCCCAGTAATTACACACTTCTCCTTAAGAAGTTATTAAGAAATACTTGATTGCTACTTTTGATAAGGACATAAATATTGCGTAATTGGCATCTCAGGGGATCATTTTCATTAACTCAGTTTACATCCCTAACGAGGCCTTTAATTATCAAGTGGGATCTCCAGGGGGCTGCTCAGCATGCACAGTACCATGGAGTCCCATGGGAACCCTGGCTTTGCCCCGAATTCTGGTGCCAGCGCAGGAGACAGCAGGGCACAGGCTCAGTGTGGCCAGAGGAGGAGGTGCTCCTGAGCACCTGCTGGCCCTCCTGGGCGGCCACGGGGCCAGAGACTCAGAAGTCGATTGAAAATCCTGGTACATTCTGGCAAGAGGCACACCCACCCCCCACATCCTCCAAAGACTTCTCCTGAGATGCAGCAACTTGTGGGGTCTCCAACAGGAGCTTAAGGCAAGGAGGAGGAGAGAGATGGGGGCGCTCGGTCTACGGCGGAGATCCCGGCTCCACCAAGGCCCGATGACTCAGACTCTTCAGGGACCGCGGCAGAGGCACGCACACGCGGTGCACCACACACGGGCACACAGAGGATTCTAAGTCCCTTCCTTCTCCGCTGGTCTGACGGGATGGATTGTGCCCTTTGCTGGTGAACAGGGCAGAGGCAAGGAGGCCCTCCCCTCAGTGTCCTCAAGGGGGAAGGGACTTAAAATCAAAGCAAACCTCACGACACCAAGGACCACCACAGCCACCACAGGTTGCACAGCAGCTGAGCGTGAACTCAAGCACAGACACGGAGGCAGAGTGGGGGGCACGGGGCACCGGGGGCATGCTGACTCATGATCGCATACCTACCCCCTGGGAGTCGACAGGCAGCTGAATACAGCTTAACTGTCCACTCGCATCTTCCCGTTTGCTGATTTCCTACAGGGAGAGGGGAGGCAGGGGACGGGCACTGGTCACAGGCGCTCGGCTTTCAAACAGCAGCAATGTTGAAAGAGGAGGAGGAAACGGATGGGTGCAAACCCAACAGTGGGGGAAACGAGACATGGGGCAAGAGAGGAGAAGAAAGGGGACAGAAGGGTCTTCCAGAATTCAACCACAGGCCCTGGAGCCAGAATGAATCTGAAGGGTGAGGGCAGAGGCCACAGAGATGGGAACAGGGAAAGGGGAGGAGACTGAGCCTCGAGTAATCCTAATAATAACAGCTACCATTCACTGGGGGTGTGCCAGGCATCACGAAACTGCTCCATTAACACTAGCTTACCCAGGTGAGAAGGAGGTACAGCTAGCATCATCTCACAGGAAGCATCTGAGGTTTGGAGAAGTCAAAAACAACTGCCCCACGTGATACAGAGAATAAGAGCTGCCTCTGGGCCTCGTACCTGAGTCTCTAGCTCACCTCTCTCTGGCTCTGAAGCAGCAGGCATGGAGGGTGGGAAGGAGGAGTGGATGGAACTCAGAGGTGGTGGAGGAGCCCAAAGACCAGGCACAAGAACAGGCTTCCTAACGCTAACTCTGCCCTCCACGTCAGCATGCTCCTACTGGGATGGGATGTGACAAATAACACTAGGATGGTGGCTACGGGGTTGTTTGATATCAATTAATGGCCTCACACAGGGCCTGCTGTCTGCTCATTCAATTAAGCGTGCAGATGATAAATACTCAGGGATTCGGGGCGCTGCCCCCTGCAAGTTGGGAAGTCAACAACCCAGCTGGCCCAGACTCCTAGGCTACTTTCTCCTACGTCATGGAAGGGTGGCAAGCCCAGCAAGGGGTGACCCTTGAGGCCTCTTGCTGATGACGGCCAACAAAATGGGGGTGGCCACTGCTTCTACTGAGGTAGGTTGCCCCGTTGGTAAAAAAGCAGGTCATCGCAATAGCAAAAGCCAACCTCTTCTGCCAGATTTTGGGGCTCCCTCAGAGCCACAAGTGTGCCTCTGAAAATTCCATGCAGTTGAGGGCAGGTGTCTCTGCAGGTGTCCGGGTCACTGGCATTGAGTGACCAACCTCCGCACTGACCCAGGGGGTTGTAGGATAGATAGTGAGTAGCTGATCTAGCTCCTCACATGGGCATTTCAGGGCCATCCTGCTGCCCACCCCCACGAAGAGGTTGATCTTGAAATCCTTTCTCCATCCCACCCCAGACCCAAAGCATCACACCCTGAGTGAGACCCTCTCCTAGGCACTTGCTGAGGAGGGTATGGCTCCAGACCCTGGGGAAACCCTCATGCTGGGACAGCCACGAGCCCCCAGGAGGGCCAGAGTGACTAGGCCAGGCCCAAAGGCCAGACTGCTCTCCATTCCCACACGCAGACTTTGTTGCTGCCTAGCAACCAGGCCAGTTCCACAGCTCTCAGTTTAACAAGGTGTCTGCTGGAAGGACTAGGGATGGGGAGGGGTGCCTGTACCAGGCATCTCCAGGACTGCCAAGCCGGCTGAACGGCCACTTGAAGGAGGGAAATAGGCTTGGGATGTTTTCCATTTCCGTAGAGTTCCACAGGAATTTTTCTGAGGGAATCTTAGCTGTCAGGAGCTGTGGTTTGGAAGACGCTGAAGGACCACTGTCCCCACTGAGCTCCTCCACCCACAGGCCAAAAGCAGAGGCCAAGCGGTGGGTCTCCATGTAGACCCTGACTCATGTGGAACACACTGACATCCTTAACCCTTTAGGGCCACAGAGGGTTAATAAAGGTCCCATCCAAGGGAGAGTACCAATGTCCCTCCCTCCCATCAAGAGGCCCAGGCATCACCAAAGGTGGGGAGGAAATGCAACAACGGTTAACTATGGAGCTACAATGGGAGGATGCCAGCATGGGAGAGGCATACCCACACCTACCATCCAGCCCAACCCACAGGGAACAGCCCTCCCTCGCAAGGCTGGGAAGGAGTCAGAAAATAGACTTTTGTTTTTCCACCGTGTGCTGGATATTTATAGACCAGGCCGCAGCGGGAGCTTCCATCCGGGTCACCCGGAGAGAAATGGACCAAGAGCTGCTCCACACCCAACCTGGAGCATTTCTAGGTTGAGTCGACCTGCCCTGTGCAAGGTGCTGGGAAGCTGGGCTGGGCCTGGGGCTCGGGTAGGAAGAGCGGCTGAGCTGAGGGAGCAGAATGGTATGCAGCCCTTCAGGCGGAGACTGCGTCCTGGCAGGGCAAGGGTGGGATCAATGTAAATCAATATTAATTGATGATGCTGCCTATGACGAAAGTGATGGAGCCTGGGCTGGAAATAGGACGCTCATCTCTGCCATGCCTGCAGCTAATTGGGCTCATTTCTCAACCAGGGCAGCTCAGTTCTGCCCGGACGCTGGTGCCATCTTCACCAGCTCAGCCAAAGCCCAGATGATTTGCATGCAAACTTCCCCCACCCTTCAGCTCAGATGGGTTCCTTCCAGATGTCCCCAAGCACACCTGTGCTCAGGGATCCAGCTGTCCGTGTGCCAACACTCATCTTGTCCAGCTCCCTGGGGTAGAGTCTAGCCGACTCTGTCGGGGAAGCCCACTCAGTAGCTCACCTTGGATCCAAGGATACTCCCCCCAACAACCACCCTGTCTCTCGAGTGCCAAGGGGCTGCGTGAAACTCAGAACTTCCCAGTCCTAGCCCCCCAGCCTTGTCTGAAGGGCACTTCCTGCAGAACCTCCCAGGACACCACCACTCCAGCAATGCAGCCAACTCCTCCTGGAAGTGGACTGCTACAGGCCGGGGGTTACCTCCGTTTGGAAGCCCTCCACTAGAATGGCAACGAGCAGGTTGAAGAGCACATAGTTGCCAAAGGTCATGAGGGCGATGAAGTAAAGGGCAGCCCAGGATGACGTGGAGGCCATTCCGTTGTAGAGCACCTTGTTCCAGTCCTCCTGAGTCAGGATCTGTGGGCCGAAGAAGGGAGTCAGGGCCTTTACCGGGGCACCCCCCCCCGACCCTGCCCACCCTCTCCTGTTGCCCTTGCACCTGAAAGACAGTGACGATGGCCCAGAGCAGGGAGTCAAAATTCTTCCGGTCCGGCAGCGTGTCCCCATCCCGCTCAGATGCAAATTTGCAGCCGAAGAGATGCATACCCAGGATGCTGAAGACACAGGAGCCGCGAGATGGGGGTCAGGGCCCCAGAAACCCCTGCCCCTCGGGCCCTCACCCCGCTGGCATGGATGCCGCTCCTGCCCTCACCTGAAGATGAAGATGAAGAGCATGAGCAGCATGCAGAAGGTGGCCACGTTGTCCATGGTCTTCATGAGNAGCCGCGAGATGGGGGTCAGGGCCCCAGAAACCCCTGCCCCTCGGGCCCTCACCCCGCTGGCATGGATGCCGCTCCTGCCCTCACCTGAAGATGAAGATGAAGAGCATGAGCAGCATGCAGAAGGTGGCCACGTTGTCCATGGTCTTCATGAGCACCACGAGCTGCCGCTGCAGCGCCGGCAAGAAGCGCACCAGCTTCAGCACCCGCATCAGGCGGAAGGTCCGCAGCACCGACAGGCCGCCCCCCTGCTGGCCCACGATCTCCCACACACTGCAAGGGGCGGGGGTGGGGCAGGAGCCTGAGTCTGGGCCTGAGCCTGAGGCCTCTGCATGCTCACCTTCCACCGCCCCACCCCGCCCCACCCACTGGGAGGGCATAGCAGCACCTGAGGGTCTGGCCTGGCCAGCACCGAGAAAGTGGGCTCTGAGGGAAACTTGGGTCTCCAGGCAGGAGCTCCAAGAGGCAAGGGTCAGACTGACAGCTCCCTCCCTCCCCGCTCTCCCCTCCGGGCCAGTCCTCTCCCTCCTTCAGCCAAAGCAACAGCCTTATGGAATGTTTGCTTTGTTCTCTTCTAATGAAATCTAAAGCCAATTCCAAAAAGCAATAAAGCAGTTCTTCTGGCCCAGGGCCTGAGGCGGGGGGAACAGTGGAACACTTTCCCAAGGTCTTGGAAACCCTAAAGCAAGTTGCCAGCGTGTGCGACAGTCTCCAAGCACTTTGTAAGCAGGGACAGCTGGCTGGGCCTTACACCTCCTCCAACTCTTCTGCAAAGCCAACTCCCCAGTCTTTGCCCACCCCAGACCTGGATGGGGTCAAGGACAAGGAGTGGAAATGAGAGCAGAGATTTCAGAGGAGCCTGGCCAAAGCAGATGGAAGACCACATTCTGTGCGAACGAGGGAGGGCTGAGAGAGAGTGTGGTATGCGCTGCGAGGGGCACAGAGAATCCCCAGCTGGGGGAGCAGGGGGCCTCTGGGTCAGTGGGGCCTGATTCCAGGCCCAGAGGAGCAGGGTGTGTGTCTCCTCACCCCAAGCTACCCTAAGGGCATTCCTCAGGCAAGAGGCAGCAGAGGGCTAGTCATACCTGATGACAACAATGACGCCATCAAAAATGTTGTAGGGGTTCTTAATGTAGCCAAAGGGACCATATACTAGCAGCTTCAGCAGCATCTCCAGGGCAAAGAGGCTGGTGAAGACGATGTTGCTGATTTCCAGGGCATTGGTGAGTTCCTCAGGCTAGAAGACAGGGTGGACCGTGAAGGAGCAGAGGCTTGTCCCTGAGCCCCTCGTCCCAGTCCTCAAAAACACCTGGCCTTCCTACACATCCGGGAGCAGGAACAGCAAGCTAGGGGTTGAGAGAGGGTGGTAAGGGTGCTGAATGCTCGGGCTAATGGGGAGGATGCCCCCCAAAAGCGTCCATAAGAAAATGCACTCGGGGTGGCCAGGGCACAAAGCCCCCAGCCCCTAGTTATTTTCAGCTGAGTCTCTGATCCTGGGACCACAGACTCACTGGAGGCCTATGCTGTGGGTTCCACCCACTTCCTACTGGGTGCTCCAAGACCCAGCCTGTCCTGTGCTGTCATGTCAGCTCAGCAGGCCCAGGCCAGCTGTGCACTGATGCTGGTGGACACCAGAAGGTGATTGCCAAGGCCTCGTACGCATATCCAGTCACACAGCCATACGCGAAGTCACATGTTCTCCACAATTACTCTGTGGACTTGGCAGCATTCTCTTGGACAACTGTTGGCAATGTTATTTCCTTCCAGACACACACACACTGCATGCACATACACACAAACACATACAAATGCATACATGCGCGCACACACACGTGTACACAAACAAGCATGTACATACAAACACACCAATGAGCAGATGGGAGATCCCCAAGAAAGATGTCACACAGGATGTGGCACCTGGAGCTGCTACCCGAGACGGGGACACCTGGGTTAATTCTCAGCCTATCCTGTCAAATTACTGTGTGACCTAAAGAGCCTAATCTCTCTGGTCAAATGCAAAACACTGGAAGTAGTTAATACTCCTACCCAGGGTCTGGGATTAGGACAGCAAACACGTACTAGAGAGGTCATCAGACTTAATGACAAACTCTACTTCATTTGCTATTCCAGTACAGAATATTAAGTGGCTCCTCCCTCTTAATACGGGGGCTCAGTGGCAAAGAATCTGCCTGCCAATGTAGGTGCCCCAGTAGATGCAGAGTCAATCCCTGGGTTGGGAAGATCCCCTGGAGGAGGAAATGGCAACCCACTCCAGTATTGCTGCTGAGATAATCCCATGGACAGAGGAGCCTGGCAGGCTATAGTCCACGGGGTCACAAAGAATCGGACATGACTGAGTGACTGAGCATCCCTCTTAATGTTAAGTCCCTACCATATAATCCACCAGGCAGGCAAAAACATGCCAGCAATGCTCCCTGCCTCCTAGGAGTTCAGAGTCTAGCTGGAAACAAAGCATACACACACGAAACAGTTAAATAACCATGAGAGGCCTTAGACGCTTTGGCGCCAAAATAAATTATCCAGATAGTAAATCCAGGAGTTCGGAGGAGAAAAGCTGAGTGAGGAACACACTGGGAAAGCCTTAGTTGGGAGACAGGTCTTGAATTCTGAGGGTGAATGGGGTCTCTCCAGGCAGAGAGGAGGGGAAGGCATCACAGGGCTGAGCACAGGGAATGAGCCATGTCAGGGGACAAAGGGAGGCCCAACCTGGTTGATGACTGAAGCTGCAGAGTGAAATATGATTGGCTCGATGGAGCCTACTGCCCACCTGATGAGGTGTTTTGAGCACCCCCAAAGCCCAAGGTGCATACTAGCTATACTAGAAGTTTGTATAAATAACCAGTGAAGTCCTTAGTCCATCAGACACCTCCCCCTGTTTACCCAGCTGCCTCATCTGGCCAGCTGCCCAGGTAGATCACCCAAGCATGGAGTCAGGCCCTGGGTACCACGAAATATGTCTTAATAGTCCCAGTCTATGCGGCCAGCCTGGGTGAGAAGTGGGAGAGGTGGTAGGCTGGGCCTTCTGATTGGCAGGTGAGGGGCATTGGAGAAGTCAGTGGCTTCTCAGAAGGAGACAAGTTTTCAGCCCACGCATGGATTCTCTCCAGAGAGGTCTGGGGAGCTGAGCCAGGGTCAGCTGGCAGGGCCGAGAGCCAGCTGTCCAGAGACAGAGTAACTGTCGTGTTGCTCCAGCAGATCTCAGGTGAGAGTGTGCCCCCCAGACTGTGAGTGGGGGCAGTGCCACCTGACTTAGCAAGTGGGGTCACAGAGGACCACAGCGCAGGGGAAGGGGCCACAGTCAGGACAGCTAAACCCCAGGGCTCAGGTCCCCCCCTGCCCCGTGACTAAGTGGATCTCCCACCTTCTGCTCCCAAGTCCAGTCTGTCAGAAAGCTGTGGTCAGCGAACCTGCCTCTCTGTCACTCTGCCATCTACCCAGTTGTCTGTTCTTGGATTTGATAAAGATGGTAAGCACAGGCCACATGGGTCCGACGCTCTGTGGGTCTCACCTCGTACCATCCACACAACAACCTTCCCCTCCCACATCTTGTAGATAAACACAAGAGGCCAAAAGATGACACACAGCCAGTGCAAAGTCACAGGATGGGGAGAGCCAGGGAGTGGGACCCAATCCCACCCTACTCTCACTCCAAGAAGGCTAGGCAGACAGGATCCAGAGGTGACAGTGAGGGGCCCATGAATCCAGACACATGGATGGACTGAATATGTCAAGTGTCTTCTTAGGTATATAAGTTATATTTCACATGAATACAGAGGCATTAATAAAGAACGAGTCTGAAAGTATAACTGAGGCACACACACATATAATGGGTATAGTTTAGAGCATATAAATTAACCATCAGAAAAAGCCACCGAAGACAAAACTTAATAAAGTGGTGAAAACACGGTAGCTTTTGGTATCGTGTATTTACTTCATTAGTGAATCTGTGAGGTACAGCCAGGTGTGTAGGGAGAGGGGTGTTCTCACTGTTTCTTGATGTTGTCTACAGGGCTGGTGGCAGTCTGTCCCTGAGGGCTCACAGATACACACAGACACACACATTCCTGCCAGCACCCCAACCTAGAGCCTCATCAGAAGGGTGGTGCAGGCTCCCCGAAGGCCTGCGTCACTGCTCTCCTCGAGGGGTGGCGACAAAGGCCGGCACTCCAGCCTGCCCAGCCAGGAGGCTCCAGGACTGAAGGAGCAGGTAGGAAGGAGGGCCTGGCTGGCACTCTCCCCCGGCCTCCACTTCTCCTCAGTGCACAAACTTAAGGGCAACGCCTATTCCCTCTCTGGGCCCCGAATTCCCCAGGATCCATGGGAAAAAAGCGCTCTTTTCTCAGACAGCCAGGTCTGCCCGAGTTACTAAATCAGAAGCTGGGAATGTTCTGCAAATGCAGGACGAGGACGCAGAGACACAATCTTAGCAACACCGTTGCCCCAGGGACCAGAGCCGTGATCACAGTCACTGCAGCTGCAAAGGGACAGAGAGGAAGCCAACTCTGACTAGTGCCGTCCACAGGCCCTGCACCGCTAAGCCCTTCCTGAGGCCTTCCTAAGTCCGTTTCCTCCCTGCTCACACCAGAAAAGGGCGGGATGTAGGCTTCCTTGACGGCAAGGAGGCTGAGGTTCCGAGATGGGGTGCCTTGATGGAGGTCACATCGCGCGCTTAGAAAGGCCCACCTGCACTTGTCTCCACCTCTCTCCATGCTGCCACCCCGCACACAGCCAGACCGCAGGCACAAACTCATACAAGCCCCTCAGGCTGCCAGGAAGTCCTTTTTCTGCTTTAGACTGCATCCTCCCTCCTGTTCAAGGAGGTCAAGGCCCAGTGGGGATTTCTGCACATGGAGGCCAGGCAGCTTGATGTTCTCACCCAGAGGCCCCAGGCTCTTGTCTATGTGAGGCTAACTGTATATCTCCCATCTCCCAGTGCTTCCCCTCCCCTTAGCCTGTCAGCCTGGAGTAACTGGGCCCCAGGTAAGCTGCTCAATACTTCCCACCACCAGGACTCCCCTGAAACCCAGAGCACCTTTATCCACTAACCCTTAAAGTCTGCATGGTGTGTGCAACCCTGCTAAGAGGTGGGGCTAAACCTGAATGCAGGAGGCCTGCCAACTCGGAGACTTTCCACCTGGGTGACCTAGGCAAGTCCTCAACCTTGCTGGTTCCCAGTGGCCTCTTCTATTAAACAGGGTAACACCCCTTTGTGGCAAGGCTGCTCCGCCCTGTGGAAACACCCAGGCCATAGTCCTGCTCTAGTGGCCCCGTGGGCACTGACAGTGGCAGCAGTCCTCACATGTGGTAGAACAGAGTGCCTGCAGTCTGAAGCTAAGCACCATGTGGAGGCAGACACCGGAAGGGCCCCAGGAACTCAAGCCAGCTGAGGTCAGTGGGCCAGTGGAGAGAAGGCAGCAGGAGGAGAACTCCCGTGGAAGGTATCCCCGGCTGCCAGGGGGCGTGAGCAAAGGAGCAGAGGAAGAAATGTGCAGGGCATCCTCCAGGACAGAGGATCAAGTGTCTGTCCTGGTCAGAGGGTGGGAGGGGCCTCTGGGCATCAAGGCTGCCAGGTGGGCAGGGCCAGCCAGAATGGCCTTGACTCTGCTCCATGACTTGCCTCAGGCTGGACTTGCCTCTGCCCATGATCTTCTGAGGGGAGGGAGGAGGTGTGCAAAATGGTATATTAAGAAGATTAATCCACTGCAGTGGTGGCAGTCTGCGGATGGCTTGGAGTGACGAAGAGACTGCGAGCGATTAGGGGATACTGCAGTGGTCCAGGCGGGAGGCCTGAAAGCCGGCTCTGATGGACAGGGATATGCCTCTTGCAGGGAGGGTGCAGGCAGGGACAAGCCCAACCAGAACTGAGGGGAGTCACTTTGGCCCTGCCAGATCCTCATCCCCTACCTCCTCTGAGGCCACCTGTTCCCAGGACCCTGGAATCTCTGCTCCCCAGTTCTGGCTCCTCGGCTCACCTCACCTCTGTTTTTGACAGTTCTGTGCCACTTTCACAGTCAAAAGAGGTGGTGCAGGTGGGCCGCAGTGATGGGGCAAGGGCCACTGGGTCAGCGGGACCTCGCCCCTTCTCCTCCTCCAAGGAGGTGTGGGAAGTCAGGGGACGCCTGGGCAGCAGGAGGTTGCTAGGAGACCTCACAGGCCTCATCACACAGATCACGGCCTTGCTCTTCACCGTCCCCCTGGGGGGGCTCCCAGCATGTTTTCTAGCCCCTCTAGTCACCCTTGTTAGGTGGCGTTGTGCTTCAGTACCTCATAACCAGGGATGACTTTAGTCTCTCCCCATGGTCTCCTGTCAGCTCCCCAGAGCCACCCCAGGGGGACACACAAGCTAAGCAGGCACAAGACACCCACAGTGCTCACTCGGCCTGAGAGAGTCAGCCCAAGCTTCTGTGACTTAAACTTTTGAAGCTATGGCCCCTGCCCCTCATTCGGCTGTGCAACCTCTCTATCCAGTTGTGGTGGACCATCTAAAGGCTGCCCTCAGGCCACAGATCTCAGAGGGTTCCTGTCCAGTCCAGATTAGCCCCCCATCCCCCAAGACCGCCTCTTTGCTGCAACTGTCAAATTGCTGAGCTTGGCTATTTACGGACAGGGAAATACCCTACTGGGGCCCCAGGGTTGCTCTGTGCCTGTATGCATGGTCCTCATCGTTGGGTCTCCATCTTTCACCCCAAGAGCTGCTTCAGATCTTCCTCCCCTAGGCCTCCATCCCACTTCCAACCTGGCCTCTTGCTTCCTGGGGCTTCACTTCCCTCCCCCAAACAGCTCTGCATCTTGCAACCTACTCGTCTCTCTTCCCTCTCTTCTCTTAAAGGAGCCAGAGCCTCCTCCACCTGGACCTTCACCCACCCCCTGGCTCCCCTGGCTCCATCTCATTCCATCAGCTGTCCCTGTTTCTTCACGTCTCCAATATCCCTTCTCCTGCCTAAAAGCTGAAACCTTCACCTGGCTCCAGGCCTGTTCACCCCTGAACCCCAGGCCCCACCACCCCAGCTCTCTCCAAGGACCCTCTTCCCAGTCTTCAACTTCTGGATGCCCGAACAATGCCTGGGCCTGCACTCGCCTCCCTGCCTGTGGCCACATCCCTCTACTTCCCTGACTCTCTGCTGGCCATTTCCTGCCCTCTTCTCCCTCTCCCCTGCCTTTCTGCCCTCAGGCCAACATTCCTCAGAGTTCAGCAGAGCCCACTTCCTTCCCTGGGCTCGCTGGCTTCTCCATCTCCTGCATTCCCACCTTTCCGGCTGTCACCAGGGTATGGACCACACAAACCAATCTCCCTCCAAGCCTTGGCTCCTCACCCAGAGAGCCAACCCGCCCGACAGCCTTCCCAGGATGGCCCCCAGCCAGCTCAGATGCAGCGCGGCCAAAACAAGCCCTCTCATGCCCTCTCCCAAACCTGCTCCTTCCCCAGCTTCCCGGCTCCATGGACTTCCCTCTCCAGGATTCCATCTTGCAACCTAGGGGTTATCTCGGACTTATGCCTGCCCTTCACCCCTCTAGCAGCAGGTGCCTGGGCCCACAGACCTTGCCAGTGGAATGGCTGTGCCCCACCCACTAGCTCTATTTCCCCTCTACCATCCTGGGGGCCCTCCTTGCCTCTGATCTGGATGATAGAAATAGTCTCTGGGTCCCACCCCCAAACCAGCCCACACCTCCTGGAAGCTCCAGCTTCAAGAGCACTGCTGGATTCATTTCGCCCCTGCTCAGATAACTTGGGGTGGAGTTGGGGAGGCTATATGATGGTCCTTCAGAGCATCCCACGCCTCCCTGTGCATTCCCAGGCCAGGCTGCCAGAATTCTCCCCAATCCCTCCACCAGACCCCTCTGCTCCTGGCCTCAGCTGCCAATGACACTTTTCTTTCAAGGCCACTCTCACAAGACACCTCCTTCAGGAAGCCCTCCAAAATCCCTGACCTGGGTGTGAGCATCTCTCTTCTGTCCCCAGAAATCTCCTTTACAGCATTTGGCATAATCAGGCAGAATGACTTTTCTGCTGGAACCTAAGTTTCTTTGGAGCTCCTGGCATTTCCCACACCCCCAGCCTATTATTCTCTTCAAATGTGCTGTGCACAGGAGGCACTCCTCATGTTTGATGAACAGAGGGAGCTGTGGAGCCAGAGGATACCCTCTTTAGCAGGCCATCTCCAGAAAAGCACCCTTCTTCCTCCCACGTGTGGAGAACCTTTGACAGTCTGGGGCCAGGGCAACTGTGAGAGATTGTCCTCCAAAGTCTTGTCTGGCCTGTAGTCCTACCTCCTCTGCAGGCCAAGGACTCCTGGGAGGCCCAAGGAATAGGACAGGTGTCTATAAACTCCTGTCCTCGAAGCCCGCACTGGGGTTTCCATGTGTGTGTCTATCTTTTAGAGAGATAGACAGAATCCAAAAGGAGTTTGTGAATCCCCTCAAAGTTAAGACCTACCACATCTGGTCTTTTCCTCACCCTACCCCACCCAGCTTCCCTTGCCTTGAACAGCTGACCTCACTCATTTATAAATAGAAACCCTCCCTGAACATGTATCTAGAGTGACAGGATGGGCCCAGAGTCTGAGAAATGAGCAGAAGCATCACCTGCCCTGTCCTCTCGGGCCTGAAAGACTGTCTATTCTGGACCCTCCCTCCCTCTTCGCTGCAGCCCAGGATACCAGTGGGCTGTGTGCCCCCCCACACCTGCTGTTGTCTCTCTTCTAGAGCATGAGGTTGGCTCCAACTCTCAGCAATCCAGAACTAGGAAGGAAGGTGATTACGAAGTTCCTGTGTCCTTAAGACATCATCCTCCTGGAAGGCCTTGCCCCCATGCATACCCAGCCAGACAGGCTCCAGGAGACACCTCTCTTCTGCACTCCAAAGACACCCTGGGCATCCCACAGGCAGTTTGTAAACAATGCCCTCCAGCCCCAGTATGCACAAGCCCCAGTTTTCCTCCCAGAAGCAGAAACCTGGGTGTCATCCTTGCTGCCACCTCACAAATATCCAACTGGAGTTGAGCTCTGCAGATTCAGCCACTGCCAGCTCTTCCCAGCATGCTTCTGTCTCCAGGGACACGGTATATGAACCGGCTGGATTCTGGCAGTAGCCCTCTCATTGGCCTCCCTGCCTCCCGTCTCTCACTCCCTTCTGCTCCCCACATGGCTTCTGGTACAACACAAACACATACCATGGACTTGCTTAAAACCTTTGTTGGCACCCTATCGCCTTCGGGATAAAATCCAAACTCCATCCTATTCCTCTCCGGACCCGGCTCCGAGCTTTTTCCAAGCTCATTTCTTGTTGTTTGCCATCCCAGCCCCAACCCAGGGCCCAGTTCACTCTGAACTCCTTATAAATCTCTCTGTTTCGGGGGCTGGTGCTTCCGGTCCTCCCCTATGCTATGCCCTGCTCTCCACCCTTTGCTAGCTACATCCCACTCTCCATTCAAACTCAGCTCCCAGGTCATATCCTGCGGAAGCCCTTCTTGAATCCTTTCCCCAGTCTGGGTCATGGGCGACTCCTCTGAGCATCCTTTCCCAGCAGGCACTACATCAGGTAAGTGTGAATGCTTATTTGTCATGGGTTTTTGAGAGGAAGGACGGAGTGCCTCGGCCCGGTGTGGTACTGGAGCATCTGGTTATGCACATCTCTTCCCAACTCCACATGCAGTGACATCACATTAGGAGTTTGAAACCGGCCACGGTGGGAGCATCTGCACCATGGAAATTGGTGAACACTGCAAATACCACACATCAGTACCTTTTTTCTTTTTAAAGGGCTGGTTATTAAACATTTATTAGCATGCCACTGCTTAGACCCAACTCTGATGCCCAGAAAATGTGTGTGGAATGGATGGATGGACAGATGGGTAGTTCACAGTTTCCCTGTTCCAGGTTCTGCCCCCTGGTGGGTAGGGCACACACATGCCTACCCTCTATCAGATTATATTTCTGACCTCAAGTCATAGTCCTGCTCCCTTCTCAGAGTCCTGTGTCTTTGTCCTCCTCACCAGTCTCTCTGTATAAACCAGCCCTGCCACTTTGCCACCAGCTGCGGGGTTAAGGGGTGGGGAAAGCAGGACGGTGTGAACAGCATAGGGTCCACCTTGGGTAGGGTGGGGTATGACAAAACGAGTGCTTCCTCAGTCAAGGGCTTGGTAGAGTGCAGCTGGAGTATCTCTGTTCTTGACAGAAAAACCAAATGAAGGGTAAGGTTGGTGACGGTGGGAGAGGACAGGGCTGGAAAGAGGGTTGGGCTCCTCCTCCAGGGAAGCACCAGCAACACCCTCTCCAGTGCCCCTCAGTCTGATCAGTACCAGGATGGATGGACACAACCGCCTCATTACGAGCGCCGCGGGGAAACCACGAGCCTCTGGCCTCGCCTCTGTCAGCAGCTGCAGAGGCTCTTCCTTGCTGTGTCTCTCAGCTCTCTTGCTCAGCTGGCCCCTCCCCTCCTCCGTTTGAGGCTCCATCAGAGGCTGTTCCTGTTCGCACCCAGGTCTTAGCCTGTCTCTGGCTTCCTCTCCATAACTGTCTCTGTCACCCCTACATCTCTGCGCCTCCGCTTGTCTCTGCCTCCTCCCCCGTCTCCATCTCCCTCTCTATGTCTCTGACCATCTCATCTCTGTGTCCCCCACCCCCTCGCCCTCTGCCCAGGCCTCCGTCCCGCTCTCTCTGCCCTCATCCCCCCATCTCTGTCTCTCCCTTTCTCTTTCGGTCTCCCTGTGCGTCTCTGTCTTCTGGCCTCCATGCCTCCTTGCACTTTTCCCCGCCCCCACCCCCCAAGCCTGCTCAGGCTCCAGGACCCAGATGGCGGGACATTCACGCCACAGTGCCTGTAAGCACAGGGCCGTGGCTGCTTCTGGGATTTTCTCCCACCCCCAGCCCCTGAGCCTGCTGGGCCGCAGTCAGTCATCTGCCTGGCCTGCTGGGGACTCCCACTCACCCCATGGGGCCCTTAGCAACCAGGTACTGGGACAAACTCCTCCCTGGAGCAGACAGTGTTCCGCCACTGAGTAGGACTCCCTGCTGCTGAAGGCTTCAGAGGCTGTCCCCCGCTCTCCCCAGGAACTTGGGTAAGGAGATGCTGCAGTCGCCCCTGACTTATCGCTATTATTTCTTCCCCAAGGGGGTGTCTTTCTTGGTGTCTAACTGAAAGCCCTCTTGCTGCAGCTTCATCTGGCCTCTGTCTCTGTGACTCAGCTTCTTTCCAGCCCAGTCAAATCCTCCATCAGCAGCGGAGGAGGCACCCCCTGGGGAAGGGGCAGCTGACCACAGCCAGAACTGGGGTGAGGGAGAGGAGGCTGAGGTTCAGGCCTGGGAGCCGGCATAATGGGAGATTAGGAGCTGCCATTACCTGGATCGTGCCCCCCAGCCAGCCTGGCAGAGCAGAGCACCCCTTCCCCAGAGGTTGGCTGAGCAGGCGTGAGCACACACACACACGCCCCATGCAGCCAGACACTACACACCCACCAAAGTGCCACTGCTGACCCTGCAGCCAGTGTCCGGCCCCAGCTCCACTTCCCCCCACCTTACCCAAGGTGGGGCCCAAGTTGCCCACACTCTCTGCTTTCCCTCCCCAGGAAAGGAACGGGGTATAACCAGTTGGATGGGGGTCACTGACACAAAAGGAAGGGGTGTCAATATGCTATGATGGTGATGGGGAAAGGGCTGGGGCTGGGGTGCACTTGGCTGGACAGGGCAGTTGGGGTAGGAGCTGAGTGGGGTGGATGGTAAGGGGGCTCAGAACCCCCTGAAAAGTGAGCCTGACATGTTTGCTCCAGCCCGGGTTTGGACCTAGGATATCCACCTCAGCTGAGACCGAGTGCCTTCCCTGCACTCCGTGGTGGGCACTCCTGCCCGTGGCCAGCCCACCCCTGCCACAGCGTGCATGCATGCACGCACGTGTGCACCCTCTCCACACCTCTGGCCCCCACATGCTTCTACCCAGGAGTTGAGGGGTTGGGGCCGGGCCTGGCTTCCGTCTACACCGGGTTCTGGCAGCTCTGACTCTCCCCCAGCCCCAGGACAGTGAGAACACACAGAGGAGAAGAGCACGGAAGGACCTGGGGGCCACAGCGCCTGCTTGCTGGCCTCCCTCCTTCCTCAAGAATCCACCAAGGGGGTGCCCTCGAAGGCCAGACCGGGGGAAGGGCTGACTTCTGAAAGAAATCCTGTGGGGGATGCAGCCACAGCCAGTTGCGAGGCCCTGTGATACCTGCTCCCATCTCCGGTGTGGGAGTGGGGGGGTCAATGGGGTTCCCCAGGCCACCCCTTCTGTTTCTGCACAGCTCTGAGAGAGAAAACAGCTTCTTCCCCGCCTCAGCCCAAATCACTTTGCTTGCAGCTATCGGCCCCACAAAATAAGCCTGTTCCCTCTTCCACATGACAGCCCTTCAAATATTTGAAGACAGCTCGCCTGTCCCTGCTGAGCCTCCTCTTGTCCTGACTAAACATCCTGGTTCTTAGAACGATTCCTCAAACGCAAAGGTTTCAAGTCCCCTCACCATGCTGGGAGCTCTCCTCTACCCAGCAGCGCCCTCCCCACTCGCAGCACGGCTCCCAGAACAGAGGCCCAGAGCAGATGGCCACCCTCTCTACCCTCCCTAGGCGCCGGCTCCAGGCGTCCACTCCTCACCTCTACCTGCACAGCCCCCTCCTGCCACCAGTCAATCACACCCCTAATTACTGAGTCAGGAGAATGCCAGGGGGCCTCACCCACCCCCCATCTATGACTTGTCCTTCCAAAAAGGTCTTGCCCGCATCTGATGCTCACCACTCATTTATATCCTTTAAAGCCCACCTCTTCTCAAAACCCTTCCTATAAAACACACCCAGCTCAGACCCTGCCCCTGGGCAACCTCCACACTCCGAGACTGCGTGACATTCACTGGCTTTCATCCTCCAAAGAGTTCCCACGCATCGGTGCAGCTCCCTTTTGTCCTCCTCCCGGCCATGCAGGCTGACAGCACAGAGAGGAAACTGAACCCGGGGTGGGAGGAGAGGAAGACAGAGGATCCCCAGCCCCGAGAACCACGCCTTGCCCATGCCCCTACCTGCTCGTGGTATTCGATGCCCATGCTGAGCGTGTTGACCAGAATAGCAATCATGATTCCCCGACCAAAGTA
This sequence comes from Oreotragus oreotragus, assembly GCA_006410675.1. Lineage (NCBI taxonomy): Eukaryota > Metazoa > Chordata > Mammalia > Artiodactyla > Bovidae > Oreotragus > Oreotragus oreotragus. Next base: position 287,196 of record SJYX01020966.1, read on the forward strand.
CTTGCTGTCCACAATCTTCCGGAAGGTGTCACAGATCAGCCTCCAGAAGGCCAGCACAGAGTTGGGCTCCACATCCAGCCCCAGGCTCCGTCGACGCCGACTGTGGGGATCCCGGAGGTCGCCATGCTGAGCATCTTGTGTGAACTCATAAACCGCCTCACTGTCTGAGTCAGGCATCTCGTGGCCAGTGAGCCCCACCTCCCCTGCCCCGGTCCGGGCACAGTAGGGACAGCTGTCTGGGCCACAGGCTCCGCTGGCTGCCCTCAAGCAAGGGCTGGAGATCTTGCAAGAGCTTTGGCAGGCGCCTGGGACAGGAAGGTAGAGGTTAGAGGCTCCAGGCTTTCCTACTTCGGGTGACCTTCCCTCAGCATGTATATAAAATGAGTGGGGGAGTTTGGAGTTCTTTCAGTGGTGGTACTAGGCACTTGGTGGGCAAGGGTACTGAATGACCTGCAATGTGGGTGATCCTGAGCAATAGAACGCCCCCAAATGCCAATAGCATCCCACTGACCCTCACTGCTGGCTGTCCTCAGGTTTGGACAGCCTTACATATTCGTGTATGTTCTCACGCCAGACACTTGCACTTGTGCACTAGATACACACTTGCACACACACATGTACTGTGTACATACACATACCATTTACAAGTCATATATACATGTAGAGCCAAACACAGGTGTACACAGATCCATACACATCACACAGTACATGTATGCCAGGCATGTGCACACATGCATACACACTAAACAAGAGCACCACCCTGTGCGTGCACATATGCACCTACACACAGCAGATGTGTGGACACATGCATACATGAATACCAGACATGTGCGTGTAGATGGCACACACAGTGGTCACCTTTACGCATACACGCACACACCAGACAGCACGTGTGCACGTACACAGTGACCTATCGCAAGACACCGATGTCCGTTTAAATCCAGCTTTGATCACAGACTGAGAGCTGCGAGGAACCTCAGAGACCACCCAGGTAAAGCACGGATGTGAAGACGCCTGGCCTGGGGCCCAGCCCTTTCGCCTGCATGCAGGAGGACATCAGTAAGCACCACTCACAGCTGTGATGGTCCCGGCCCCACCTTTTACACAGAGGGAAACGGAACCATACGTGTGTGTGGCTGGCTGGCGCCCCTTGGCAGGGTAATAGAGGAGCTGGCATAAGAACCCTTCCCACTGTGTTCTGTGATGGCACCTTCCTGTCCAGCCCACATTCCCACATAACAGCCCACAGATATGCCACTTCTCCCACATGCCACATTCTTCCTGAAGCACAGGCCCTGGGCTTTGGCTGCAGCGAGTCTGTAAAGGAGGGCTCGTCACCCCTGCCTGACTGGGGGACACCCCAAGGCACAAGCATTTCCCTTCCCCACAAGAGTGTGTATTCTATCCATCAGTCTAGAGGCCTCTGAGGACTTGCTGCACCAAGCCCCACGTCTCCCCACGGGGACAGAGTGACATTTGTATTTACATGAGCCCCCTTAGCACGGGGCATGGGGCTTACCATGGTCATACACCATTTCCCCCTCTGAACCTGCAACAAGGACTATAGCGCATGGACCTCAGAGTCAGAGGGCCCTGACTCCACCCCTCACCAACAATAGCGCCTTGGGCAAGTCACACAACCTCTCCAAGCTCCTCCTCCTCCTCATCAGTAGAATAAGGAAAGTTTATCACTCAAACTGATAAGAGGACCCAGTGGGGTTTTGCCTGTGAAGCATGCGCCAGGCACATAGCAATCGTCAACAATTGCAAACGGCATAGAGCAGAGCATAGGTGCTTGTTACAGACAAGTATTGTGATCATTACAATGTAGGAATTATGACTCCCACTTTAAGAGATGAGAGCATTAGGGCTCAAAGAAGTGATGTGACTGGCGGAGGGTCCCAAGGCCGAGAGAGGCAGAGTGGGAACACAGGCCCCGTCCCTCTGGCTCCAGATCCCCTCAGTTCCCCCTGGGATAGGACGTCACCTGGTCCCCGGGTGAGGGGCACCAACGTGCCTCCACCCTGAGTTCTCACCTGTGCTCTGGGTTTCCAGCAGCTTGCGCATAGAGCTGGAGGGCCTGGGCGGGATGTTGAGGCTGGTGAGGGCGGTGGGTCCAGAGGCAGGAGCCACCTCCATTAGTGCCTTCTCTTTGAGCATCTCAGGTGGGGGGCTGGTGTGCACGGTGGGGTACACCTTCCCGCCGTCCACAGTCCTGCCCGATGCCGCCGATGGCGACCTGGGAGGGGGTGCCTGGCAGCGGACTGGCTCCAAGTGGCAATCAGCATGGTAGAAGCTGTGCACAGCCTCTGCACCCCCAGGCGGGCCCCTGGAAAGGGCAGGTGTCGAGGGCGGCGGCAGCATGAGCCGGCGGGACCCACTGGCATCTCTGTCCTGGATCTGTGGGCTGGGCCGGGGGGCCCGCAGAGTCCCATTGCCCAGGTGGTAGTGGTGGTGGTGGTGGTGGTGATGGTGCACCAGGTGGTGGACGGACGGACGGCGGTGGGGGCGAGAGCAGCTGCCGCTGGGCTGGGGTTCCTGGCCCCCGCGGGGTGCTGGGCTGCTCAGCAGGCCAACTCGCACGCCCGCTGCCCGGGAGACCTGGGCCAGCCTTCGGGCTGCTTTCCGGAGGATATACACGAGGTACTTGAGCAGCTCCTCGTAGCAGCTGCCGGGCTCGGAGAAGCTGGCCAGGGTGCTGGCGTTGGAAAGGAATCTCACGCGCTGCTCGCGCATCAGCTGGCTTTCCCGCTGCTTGGTCTCTGAGAACTGCGTGGCAATCACCACCAGGCACAGGTTGATCATGAAGAAAGAGCCCACCTATTCGGGTGGGGACAAAAAGAGGAGACAGCCTGAAGGAAAGGGAATCACAGTGCATGCTGCCAAGTACTGAGCACCTCCTAGGTGCCAGATACTAAGCTCAGTAATTGTCCAAGCATCATCCTGTTTCATTCGCATGACAGTCTGAAAAGGTGACACTTTGATTATCTCTATCTGACAAGTGAGGAAACAGGTTCAGAGATGTTGAGGAATTTCCCCATGATCATTCAGCACAGTAAGGCTAAGACCTGAACCAACCTCTGTGGAATTCCAAGGAATTGCTATTGATCATGAGGTTATTGGCAAGGCTATCTCCCAAATTTCCCGCCCCTAAACAATCCCATCATCCGAGATCGTGAGCACCCCCCTTCTCACTTTCCATTAGGAGCAGAGAAGGCTATGGAAATGAATGCTATTTGGGGGACATGGGTTTTCACATTGGATTGAGCTTTTGAGATTCTGGCAAAAACACCATTTACAAAACTCTTGCTTCTAGTCCCAAGTCCTACTGTGTGACCTTGAGTAAGACCTTTAACCCTGGGGCCTCAGTATCCTCATGACCATTGGCCTTGGCTGTATCCCTTTTCCAAACCATGTCTCTCCTCTCCCCCAGCTGGGTGACAGGCTGCCTCTGAACCCCGCAGACTAGCCAGACTGCCACTCTGACTTGACCACGCTGTCTCGTCTCCACTTCCATACCTCAGTCCCCACCCCCAACCCCCATCCCGGGCCTCTGGGATGGCAATTGCTTGGACAATGATCCAGAATGAAAGTAATGAATATTTATGGTGAAAGGCAAATTTTTTTTCTAGATTGTGTCCTAGTAATTATGATAATTAGCCTCACTAGTGTGATTCCGGAGAGCTGTTTGGAAAGATTTTTCATGGGGTGTGTGGGAGGGTGGAAACCTCTCTGTCTCCTTCCCTCCCACTCCCCAGGCTCAGAGAGAGCCGAATGGGGGGAAAGATCACAGACCACTTCCCAGAGGTGCTAACCTTGCTCCCCGGGTGACGGTGGGGAGGAGGGGCCACCCACACCTGGCTGCTTTTCCTCATCAGGGACGATGGGGGGCAGGGGCGCTGTTCTTTCGCAGGGACCCCTCTCAATCACCAACAGGTCTTTGTTCTGTCTCCACCTCTCTCTGGAGCCTAAGTCCTGAGTAGATCTTCAGCTCTTTCTCTCATCTCTCTCTTATCTGTCTTTCTGTCTGGCTGTGTCACTGGCCTCTTGGTGACGTGGGAAAAGGGTTGGATTTGGAGGCAGTAGCCCGGAGCTGAGTGCTCAGCTCCAGCAAGCCTGCCCTCTGGAGCTCAGAGTTCTTGTTTAGAAGATGAGGCCCACAGTCCCTGCACCTGCCACCTCACAGGGAATCTGAGGACGAAGTGGCAGCAGATGTTACAGCACCCTGCAGCGGCAGCACTCAGCCCGGTGAGACTAAACCAAAGCACGTTCAAAGCGCATGACGTGGTCAGGCGGATGAGGAAACATCAGTTTCCTCATCTGTAAAATGGAGATAATAACAGCATCTTAGTGAGGGTTAAACGCACCAGCACACAGAAAAGCACTCCGAGCAGGGACTGGCACATAGTAAGTGCTCAATAAATATTAGCTATAAGTGGTAGCAATTAAATTATGAATCATGGTAGTGATTAAAACCACTAAATATGGCTACTTTTGCCTCTGTCTTCTGGCCTCATAAAGTCTTGGAACTTCTGAGCTGGAACAACAGATCACACAGTGTTTCTCAACACCGAATGATGGGAATTTGGAGTGGAACAATTCCTGTTTGCAGGACTGTCATTTCAAGGTGTCCATTATCTACCCCCTACCTCCCAGCAAAATGCCAAAAGTGCTCCCTCAGTCCTCATAAAAAACAGAACCACCCTTTGTGTTTCCAAGTGCCCCCTAGGAGAGGTGGTACCACACTGGGTTGAGAATCACCCATTTTACTGATGAAGAAACAAATGCCCAGGATAGGGCTGGGGGCCTCACGGGGAATGACTTGCTCAAGATTTTAAGTGGTGATGAGTGACAGGCCTTGACTTTGGATTTCCTCTTAACTTCTCATAATAGGCACCCTCTGCCTGCATCTCTATGAGACTTGCACTGAGAGCTAGAACTTCAGACCAAGCAAGTCCCCTCTCTGGACTCCCCCTATCCATTTCCCCAGTATCCTCCATCCCCACAAGAGCTTGAGGAACCACTCACAATGATGAGAAGGATGAAGTAGATGAAGTTGTAGAAGGAGTGAGCGTCCATCACAAAGTACATGATGTCGACCCAGCCCTCCAGCGTGATGACCTGGGGAGGTTGCAAAGGGGCAGGTTATTTCTGGGCCCCCTAGAGTTGCCTGCAGTCTCCTCTAGAGGCCCTGATCCCAACTCAAGCCTGAGGATGACCACCCCAAGCCGGGACTGTGTCTTAGCACTTGGGCTCTGGGAACTCTCCCAATGCCCAGGCTACCCCACCTGGAAGATGGCGATCCAGGCATAGCCAATGTTGTCGAAGTTGATGGCACCCTTGAAGGGGTTGTGCTCCCCCGCGGAGCAGTTGGTGTAGTACTGGTTCCAGTTCACGCAGGTGGTGTTGCTGGAGCTGTTGTAGGCCTCGTAGTCCAGGCCGCAGGGCGGGCCGCCACCCCCATCCCCACGCAGCGTGGGCACGCTCCTGCAGGAGCGCATGCCATTTTCACGAGGTTGGGAGCAGATGAACGGGTTCTCATCCTCGTTCTCAGTCTGGTAGTAGCGCTCCAAGTCCACGCTCAGGGGGCTGAGGAGCAGACAGGAATGAGGCTGAGACCAGGGTTTTCAGGGGACAGGGCGCAGGAAGGGAGAGCTGGGTGGATGCACTGAGGCACACAGGGCAAGCACTAGGCAGGGGCAGGGGTTTGTGGGTGCACATGAGGGGTGCCAGGAGCACGCAGATTGAGGGTGAAACTCCAGAATCAGGATATGGGAAGGCTCCATTCAAGGGCAGTCGTTCTCAATGTGGCTGCACTTTAGGCTCACTGAGGAGTTTTAAAAATTCCCACACCCAGGCTGAACCCCATACAAATGATATGAGAATGGAGAGCCGGGGAACCCAGGCCTTAGCAGTTGTCTCGACTCCCCAGGTGACTTAGTGTGTAGCCAAGTTTGACCGGCAGACACATCATTAATAACAGAACAGGTATGTCACCCGCAACAGGGACTGAGGGAGGTCCCAGCCCCACAGCCACTCCCCGGGCACCTCCCGCCCGCATGCAACTCACAGGCTGAAATTCTCAGGCAGGAAGCATCGGTTACGCAGCAGCCCTGCCCACAGCTGGACGCCGACGATGCCGAAGACGAAGAAGACGAAGAAGCACAGCAGCAGGACGTTGCCCAGCATGGGCAGCGTGTCCAGCAGCAGCGTGACGAGGATGCGCATGCCTGCAGGGGCAGAAGGCACGCTGGGGGCGCCAGGCTGGCCGGGCCAGGCTGCCTGCCCCAGGCCTAGCAGCACTCCCAGAGGGCCCACCGGGGCCTCCGAGGCTGAGGCAGCCCAGCTCAAGCTGGAGGGAGACCAGCAGACACTGCGGACTCTGTAGGCAGCCCTCACAGCTCCTAACCCCTACCCACTCTCCCTCTCGGCCCACCCACACCAGTCAGAGCAGAGCACCACCAAGGAAGGGCAGAGCGGCCACCGTGTTCCAAACAGTCTCCAGCACCACATGCTACCTAACTCTCCTGACATCATCACAGAGCCGATACCATCACCCCCAACTTGCAGATGAGGGTCAAGGCTCAGAGGACTGGCATGACTTGTCCAACATCATAGAGCTGCCAGATACAGGTGCCAGGACTTAAAAACCAGGTTCTCTGCTTCCGCATCCCACTTCGCAGCGTGCGCACACACACACACGCACACACACACACACACCACACTCCCATCCAAATTCTTTCTCTCATCAGTCATAATCACCTGACCCCAAAGTCACTGGGGAAACCAAGGCAGAGAACTCCAGCAGGGATGTTAGCTGGGAGGAATTTCCCTCTGAGAAACAAGCCCTCAGTGGGGACCAAGATGACCTGTACTTCACCATGGTTCTGAGCCTCCTTCCTGAGTCTAGTCTCTGCCTGGTCCAGTCTCTCACATCAGGACCTGAGAGACCCAAGGCTGTTTTCTCAGGTGGCCATTTGTTAACAACCTCTTTCACCGAGACAGCCTCCACAAACCTGCCCTCTAAGATGCTGTTAGATACTGCCCACCTTCCCTACTCCAGATTTAGGATGTCAAAACTAGCTAATAGGCTTCCCTGGTGGCTCAGATGGTAAAGAATCCACCTGCAACGTGGGAGACCTGGGTTCGATCCCTGGGTTGGGAAGATCCCCTGGAGGAGGGCATGGCAACCCACTCCAGTGTTCTTGGCTGGAGAACCCCCACGGACAGAGGAGCCTGGCAGGCTGCAGTCCAATGGGGTCACAAAGAGTCAGACACGAGTGAGCAGAGTCCACACAGCAAACTAGCCCCCAGGCCACCAAGCCCTTGTCAAACACACAGACCTCTAGTGACTAGTTTTGACCCCTAAAGTGCCACTCATGTGCCCTGACGTGCCACCCCCTGACCCCTCCAGGGAAAAACCTTCTAAGCAGCTGCTAATTAACCCTCCTGATGACTACAGCAGCCCACCCGCCCAACCCCTCCCACCCGGCCAGCCCAGTTTTCTCACTCAGTCACTCCCTTCCCCCAACCCCAGCTCCCTTCAGCTTCTCTGTGCTCCAACTGAGATCAATTCCTCAGGGTTTGCATTAAGGGAATTACACTGGTAGTTAGAGGCCTATAAATCTGCCAGCTATCACCTGGGGTGGGAGAGAAGAGAAGGCATGCCTCTGTCTGGAGATCGCGTTAACACCAACATACCTCAATGCCTGGAAGACACACTGAGCAACTCTGCCCACCCTGATTCAGCTTCTCTGTGCTCCAACTGAGATCAATTCCTCAGGGTTTGCATTAAGGGAATTACACTGGTAGTTAGAGGCCTATAAATCTGCCAGCTATCACCTGGGGTGGGAGAGAAGAGAAGGCATGCCTCTGTCTGGAGATCGCGTTAACACCAACATACCTCAATGCCTGGAAGACACACTGAGCAACTCTGCCCACCCTGACACACACACATCCACACGGAGGCACGTGTGCACAGCAAAGGGGGCTACTGCTGCAACAGACACAGAGCCCCAGAAACATGCCCCCACCCACCTCACTGGGACAGCAGCAGAGACCATCTGCAGTTTGCGTAGGCTGGGGAGTTGCGATGGGGGCCTGAGCAAGGGTGGGGGGCGGGATGTGGGGGGAGCTGGAGCTGCCAAAGCCTGGCTGGCTCAGAAACCAATGCGGTTTAATTTAGATAATGGTCCCGGCAGTCAGTTGCTGCAGCGGCTTGGAAGGGGGTGGAAAGGGACATAGGCGGGAGGATGAGGCATGGAGCGGCCTTGTCTTGAGAGAAGCCATGCTCAGTGTGGCCACTGCGGTTCCAACGAGAACCAGACTGCATGAGATGTGGCTCTGGCTAGAAAAGGCCGTCCCACTTTGCACCCATTTCTCCTGGCCTGCCAGCTCGCTACCCTGCTCCCACTCACCCCTCTTCCACTGGAGGGAGGGTAGTGCAGCTGAAGGGAACAGGTCATCTGAGACCTCCTGAGACTAGGACCTAAAATCAGGCTGAAATGAGGGGGAAGAGCCTCTCTAGGTAAATCTCACAGTGCCACAGCCAGTATGGGGGCTCCCTTTGGCTCCAGTGACCCAGATTTCCACTGAGCCCTTGTCTGAGGGGGTCTGCCTCATTATGCTAGACCCTGATGAGGCCTGTGAATGGCCAGGAGGTAGGGGTGGGATCTGAGACTTCCATATTTCCTTTTGGGGTTCCCTGTTCAGGGGCCGAGGACTGAGGGGTCACTCACTGGGCACCCGGTTAATAGCCCTGAGGGGTCGCAGCACACGGACTGTCCTGACAGCTGAGAAGCTGACGTTCTGCAGGTCCAGCGAATACTCCAGCATCCTGAAGGGAGGGGGCCAAAGGGAAGCCCTTTGAGTCTGAGGCCACCGTGAGGGTCAAAAGAGGTCAATGAGGAATCCTGCTGTGATGGGACAGGAATCCTCCCCTTCCACCAAGGGACCCTGGAAAGCCAGCTCTCTCCCTAGGGGCAAGGCCACCCTCAATCCAAGGATGAACTCCTTATCAGAGACTGAACAGAAAACAGTGTGGATGGAGGGGCCCTGGAATTCAGAGAAGCATGGGTTTGAGCACGATAGGCAGGGCAGCCCTGGACCCTCAGTGGACAGCCAGGGAGAAAGCCGTGCTGTAAGTGGGCAGGGGCTGGGGGCCAGGCCTAGAACCCTGGACCCGGGGAAGGGACTTATCTGACCCATCACTCGTCCACTCCAGGCTCTCACCCTGCAATGACGATGAAAAAGTCAAGCCGGTTCCAAGTGTCTCCCAGGTAACATTTTTTCCCAAAGATGCCCAAGGCCACCATCTTCACCACCATCTCCACAGCGAAGAAGGCAAAGATGAAGTCATCAAAGGCCTGATATGGGGACAAAAGGCTGCTGAAACTGAGAAAAGGGTGGGCAAATCCCCCCCACCCCATCCCCACCCCCACCTCTGGGCTCAGGGCCTCTTGCAAAGTCAGGGTTATAAAGATCAGGAACTGCCCTCTCGCTCACCACATACGTGCTCACCTGCAGAATCCGGCAGCGCTGGGAGTNCAGCGAGTCCATCACATCATCTGCTGTCTCTTATACACATCTAGATGTGTATAAGAGACAGTCTGGGCTCAGGGCCTCTTGCAAAGTCAGGGTTATAAAGATCAGGAACTGCCCTCTCGCTCACCACATACGTGCTCACCTGCAGAATCCGGCAGCGCTGGGAGTCACAGGCGATGTCTTCACATGGCCGGAACATGCCCAAGGTCACACAGTTGAGAAGGATGACCAACATACTGATGCGCTCAAACCAGGTACGGAGTGGTCAAGGAAACAGCTGGCCAGGTGAAACCTGATCACCATCTTGTCCAAGCACCTTCTGCTCCTTGACCTCTCAACCCCATCTGAGATGTAGCAAGGTAGGCTGGGAGGATGCTGGCCTACATATCTTACTGATCCCCAGGCCCAGACCCACCTTGGTTATCTCACCTCTCTGGACCCAGCTTCCTCTTCTGTAAAGTAGGAAAAGCCACAAATATCCTGACTATTTGCACAAGCCATTTAGGGGATAAAATCAATAGTGCTTGTTGGAAATGCCAGGCACTAAGAGTTTGCTGCTGAATCTGAATCCTGTTCTCCCTACCTCACAGGGAAGATGTGAGAAGCAAATGAGATAATGTATGTGAATGTGTGACACAAACCTAAAGTCAGATTATGCCTGCCTTACAGTTTACCAAGCACTTTCACGGCATGCCACACTGGATGCTCACAATAGCCTCAGGAAGTATCTGAGCTAGAATAGATCACCTTCTTCTGCAGAACTCAAGGAAACTGAGGCCCACACAAAGTCATGTGCTGAAGGTCATGGAAGAGACCCAGATGAGATGGAGGTTTCTAAGTTTCTGATCTGGGATAGTAGCTTCCATAGCTGCTCAGGCTGCAAGGAAGCTGCTCAATGCTGTCACGACCACATTGGCGCCAAACTGACAGGCTGAGGCAGACAAGTGCCACAGGACCAGAGGCACAGGCTGCCTCTTCCCCATCAGCCCCTGGCCTCTCAAAGCCCTCAGATGGCCTCCAGACACATTCACACATTTAAGTCATGAGGACCCACTACACACCAGCCCCTGTACTGGACACAAGCCCTCAGCCTGGGCAGAGCAGACAGTACCGTGTATACAGACCATGCCACCACCACCACCGCTCCTTCTTAGGGTCTCGAGCAAAGCTCTGTTTTGCAGCAAAGGGGAGAGAGGTCTTTTTAAATGCTGAGTCTCTCCACATAGTGGATTTCATTACGGGATTCACTTCTAGCCCCTCAGCAGGAGAACGTACAAAATGGCTTCCAGACCTTAGAAAGTTCTGGGGATCGAGCTCACATATAAATGATTGAGCACCCCATTTTCTCAAGGAAAACGTGAGAGGGGTGGGAAAGAGTAAAGAGGCTAGAAGCAAGCAGGAATGGGAGGCCAGAGGAAGGAGAAGGCCTCGAGGAGGAAGGTGCAGAGGGCGTCATGGCAGCCCATTGCGTGACCCAAGAAGCCAGACTCAGCACAGCAGTCAGGGCCCTGAGCAGAGGGAACCTTCCCATCATAACTCCACTTTCAGAGCTGAGAAGGCTTTGGCCAGGGACCCAAGAACTTTCCTTGAAGCTGGTTCCAGCCATACTCCATCTCTGTCTTGAACCTCAGACCAGTCTCCCTCTCCGGTAGTCCACACTCAACCTCCTCAAAGCCCTCCTACCCGCTCCTCACCCAGGCCCTCTTCCCTCAGACTCACATCCCCTTCCACTGACAGGTACCCAAGCTTCCCAAAGCACTACAATTTCCCCAACCTCACATCCTCACAGGAATAAGAGTTAAAAAATTTTCCAGGCTTTTGGGATAAGTAGATGGAATGGGGAAATCAAAGGAGTGCTCTGTTTCCATGGAGCTGTTTTCCTGAGTAGAGCTAGAGCCCAGTGGATCTCTACCCAGAATGAGGGTCAGCCAGGGGTCACCCTGGAATAAAGGGGACAGGGAAGGAGCTCCCTTGGGATCACCATCCGGAAAAGGAAGGACACAATTACCTTCAAGAACTGGCCTGCTTTCCCCAAGATAGCCCCCTCCTCTCTTCTGTAGGGAAGAGGTTCTGGAAGGGACCCATATGACCAGATGTCTCCACATGGAGGGGAGGCGGGCAATTCTCCTGGAAAGAGGAGCTCCTGGGAAACCTGTGTGGACCTCCCTAATGGCAGCGAGTCCATCACATCATCTGTGCCCTTGTTTCATCTCCCTCGCTGAGGCAGGGGCACTCTGACACATCCAAGCCCCTACACAGCTTAGAGTAGTGCCTGCCCTGTAGCAGATGATCAATACATGGGAAGAATGAATGAAGGAATGAATTGATCATTCAATCAGTATCCCTGCCTAGAGGCCAGATGTATCTCTCATTCATGTTTTCCTACCTTAATTGCTTCAACAGCGATAAATTAATGATAACTGAGGGTGGGGTGAGGAGAAGTGACACTGTAAAGGAGCTGTCCATCTTTCTATCCACTCCGAACACATGCTCATACTGAGGCTTCTTATAGCCAGAGTCTGCCCACAAATAACCCCACCTCCAGCTCTTAACAATGGGAGCCCCTTCTTAAAAGCCCCCATAGACAGTTCACCGTACTCCTAGGTACATCCTGCCACTCTCACCTCTCCCCTTTCCCTATAGATAAATATAAACAGAAAGTGGAAACCCCAAGGCACAGGAAAACTTGGGACAATCTAAACTGAGGAATAATTAATGGGATGGGGGTTTTTTCACCCTTGTCAGGGTAGGGCTCATTTCCTTGAGAATATAGCCGTATGTCACTGTGTGATGTTCCTCTGTTGCCATAGCAACAGGAGGATGTGTCACCAGGTGGTGTGGATTTGTTGCCATGGTAACGAGAAGGACCCTTTCACATATGAACTCCCCTTACCCAGGCCTCTGTCTTATCCTCATGCAGGGAAGGGGAAGTGGGGAGACCCACAGGTTATCAGTTTCGGGAGGGGGGGAACCATGTGACAAATCTCCATAGTAACCAGGGGAATGGGGGACACTGGTTGCCATAGTGACCGTGAGAGACCTGTGCAGTCACATGTCTACTGTTGCTATGGTGACTGTCCGGGCTGGAGTGGATCCCAAAGGGGGAGGTGGGTAGGAGAAGGGAGGATCTTTCTTCTCCCAACAACCCACCATCAAAAGCAGAGAAAAAGGAAGTGCAGGGTGAGGAACCCCACTCCCATCCCTCCCCATCTCCTCCCTCCGAGAAAAAACTAGAGCGTGTTATCTGCACAACTGAGTCTTCTCTGTGGGGCTTTATCTAGAGCCCTTGCCTAGTTAGGCAGCTATAAGGGAGAGAAAGGTAGAGCTGGACCACCTCCAGGGGTATGGGGGCTCCGGGCAAGGCATGATTGAGAAGGGAAGCAGCCCCCCAGCTGTCCCATTCCCTGCCACTGGCAAATCTGAGACTAAGGAGCGCTAAAGAGGAAACTGGCCTGGACCCAGGAATCCTGGCCTCCTAGTACTTGTTGGGAAGGTGAGGTGCTTTTCTCATTTGCCCCTGGAGAGGCTGGTGTCTATGAGTTTCAGCATTCCCCAGGTGGGGTGAGACCTAGGGGCTCAGGAGCAAGGTTCCTGTTGGGAGGCTGAAAAGGGGATTTCCCCAGTCAACTCCCCCACCACCACCACCACCACAAGCCTGTTTCACAGTGGTCTGCCCATCGCCTGTTCCAGAGTGTGGGTGTGTGGGGAGGGAGGTTTCCAGCTAAACTGAAAACTGCAGCCTTGAGAAAGGCAGCCAGCCCCACCCAGAGACAGAGACGTGAGACACGGGGACACAAGAGAGCCGGCCCGCTGGAATCTTTGGGAGGGAAAATAGGCCAGAAATCTGATTCAAATGTCTGTGACTCTGTGTGTGTGTGTGTGTCTGCGTGCATGTGTGTGTGTGTGTGTGAGCAGTTGTGTCTGTCGCCATCCTGGCTGAGGCAGGCAGGGCGGGGTGAGAGCTCGGGCAGGAGCAGGCAAGGGTGAAGGGGGCTATGTGGTCGGGATAATCCCAGGAATGGCTCCAACTGGCACTCTGGGTGATGGGGAGTCCCCCAACAGTTCAGAGAAGCAGAGTGTGTGTGGAGTTGGGAAGAAAGGTGGGCCTGGGACAGAAAGAGTGTGACGGGGTGCTCTGGCCCCCTCAGCCTAGTTCAGTTCTCTAGCCCCAGCCCTTCTCCCCAGAACCCTCTCTGGAGAGCCTTGGGGTTGAAAACGAGAGAGGGGAGCTGGTGAGAAGATACGAAGAACACCTCCCTTCCATTTCCTCTGAGGACCAAAATGGAGACTTCTCCCTAGGGAAGGGAAGCGGGGGAACTTGGGACACTGGGATGGTGGCAAGGAGAGCTCCAGAGACTCCCGGTGCCCACCCCCCCTCCAGACACACACACCCGCAGACACACGCAGATCACACACTCACACTCACACTCACTTCTGGAAGCCATTAGGGCTCCTGCTGCTCGTGCCTCCCCCTTCTCCTCCCCCCACTCCTGGCAGGCTCCCTTCTCCCCCTCTGGCCCCCTTCCCACTCCCCCTCTCGGCATCCCAAATGCCAGCCTGTGATTTCCAAATGAGAAAAAGCTGTGCTGGGCTCTGAGCTTGGAGAAACTCCTACACAAACTTCCAGATGTGACACAACAGCCGAGAGGGAATGCTCAGGATCTCCTTCCCAGGAGGGGAAACGCACTCCCTCACACTTGAAGAAACACATTCTGCAAAGTCCAACACACTCCCTTCCCTATAGCCTGGGAGGAAGGGGCCTTTCTGACTGTCCATGAAGCCCTGGTCTCCCCAGTACCAAAATATGCACTTCCAAGCGCCTCTTTCCTTTGCTGTCACCCCTCCCTCACCAACACACACACACACACGCACACATTCACACATACATCATGTCCCACCTGGGTCTAGATCCCCTCTCTAGGAAACCCGGTCTCTTAAAGAGGCTGAGAAGAATGCCAAGAAGAACCTAGCGAGCTTCAGTTCGTTCAGGGGAGGTGTCCTGTCCCCCAGGCCCAAAGGTGCAGCCAAGGGAAGCCTCGAGAATACCAAAAGGACTGAGAGAAAGATTGAGGTCCAAGAGTCATTCCAGAGCCGCTCTGACGAGAAAACACAGGTTTCTTTTGATACAGGATGTGATGAATATGCTGAGGGCACATTTGAAGCAGCTCCCTTGTCAAGAAATTGTTCTCCACCCATTCTCAGCCAATCCAGGCTTAGGGGCTTGTCCAGACCTAGTAAAGCTGATGCCCCACACCCCAGACTCCCACCACTAGAGGTAAGCTTGGCCCCCCCACTCCCAAGATGAGCACTGGGCCTCCACCTCTCTTTCCTCATTCCAGCCCTCTCCACTTGCCCTTTTCCAGACCTCCTCAAGGAAGAAACTTGATTCCAGACCATCCACTAGCACCTAAGATAGGGTAGATGGGGGAGATGCTGGCCAAGAGGTCTGCGGCTTTTTGGAGGGAAAGAGAAGATTTCTCTCTACACACATACCACCACCACCACACACCCCGGGGGCTCCAGAGGAGGAGGAGTTGAGTCTAGTGCTTTTTCACATTCGTGGAGAGGGTGGGTGATTAGAAGTGGAGAGGAGGGGTGCCCCGAGACGGTTCTTTTTTAGAGACATTTGTTCCCCATCTCTACCACTGAGAAAGGACTCTGGGGTGGGGGGTGGGGAGCCCAAATGTGCCAGTTCAGCAGGTCCACAGACCTTTGAGGCAACCCCCTTTTTCTGCAGCTCAGAGAGAAAGGAAAGGGCAGGGGGTGGAGAGAGGGTATGATGAGGGGAGCTTCCTAAAGACCCACAGGGTGCACAGGGTGGGGGTTGGGGGAGACCCAAGCTCACATCTCTGCTTTGCGCACTAGAGGCAGCAGAGCTGCAGAGAGGGCGGCACCAAGCTCTCCCCCTCCCCAAAGCAGAGTCCCAGTTGGGCTCTCAACTGGTTACAGGGGAGAACTGACATCTCTCACCCTGGGTCCAAAAGGGCCTCTGAGCTGGGAAAAAGAGCGAGGAGAAGCTGTCAAGACCAGGGATGGCAACCCATCCCACTCCCCATTCCTTTCAGCAGTGGTGGGACTCACCCAGGAGCCAGGAGCTGGGCATTAGTCAAGCAGACTAGGGGCTAAGTGGGAGAGGCCATAGGGGTAAGGGGTCTGGGGTCTCCCACACAATTCCAGACAGGGCACAGGAGAGAGGGCAGTGCTAAATCTATCCTTCTGGAATGTGGGGCTTACCTTTCACAAAGCCATCCAAGGAGCAGACATGAGGTGGTGGACCTGAGCTTTCCTCGGGGAACCAGCTCAAAGTCTTACTGTCCCCCTTGCCCCCCACTGCCTTCTCGGAAGGCTGTGGTCTCCCATACCTGCTCTGCAGTCAGGCAGGAGTGCTCCTATAGAAAGGGATGGGTAACTTGGACCTGCTTAATCCCATCCCCCACTTGCCAAAGCTCTTGCCACAGTCTTTCCCTCCACAAGAAAAAAATCTAGCACAAAACTCCCCAAGCCAACCTTAAGCACCCCGTATTGAATAAGGACCTGGGGAGAAGGGAAGCACTCGGAGCACTGGGTTCCTACTGAAGGGTCTTTACTCCGACTCTGGGGGCAGATGGCTCTCCTCCACCACATCCTGTTCTCATTCTGCGCCCCGGACATCAGCCGCCGGAATCTCCTTGTTGTGCCTCCAACCCGCGGGGTGGGGGTTGGGGGGAGGTTAGGACCTGGTCCCCACCCCCCAGCACCTCCCTCAGGGTCAGCGAAAACGTCAGTCTCAAGGACCAGGTCGGGGCGGGGGTGGGG
>SJYX01020966.1:303948-374426 GCA_006410675.1 Oreotragus oreotragus
CCCCCAAACTCGGAAACCAAACCCAGCTCGCTAACTGGCGGCGGGAGGAACAGAGCTCCCGGGCTCCCGAAGCTTCCCACATCTGGAGGATGACGACCCTCCCTTGCCCACATCTGGAGAGCATCCAGCTGCCAACCAATGGGGGCACGTCGCCTCTCTTTTCCTGGCCTGGATCCCAGCCCCTCAGGGAGGACTGAGGTGTGTGTACCGAGGTGGGGCTCGCCTGGGGTATCAGCCAAAGCACTCTGACACCCCCTCGCCTCCCTAGCAGCCCCCCTCTCATCTGCCCGTCTTTCAGGCTCACTTCGACTCACCTGGCTCTCGGTTCCCTCCGGCGGTGGCCCGCCCCCCTGCGGACCCCCCAGCCCGGCCGCCGTGCCCCGGAGGATATGGGTTACAGACCGTGCGGAGACACCAGCTCCGCGGGCGGCTGTCCTGGCTCAAGTAGAAGAAAACCACCGGGGCCAGCGCAGGGTACGGCAGCCCCTCCGCCTCGGAGTCCGCGCTGCCGGGGTCCTTTTCCGCCGACCCCGGCCCCGGCCGGGCCCTGGCCCCCGACAGGTCGTTGAGCCGCATGAAGCTCCGGGGCTGTCCTGACTCCTCGGCGCCCGCTCCATCCTCCTCCTCGTCCATCCTCTGGCCAGCCGGGGCCCGGGAGGCTTCGAGAGGGGCTAGCGGCGCCCCTCAGAAAAGGTGTCCTCACGCAAGCGGGGGGCCCCGGCGGGGGCGCATCTGGGGGGCTCTAGGGTGCAGGCTGAGCCCCCGGGAGGGCCAGTTCAGCCCAGATCCCCCTGCCCGCAGGGGCATGCTGCCCGCCGGGCGCCGGGTCGAAGGGAAGCCCCGCCTGGCGCGAGTCCCGCTTCCCCAGTGCTTTTAGGGCCCCCCGGGCCAGCCGGCCGGCTCCCCCTCACTTTGTTCTGGCTTCTTCGCTTCGCGCCCAGGCTCCGGTCGCCAAATTCGGCGCTACCTTCGGCGAAGCGGCCCCAAGAGGGAGAGAGAGAAGAGGGCTGGAGGGGGGGGGTCCGAGGAGGGGCGCCCCCTCTTCCCGCGGCGCAGCTGGAGCAGGATCTAAGGGGTCAGCATCGTCCCGGCTCCGCGCCAGCGGCGGCGGGGGAGGGGAGGAGGAATCTCTTTGGGGGTGGGTTTGGAGGGGGTGGGGGGCGGCTCCTTCCTCCTCCCGGCGGCCGGCTCCCGGTCCAGGAGGGGCGGGGAGGTGACGAGGGGCCGTCCCAAGCGGGGGTGGAGGCGGAGATGCCGCCGCCGCAGCCGCCGCGGTGGCTGCTGCTGCCGTAGCTGTCGCCGGCGCCACTGCCTCCTCCTCCGGCCGAGACGCGGAGAGAGCAAGCGAAAGCGGCGGCGAGGAGCCGGGCGCACACCACAGCTGGATCCCTCACTCCAACTTCAAGCCTCGGCCCCGCCTCTCCCCAGCCAGCCTCGCAGCCAATGACCGCGCGCCGCCGGCCCCGAGCCGCACGTCCATTGGCCGGTCGGCGTGGCAGTGAGGGCGGGGGTGCGGGGAGAGAGCCACAGCTGGAATCCGGTTCCCACCCCAAAGCCCGGGACCGCCCCTCTCCCCTCCTCTTGCCCCCGGTGTCAGCTCCAGAAGACCGGAGCCAATTAGACAGCTACCCAGACCGAACCCACTTTCCTATTGGCCGCTAAGGGCTCTGGGACTCTTCTGGAGGGAGCCCCAGGGACTCAAAAGTATTTGGAGTGGGGTCCTGGGATATCGTTGCGGGCCCCCGCATCCTTTGTCCAAGACCCCAGAATTGGACCGCAAATGGAGGGCGGGGCTCAGCTCTGGGAGGGCCTGGTGCAGAAGGAAGCAGACGGCCCGGAGTGAGGGGTGTGACCAGGGTCCGAGAGCAAAACCTTGGTTAATCTCTCATCCTGGAGTTGAGCCTGGGAGCAGGACTGAGGAGGGGCGAGCGGAGTGGGAAGTCCGGGGGTAGGACTTCAGGCTGGGGGGCGCTAGTTAGGGAAACGGGCGGAGCCAGGAAGGTCTGGGCGTGGTCTCTACCAACTTCTTGGTCTTGTTGGTCCTCCTCCCAGGTCCACTTTTGCTACTTTGACCCTAATCTCCTAACCCTAACCTGCTGACCTTGATCTCATGTTGACACTCCTAAGCTTCCGGAGAGAGCTTCGTGCTTGAACACATGGCCCCAGACAGGTCACAATGGACCCAGAGCCCAGACCTCTAAGAGCAACTGCAGAAAAAGGAGATGTTCCTGCCCAGAGACTTGCAGGGGTCTCCAGTGTGTGGGAGGCGGTGGAAGGATAGAACTGGGCTTTGCCGACCCTTAACCTGCAGTTTCACGAAGCCCCCATTCAGTGCCTCAGTTTCTCCTTCCCGAGTTCCAATATGCCTGTCTGCAGGAAAGCGGGTTAGCAGGGCTACTCTCCTCGCACATTTCCACCTTACCCCGAGCAGGTAGATCCTCGAGGGTTTGCGGCTACTCACCCTCGCGCACACGGGCGCAGACCCCGGCCCTCACCCCGCCTCTCCCTCCTGAATCCTCCGGCTCTGTTGGCCCCAGGTCCCTGTCGCCCGCAGCGCTACCCCTAAAGGTGGTGTGTACCCTGGAGCGGGGTTCTGGGGTGAAGTGGGGCGGAGAGGGCATCCAGGATTAAGTCGTCGGGAAGTGCTTTCCCACCTCTGCTGGAGGTAGACACTGTGCAACCAAGCAGATCAGTTAGTTCTTCTCTGGAGACTTCAGGACCGCTTATGCGCCACCGCCCAGGAGCAGAGGAATGGACTGGATGACCTTCCTACATCCGCCATCCCTCTACTCTCACCCCGACTCCCTGGCGTTTTTCGCTCTCCCAGGGACGGGAGCCTGGTGGGCTGCCGTCTATGGGGTCACACAGAGTCGGACACGACTGAAGTGACTNGCGCCACCGCCCAGGAGCAGAGGAATGGACTGGATGACCTTCCTACATCCGCCATCCCTCTACTCTCACCCCGACTCCCTGGCGTTTTTCGCTCTCCCAGGGACGGGAGCCTGGTGGGCTGCCGTCTATGGGGTCACACAGAGTCGGACACGACTGAAGTGACTTAGCATCAGCAGCAAGGCTGCGTCACCCGCGTCTCCTGCTGAGCTGGGTGGGTGTCTCAGCTCCCTCCAGGGCGGGTTTCAGGGAATGCAGTGGGGAGGGCAGAGCGGTTGCTACCTCCTAGGTTGCCCTTTCGCCGAATCTGGCACCTAGTTGTGCAAATGAGGCCGGGCTTTTTGCATTTCATGCTAATGAGCAGGTCCCTGAAGAAGTGCCTTCTCTCCTGGCAGGAGTCTGCTCTCATTCCGGCTTGCACCAGCGCCAGTGTTGAACTCTCAGTGGTCTTCTGGGGGAGGGGACTGTTTATTACAGTATCCCCTCAGAGTCTGACACCCTTTTCCCTCTGGGCAGTTGGCATCCTGCCTAGTTGGCTTGCCCTTCCCAGACAAGATCTGGGAAAGGGGCCCCACTGTAGTCACCCCTCACCCCCGCCCTTAACAAAGAAAATGAAGCCAGAGAGGCTTGCCCAGTCCAGTGGTCAGGTTTCCTGAGGGTCAGCAGACCGCACACCTTTATCCATCACCATTCTCTAACCCCTATCTCTGGGTTGAACTTTGTTCTAGAACATACCCATAAAGGGGGGCAGATAACATGCACCATCAGGGCAAAGCATCCCTGAGCTTGGGGCCACCTAAGGCATCCAGACTCCTCTGCAGGACACCATGGGACTCTGACAACCCTCTCAGAGACGCTCACTGTTGGTCTGAGTGCAGGAGGTAAGGAGGGAGGCAGGACCCACAAAGAAGGCAAAGGAAGCCATGAAATCATCTTTAACTCCAAGCCTCAGCTCTGACATCACCTCCTCAGGGTGGCCTTCTTTCATCAAGTATTTAATTAAGTATTACAGTACCTACTAAGTGCCAAAGTGCTGAGGACACCGTACTGGGTCACACCAGCATCTGTAATCTCAGAGGACTTGGCCCAGCCTGGGTTTATGTCTCTATTTATGGCAATGAAATGGTTGTATTCCCCTCTAGGCTCTATGTTCCTTGAAGACAGGGGCTATGTCCATTTTGCTCATCAATTTGGCACATAGTAAGTAGGTGCTTAATAAATCTGTTAGATGAATAAATAACCTCAGGTAGACAAGGGGAATGGGAGGGGTAAGAAATTCCTTTCTCTGGGTCGCAGCTGGTCTGTGTCTAAAACCTCCTCTGATTTTAGAGGCGAACCCCCATATAGACCCTGCTCCACCAGCCCTTTCAGCCCACTCCCGTTTACCCCTCCCTCAAGTCTGGACGTCTCCCTCAGGAACTGAGAGAATCCTCCCATTGGTGATGCTCTCTGCTCAGCAATGACACACTGTCCCATTTAGTCACCGCACAGCCTTGGGAGTTGGCGGCTGGGTGGGTGCTGGGAGCCGGATGGTATTTTTTAGATAGGGAAACTGAGGCTCCAGGAAATGATGAAATTACTTAAGTGACTGCCCAAACTATGAGGCCCTTCCCCAATGGCCCTGGCCCACAGCTCCTCCAGGACAGTCCTACTGGCAGAACAAGGACCATACTCAAAAGGGACCAGAAAAGGAAAAGAGAGGCTGAAGACTTAAAACCCCACATTGAGCAAGCTCAGCTGTGCCCTCTTTAGAAAATGCTAGCACTTCTAAAAGAACTAACCCTTTAAGGCCCTAACTCTCCTCAGAACTCATTTACCAACTCCCATGGTCAGGTGTGGGATTTCCTGATCGTTCAGTTGGTAAAGAATCTGCCTGCAACGCAGGAGACCCTGGTTCGATTCCTGGGTCAGGAAGATCCGCTGGAGAAGGGATAGGCTACCCGTTGCAGGATTCTTGGGCTTCCCTTGTGGCTCAGCTGGTAAAGAATCCGCCTGCAATGCAGGAGACCTGGGTTTGACCCCTGGTTTGGGAAGATCCCCCGGAGAAGGGAAAGGGTACCTACTGCAGTATTCTGGCCTGGAGAATTCCACGCATAACTCTCACTTTCACTTTCATTGTCGGCATGCCTGCTACCAGGGCAAGGAAAAGAGGTGAGATGGAGAAAGAAGACTGGCTGAAGGGGCACTGTTGTTGCTAGGGAGTTGCTCAGGTGTGTCCAAATCTTTGGGGACCCCATGGACTGTAGCCAGCCAGGCTTCTCCATCCATGGGATTTCCCAGGCAAGAATACTGGAGTGGGTTGCCATTTCCTTCTCCAGGAGATCGTTCCAACCCAGGGATCAAACCTGAGTCTCCTGCATTGCAGGCGGATCCTCTACTGCCTATCCACCACAGAAGTCTGGATGGAGGGGCAGAAAACACCAAATGACCCTCCTTCATAGCTGGACTTCCTGGGGGGAGAGGAAGCCTTAGTAGTTTTTATTGTATGCCAAAGACCCAGAAAGACTGAGTTGTGTCAGATGCTTTCAGACCAGTTTTCTTACCCTCTCTGGGTCTTAAATATCTGTTTGTATGAAGCAGAAGGTACCTACCTTGCCATCTCATTCATGAGGGTCAATGGGACAACTGAGTTAAGAGGGCTTTGCAAACTGCCTAGACATTTTCAAAGCCACGGCTGGGGCTGAAAAAGAAGGCCACCTGTGCTTTACCATACTCCATCCTCCCTCCTCGAGCTTCCTCTGTAGCTCAGTTGGTAAAGAATCCACCTATAATGCAGGAGACGTGGGTTTGATTCCTGGGTTGGGAAGATCCCCTGGAGAAGGAAATGGCAACCCACTCCAGTATTCTTGCCTNCCTCCTCGAGCTTCCTCTGTAGCTCAGTTGGTAAAGAATCCACCTATAATGCAGGAGACGTGGGTTTGATTCCTGGGTTGGGAAGATCCCCTGGAGAAGGAAATGGCAACCCACTCCAGTATTCTTGCCTGAAGAATCCCATGGCCTGTAGCCTGCCAGGCTCCCCTGTCCATGGGGTCTCAAGAGTCAGTCGTGACTTAGAGACTAAACCACCAACCACCACCCTCCCTCCTCACTGCACCCCAGACCAGGTTCTGCTTGTCCAGACTTCCTGGCCAGGGTGAACAGGCTTCAGCCAGAAATGGCTAGCTGACCTTGTTGGCTGGAGCCCTAATCCTCTCCAGATCGGGCCGGTGGCTTGCCACCGGCCCATCTGCCCATACCCAGGTCCCAGGGACCATTTGTGGCTGTGATTAACAGTGTGCAAGGGGTAGCGATGGTCCTGAGCAGAACTTGAAGTGATTTACTTCAGTCTCCCAGCCCCTTCCAGCTCCACTCCTCCCCTCTGCCGACATCCCCACAAGCAGTGGCCCCATTCAGATCTTATCTCTGGCAGCCTCTCCTGGCTCTCTACTGCTTGGCTCTGGGGCTACAAGGGTACCTAGGCTCATCAGATCCCAAAGGGCTCAGAGTTGAGGTGCAGCCCCATTACTCTGTACTTGCACTTCCCAAAGAATGCTTCTAGTCCCCTCTTCCCGGAGGAAAACTAGATGGGGTTTCCAGGGCCTGTGAAGACGTGGGTGCCAAGGATGAATCTTGTGAGCATCTCCCAACACTGAGGGAACAGAAGGAGATCACAGGCAGGCAGAGGTTGTCCCTGCAACAGGAAGTACTCAGGTTTGGAGAAGGACTTCCAACCCAACTTTCCCTGGACTGACATATATGAAATCAGGGGGATGGACAACACAACTTCCTGTGGGAAGGCTGGGAGCTGGAGAGATACCCCAAAAGAAATGTCCTTGGTCCTGATAAGAGCAGCTCCTATAATGGACCAGAAAATATACAAATTCCATGAAAAATAAAAGCTCATATGAAGCATCCCAGCTTAAAATTAGAGGAAACAATGGGAAGAGAGGCAGGGACCTTTCTTAACCCTGTCTGAGGGCAAGGACTGGCCTTTCTCCTCTTGTGCAAGTCCACACCCTACCCCTATCCCTGGTGACCATTACCAGTCCCCTGACCTCAGCTTCACTCAGGTTGTAATGACCATGGAGTGGGGAAGGGTCAGTCTGGTGTCCTTTGAAGGTAAAAGAGGAATCCAAGAATACAGGGGGATCATCTAGGGGCTCCCAGAAAAAGGGACCCTGGGCTGCTGCTTTCTGGAGCCCGAGGCCCCTCTCTCACAAGCAAGGCTGAGGCCCAGAGGTTACCACGGGGCGCTGTGAGGTTTATTCCAGGCTGAGCGGGTGCTCGGGGGGAGCAGCAAGGATGGCCAAGGTCACCTGTTGACATGGTGCCCAGGGGCAACCAAAGGTTCTGCAGGGCCCTGCAGGGCCTGAGTCTCTGGTTGGTTGGGAAGCTCCACTTTCTGCCCCAGCCCAAGGTAGGGGAGGCAGTCACTGATGGAGCAGTTTCCGTAGTTCGCAGGGCTCGGTGATGGGCATCGAGCAGGCCTGATTCTCACACACATAGGCAGTGGCCCGGTCTTCTAGCCGCCGAAGGGTATTCAGGAAGGGCAGCTGGCGGGACAGGAAGCTTGAGGGGTCCCCATCAGCCAGAATCAGCACCTGGGAGAGCGGCAGAGAGAGTCACCCGGGGCCACCCAGACACCAGCAGGACCCACTGGTGGGTTTCTTCTCCAAGCCTTCAGAGGAGCCAGAGATACTGGGGAGCTGAGGAATTGAGGGGTCCCAGGCAGGGGAGGCCAAGAGTGGGGCTGGGCTCAGAGACCAAACCTTGTTAGGGATGTAGATGGAGTGGACACACTGCAACAGAGCCTTGGTATCCTTGGCCTGGGGGTCTCCACAGATCACAATCTAGCCAGAACAGAAAGGTTAACTCCAGTGACTGATGCCAAGAGGCTGGATCCAGACCTAACAGGCCCTCCCCATCCTCCTGCCACCCATCCTATATGCCTAACAAGAAATGGGGACTCAGCATCCTCCAGATCAGCGGCCAGGAGGCTGCATCAGATTCATTGCTCAGCAGGTGAGAGCACGTACACACACACACACACACACACACACAAATGAGAATACACTACATGGCAGGGTCATATGTGCATGGGACATGCACACATGGGCAGAGACGCCAGCACACATACATAAGACGTGATACACTGGAAGACACACAAACACACAGAGAGCCACACACAGGGAGACACAGAGTCATCACATATACACAGAGCAGATATCCACAGAGAGGCAGACACCAGACACACACATACACACATAAACACACACACACAGAGGCACAGATATACCAGCAAACACACAAATATAAGCAGGCAAACCTAAGCATGGGGCATACACATACAACCAGGCAGTCATGTACAGGTGAACACTCACCCCAGCACACACTGAAAGGCAGGCACACAGTCACATACCTCGAGTTACACAGTTCCAGATGCACATACACAGCAATAACACACATAGGGACACACACCCAGGGCACATACCTGCACGCACTACACTGCTGACCCAACTATAGCGACACACAGAGGCACACATTTCAGCAACCACGGGGATCCATGTTTAACCCTCTCCTCAGAGAACCCTACTCATAGGAACTCACAAAGGCACCTGCTCGTGATGGAGACCTGCCTCAGACACATACAGACTCTTCTGCCTGAAAAAAGCAGCCTTACAGACATTCCCTCGGAGACACACTCACACAGGGCTACACACTCAGGGACTTGTGCTCTGGGGACAGCCCCAGGAACTCCACTCCATGCCTCCATTGCAACCCCAGCTTCCCTTCCACCCTGGGTCCCAGGCCAAGGGCCCCACCTGCTTGAGGGTCTGCTGGTGGGCTGAGAGGGCACGGACCATCTCAGGCAATGCCACAGGCACACGGCGCATGCGCTCAGAGAAGGCGGTCAACAGGCACACACACTTGTCCATCCAGTCCTTGTGACCCGTGAAACCGTGTAGCCGAAGCAGGTTGTGGGCCGACACGGAGTTGGCACTGGGCTCCGCACCATCCTGGTCTGCAGGGGACAGGGAGGGAGGGTCACTGCGTCCCAGGACCCTGGTCCAGGACTGTTGCCAGGATGGCAGGGGGATGGGGTGGAGGAGTCCCTGCCCACCAGCTCCTGCTCCAGGTCTGAGAATGAATGCCAGGCCCAGCAGTAACTGGCCCTTTGCACCCTCACATGCATCCTCAACTCCACCTGCCCAGACTGAGCTGTTGCTCCCCAGGGTCCTGCCTCTCCCAACTGAAACCTCCGCCCAGCCACCAACTGCCCTTCCTTCCGACTTCCTCACCTCCCACTTCTAATCCACTGTGAATCTGCAGGGTCTGTGACCAGAATAGATCCAGCCTGACCACTTCTCCCATCTTGTACTTCTGCCTTGTCTGGACCTTTCCCATCACTTGCCTGGACTGACCACCACTAACGGCTTCCTACCTAGCCTCCCTGTTTTCCCATCCCTTCTCTACCGTCGGTCAGAGTGACACTCTGAGATCTAAACCAGGGCAAATCACAACCAACTCAAAACTCACCAGAACCTTCTACTCCTTGCCACATTTGTAAGACCCTGCAGGGATCCAGCCCCCTGGGCATCCTCCTCTCATGCAGGCCTCCGCCCCTCTGTCCTCCAGGACACAAGCTGCCCATTCAGAGCCTCTCAGGGCTGTTCCTTCCACCTGAAATCCCTCTCCTGCTCCTGCAGGACCACATGGCTCTGTCTTGCCCTCCAGTCCTTGGTTAAATGACACCTGTACAGGTTTAATTTTACTTCCCTGCTGAGTTGGGCCCTACCATTGTTCTGTCAGGGCCCTTTCAGTCATTCAGTTAACATTTAGTGAGCACCTAATTACATACCAGATGCACAGGAGATCCTGGGAATAAAGCAGTGACAACATTCTGACCCCAAGACACTTAAGTCTGGGTGCCATTAACAGACTAGATGCATCAGGTGATGCTAAATGCCACTGAGAAGAGTCAGGGATGGGGAACACAGTGGGCAGCTCCTGCTTCTCCACGGCACCCACAGTTTTGACTGCGCACCTGTGCGTGCGATTTTGCTTGAAAAGTATGTCTGTGCATTGGCTCCCTTCCTACCTAGGAAGCCTTATGACAGTAGGGATGAAGTTGGCCTTGTTTAGTCTGTCTAGGCATGTCAGTTACTGTCACTAAGCATGCTCACAGAACAGCTACATTAATCTTCGTGTCAACCATGTAAAGAAATGCCACCATTAGCTCCATTTAGCATATTCAGAATCTGAGGCTCTGAAATGTAAAGAGACCAGTTCAAAGTCACTCAGTGCTAAAGATGTAAGCCCAAGAGAGCCTGGGCCCTGCCCTTGCCAGCTCTTCACCATCACACCGCACTGACTCCTCCCCCAGGAAGAACCAAGCCCGGTGGGGTCCAGTACCCCAGGCCAGCTCCACACCCTCACTGACCGTCCTTCAGACGCAGCGGCAGGCCAGCCCCCAGCTCGGCCTCACTGCAGAAGTAGCCGCCGCCCCGGGAGTCCCAGAAGAGCCTGTCCTGTGTGTCCTGCAGCCGCAGAGCCCACTCGAGCCAAGCACTCTCCTGCGAGGCCTCGTACAGGTCCAGTAGGCCCCTCACCACGAAGGCGTAGTCCTCCAGGAAGCCCCAGCATGGCGGGCTGCTAGGGTACAGGCATTGGGGACAGGCCAGGGAGAAAGGCACTTTCACAGAAGAGGCCCTTTTCACATGCTTTTATTTAACCCTCAAAACCTAGCTCCTGGATGGGTCTTGTTAGCCCATTTCTCAGATGAGCAAATGGTCTCAAGGAGAGTAAGAGCTCACAGTGGGCAGCAAGCAGAACCAGGACTAGCACCTACCCAGAGGGGAGGAGAGGGGCAGAGAGAGGCCTGGGCTGCCTAGGGAGGCAAGCCTTCCCAGGCTGCCCGGTACCCTACCTGTGTTCCACAGTCCCACCAGAGCCTGCATAGCAGGTCCGCATCAGGCGGCCACTGGCCACGTCAAACATGTGCCGCTTCAGGAACTTGGCACCATTGATGGCATAGTTGATCACCCTCTCCTGGCCCAGAACAGCCCCAGTCACAGCAAAGCCAGATACCATCAGTCCTGGAGGAAGGAGGTACAGGTGGTTGTGACCCTGGCCGGGGCCCTCCCGGTATGTCTATCCCAACCCCCCAAGCTCTGACATCTCCCTGGAGCAACAGGGCAAGTGCATAAGAGTTTAAGCTTCAGAGCCAGGCAGGGCTGGGCTCCTGTCTCTGTGTGACCTTGGGTGGATTACTGTAGGCTTCAGCTGGCTCATTTGTAAATTAAGGACCGTAAACCTGACAAAGAAAAAATTAATATTCACCAGGTGCCTGGCATACCTAAGGGCCCTTGTGAAGGGGAATTCAATATACGGATCAGGCCTCAGACACACCACCTCACCGTTCCAGGCAGCCAGCATCTTGCTGTCCAAGTGCGGCTTCGGCCGATGTTTCCGGGCCTGGAAGAGCTTCTCGAGACCTGAATTGAGTAAGGTTCGTACGGCCTCCACGTCCAGGCCAAAGCGGGCGGCAGTCAGCTCCAGCGAATACCGGACGGTTAGCACGTTCTGGCCCTGCAGCTCCCCCTTGGGGTCCTGAGAAAGACAGCTCCTGTCCAAGGGAGTCCACTGGCCTGTGTGGTTTCAAGACCTCTCCTGTGATCTCAGCAGTCCTCACCTGACTGGGGCTGATGTTGCCAGCCTCCGTGAGCCCATAGTGCTTCATGAGGAGCTGGCCTGAGGTCAGAGGCTCGGTGGCACCCAGCACAGGCTCAGGGAGGAGATGCTGGACCTCCTTGACAGTCCACACGTAGAAGGCGCCCTCTTTGGGCCGCATACCCTGCTCCAGCGGGGAGTCCGCGTCCTCTGCACTATAGAAGCCTCCAGACTGTAGGGAGGGGAGAGTTGGATGGCTCCTCCCTTCGGGGCAGTGGAGGCCCCAGGCCCTCCCACAGCCAGGCCCGCCTATCTCAGTGGACACACACCCGGTGACTCAGGTTCCGAGCGACGTACTGCAGGATACCTTTGGCAACTTCGGAGTAGAACTCGTCACCAGAGATCTGGGTAGGGAGGAAGGAGGCTGTAAGCAGAGGTCTCTAGGTTTGAGGTGGGCAGTAAGTGTTCTCCCACGGGGGCAAGGAGGGAGGCTGGATAGTGAACATGAGGCTGAATTAGGAGTGAAGTTAAGGGGGTGCCATAGGTCACCAGGAAGGCCCTGGAAGGGGCAGCCAAGAGTAGGTGGACAGGCTGGGTCTCCGCTCAGGGCTGGGGTCAGGAGTCACCTGGAAGGCTTGTGAATAGGCCACTGTGAGCTGTGCCTGGTCATACAGCATCTTCTCAAAGTGGGGAACGTGCCACTGGCGGTCCGTGGAGTAGCGGTGGAAGCCCTGTGCCAGGACGAACACGGGCTGGAGGCTGACCCCAGCCACTGCTCCCACCCCGCTGCCGCCTGCCCCCTCACCTGCCCCACGTGGTCTCGGACACCCCCGTTGGCCATCATCTTCAGGGTGTGCAAGGCCATCTGCTGGGCCCGAGAGCCATCCTGGGTTAGCCGGTGGCTGAGCCAGTAGGAGAACAGGAAGCTCAGGATCACTGCGGACACCAAGAATACGCAGGTTAGAGAGTAGGAAGGGCAGGGGGCCGAGATCTGGGTGATCAGGACTTTGGCCAGGCTAAGGTTAGGGGTTTACTCAATAGGCAGTCTCTCTGGATAGGCTAGGTCAACCCAGAGGACAGGTGATCATCACCAAGGTCAGCATCAGAGAGAGTCCCTGCTAAGACCAAAAGTCAGAGCTTCACTAGATAGCTACTGACAGGCAGGATGGGGTTAGGCGGTCACTGGCCAGACAGGAGAGGGGGAAGCTAATACCCGAGACAGGAGTCAGAAGAGATCAGTGACTAGGGTAGGCTTCGGAAGGCCAGGCCAGGGCTGGAGTGGGCATGGGGCAGGGGGCATCGACCTGGTGTGGGGAACTTGGGGGCCTCGGCAAAGCCACCGTACTCCTCATCATAGCCCTCATCCAGTTGCTGGAAGCAGCGGCTATTCGTGGTGGCAGCGGAAGGTGGCAGCTGGCGGTCACCCATGCTGATCGCCGACCGAGCCAGCAGAGCTGTGGTGACCCGCCGACTGTTCTCTAGCAGGGTACTCTTGTTCTGTTTCCACTGCGGGAGGCAGGGGCAGACCTGGAGGTCAGCAAGGGGTGAGGGCCCCTTGCTTCCCTCACCTTTGACCCCGGCCCCCTCTATCCCCCAGTGCATACCCACCTGGTCCCGTATCCTCATCAACACCGTGCGGAAGCCGACTCGGGTCAAGCCATCCTCAGGGGGAAAATAGGTGCCCCCCACAAAGGGCTGTAGGTTGGGAGTCAACCACACACTCATGGGCCAGCCCCCACCACTGCTGGTGGCCTGGCAGAGAGAGGGCAAGGGTGAGGGGAGCAGCCCCATGTACACAGGCAACCGCCCATCCAAGGGAAGACCACTCACCTGCACAAAGGTCATATACACCTTGTCCACGTCAGGCCGCTCCTCCCGGTCCACCTTCACGCTGACAAAGTCCTCACTGAGCAGGCGGCCAATCTCCTCATTCTGGAAGGACTCCTCTTCCATCATGTGGCACCAGTGGCAGGTGGAGTACCCCACTGGAATAGGGCCACAGGGGCCAAGGGAGGACCAGTGACTGGTCAGAGAGGGGCAGCCAGAGGACTCCAGCTGGGCCTATGATGCCCTAGTATCTAGTTTTCTGGAAGGCCCCAGGCCCAAAGGAGCCATCCCCTATCTACCACCACTCCCCTGCGCCCATCCCAGGAATGGTGGGTGCAGTACCTGAGAGAAAAATTGGCTTGTTTTCTTTCTTGGCCTTGTCAAAGGCTTCCTGTCCCCAGGGGTACCTAAGGCCAGTAGAGTGGGGCATCACTCACTAGCTCGGGAGGGGGCAGTAGGAAGATTGAGGATCTAGCTGCCCAGGAGGGCATCAGGAGAGGACTCACCAGTCCACAGGGTTGTAGGCATGTTGCAGGAGGTGCGGTGACTTCTCATTGATCAGGCGGTTGGGGACCTTCTGGGGTGTGGACTGAGAGCAGTTAGTCCGGCTCCCCTTCCCTCCAGCAGGCATGGGCACTGAGCTACTGACCGTCACACTGCGGTCCTTGTCCCGGGAGGAGCTACCCCTGGTGTGGGCAGGTGGGTCAGGCAGCTCAGACCAGGAGTCTCCACTGCTTCCACCTACACCCAGCCCAGAGGCCCACCTGACCCCCCACCCCCATCCCTCATGCCCCGTGGAGCTCTCCTGGAACCCCCAGCTCCCAGCCCAACCCACCTTTCTGAACCACGGGGGAGACCGTGGCCTTTGCGCTCCCCCTTGTGTTTTTGGGGGGGTGAGGAAAGGTGGTTCATTGGGGGCTCCCTGCCAGGTTAGTCTCCCCCAACCTCTCCAACCTGGTGTTGGGAACGATGATGACTGTGATGTCAGGGCGAGTCACAATGGGTGGAATGGTCCTTCAGGCTCCATTCTCTCCCCTCACCAGGCCCCACCCAGGGTGACTGTGCTGGAGGTATCTCTGGCATGCCTGCCTGGGTATATGATCTGGGCAGGAAGGCTGCTGGCTGCTGTGTGTAGGACTGGGCCAGATGAGGGGCAAGGAGAAGAAATTCATTTGGCATCAGGGACTCCGTCACTCAACATCCATCCACTGGGCACTTCTGGGGGGCCAGGTCCTGTGCCAGACCCCCATTACCCTCAAAGAATCAGTAACTGGCTCTGATCTCAGGGAGTTCAGCCTGGGAGGGCAGCACGGGTGGGGCAGGCCTAAGTAATGACAAGCCCTTGCAGCATCAAGGGCTGTGACAAGCCAGCCCAGGGTGCTGTTGGACAAGGACCCTTGGCCCAGCATTGGGGTTCAAGGAAGGCTTCCTGGAGATGCCCTCAGAACAGAGTTCCTGGGGCAAGTGAGCCCTGCAGCTGGAGGGGAGGGAGGGAGGAGAGGATTACTGTCTGAGCCCGGTCAGAGGAGCTGGCCCTAGTCTTGGGGGAAGGCAGGCATGGGGTGGGGTTGGGGGGGGGGGTGACCGGGCAGGCACAGGGGACCAGCGCCAGGACAACTGACCCCAGGGCTGCGCAGGCACCGGGTGCTGAAGCGTGCCCCTCGCCCGCCGGTACCTGTAGCTCAAGGCGAGGACTGGCCCGGCCCCGGGCAGCAGGAAGCCGCGGCACCGACACCAGCACCGTGAGGCCCGCGCGCCCAGCATGGCTGCTGGTGGCGGTCGGCCCGGACGCTGCGGACTGGAAGGGAGGGCGGGAGGGAAGCTGCGACGGGCAGGCCCAGGCACCGAACCGGCCGCGGGAGTGTGTTCGCCGGTAAGGCCGGCAGCAGGCTGGTCTCTGAGCGCCGCTCGGTGGCTGATCCCGGGACTGCAGACCGTATACTCGGGGCTGAGGAGGACACTGCTGCTGCCAAGTCGCTTCAGTCGTGTCCGACTCTGTGCGACCCCAGAGACGGCAGCCTATAGGAGGACACAGGTCTGTGCAAAAAACTGGGTGGACTCGATAGGACGTAAATCAGAGGCTGCGGGGAGGTAACCCTCTTACGGAGAATATGGAGGCTGTGAGGATGCCAGGGCCATGGAAAGCCAGAGCCTCGGGTCACTTTGTCCAACTTTGCCCGTTTTACAAATGAGAAATGAGGTGAGAGGCAAAGGCGTGGCTTTTCCAGGCCATCCAAACTGGGAGCTTCGCCTTTGCTCTGCGCGCTCACCTGAAGGTCCTGCTCAAACCCCACCCCCTCAGGAAGCCTTCCCTGAAGAATAATAATGAACCAACTTGCAGGTGCTATCAGGCATGTTATGAGTCTCATTTGCTTAGTCAACATTTATTGAGTGCCCATGAGACACTCTGCTAGGTACAACAGTGGGCAGAGAAAGACCAGGCCATCCCATCCTTGTGTTACTCACAGTCTGATGAGCAAGGCAAAAACTAATCCAACAGCCATACAGATTAATGTACAACCACCCACTGTGAGACGTGCCCTGACTAGGTATCACAGGGAAACTGGTCTGGTGGGAGAGAGGAGGGGGAAGGCCTTCCTAAGGAAATCACATTTGTGTAGCAGCCTTGGAAGAACAAGAGGATGCAATCTGGAAAGGGCTTGGGGGAAGTGCTGGGGAAGCGGGAGGAACAGATGTGCAAAGGCCCTGTGGCACAGCAGTGAGTCAGGGCTGAGGTGCTGCAGAAGCCAGCACAGCTGTAGGACAGAGAGGCGCAGATGAGGTGCTGACGTGAAGGAGGAGGAGGGCAGGGGCCAGGTTTTGAACTGTGAGCAGGAGTTTGGTTACTGATGAGAGCAGAAGAAAGCTGTGGAAGAGCGTTAGTCGAGGGAGTGACCTTGCATTTTGGAAAGGTCCCTCCAGCTTTCTGGTGGTGAATGGGCTGTAACGAGGCACCGGGGAAGCAGAAAGGTTCAAAGGCCATAGCAGGACCCAGGGGAGAGCTCTGGGAGGTCTGCACTATGCAGAGGTGGAGATGGAGAGAAGGTGGTAGACTTGAGGTCAGCAGAAAAGGAAACATCATCAGGATTGTCTATGAGGGGTTGTGTGTCAAGAGGGAAGTGCAGAATGGGGCTGGTACTGAGAAGGAAGGGGGGCGCACAGGGATAGGGTCAGGTTGGGGGCTCAAGAGGTCCTGTTTGGATGTGTTGGTTTGAGATGACCTTGAGATGTATGTGTGAAGATGACAGGCTCAGGAATGCAGAGGAGGGGTTGGTGGGAGAGAGGAAGCAGCGTGGGTGTTCAGTGCAGAGACGGTGTGGGCACAGAAGAGATCACCCAGGGTGACTGCAGGAAGAGGCTCGGGCTCATGCTTGGCCTTGACGAACTGAAGACACAGAGGGTCGTGGGAAAACCAGGAGAGGGTGTTGTCTCAAAGGGACAGAGTGGCAGGGAGGGAGAGTCAGACTTCAGAGAAGCCGACTGCGACGGGACCGAAAAAGGCCCAGTAGCTTCAGCAACGTGGAGGCCTTTGGTGGACATAGCAGATGTGCTCCAGGAGGTGAGGCTGACAGTGGAAGCTGATTGGAGCGGGCTCAGGAGGGAGGGGAAGGAGGACATAGAGATGATGGGTACTTGATGTGAGGGGAGAGATGGAAAGACACTCTCAAGAGGGATGAGATTAATTCTGACAAATGTCATGGGGACGGATTCAGTTGAGAGAACGCATCTGATGATGTGGAGGAGAGAGATTTCTGAGAAACTGGGAGAGTGGGGTGATGGAAGTGTCCACAGGTGGGAGACCCTGGTGTGCATGCTTCCTGGAAGGAATGAGGTTAAGATCAGAGAACAGGAAGTCTGCCTTTAATGTGGAGGAATCTAGGATGATGACAAGCCCCAAAATCTGACCAGATGTGAGAGCAGCTGAGAGGTCAAGGGGTGGTGAGGTGAGGTCATCGTCTTGGATAGTGGAGTCATACAAGACTGAGCAAGATTTGGGTGAGAAGACCATGAGCCAAGGCTGGGGTATGGCAAGAATGAGGTGGAGCACAGCCCCATGTGGGAGGAGGGCGGATGCCCAGTGGTTCTAACCTCCAAGGTGGGAGGGGTCTGCCAGGCAGAAGATGGTCCAGAGCAAGATAAGGAGCCAGATTACCAACTTCCTCTTGGTGGGAGGTGAAATAGCACCCCTTGGGAATCCTCACATAAGTGGTGTCCACAGGGAGAGCCAGTTAACAAGAGGAGACCCAGGCTGAGGAAGGGTGAAAGGTGGGTCAGTGACCAAGAAGGATGGAGATCTCCCAGATTTGTGCAGAAGACAGACGGGTCTGGGTACTGCCTGGCAAAACCAGGAATGAGGGGTGTAGCAGATTCATTCTTCACGGTGAGTCTCTGAACTGGGTGGAGCCTGGGCTGAATTGGACACTGGCCTGGGAGGAACCACACAACCACTTCATGAGTAAGGAACCCTTGTCCTCATCTGACAAATAAGGAAATGGAGGCACAGTCATAGAGAGGTTAAGTTATTTACTCAAAGAGCATAACCACTTATTACAAGTGATTAAGTGGAAACCTTAGAGCAGTTTGAACGCTGTCAGTCCTACTCCTAAGTAGATGCTCTTGTCCACCCTGTAACAGCTACAGTAGGACTGTCTCCCTCCAGAAAGCAAAGCAGCTCCTTTCCCCATCCCTACCTTAGGAAGAAGACCAGCACTGTATCCTCCCCTCAACTTTGCCGTTTCTGGCCTATGGAAGGATATTTTACCTCAGGCCCCCAAAAGGCCTGCGGGTTGCAGGGCCAGCCCCCGAGCACTGAAGACCACACTGGTGCCCGTGGTTGGGGGGAGCATTGAGTAGAAGAGGAATGAGGGTGACTATGGTGGCCCTCAGGAGGAGGTAATAGGCTCTGCTCCTCCCCGGATTTCTGATCCACACCAGCCCCCTAGGACGGGTCATGTTTGAAACTGAGTTTTTTGCCAGTCCTGGTGAAGAGAGGAGAGAAGAACCAGATTCAAGGTGAGTCAGTAAAAACAAAGGATTGTGGGGGCTCCTGGATCGGGCTTGCCCCTGTGGGTTCTGAGCTCCTGGAGACTATGCACTTAGCAATTCTTGAGTCCCTCCGGAGATGAGCCCTGTGCCTTGTCCACAGCAGCCAGTCAATATTTGTGAAGATTGGGGCCCAGCATGGGAGCTCAGAGCAGAGGAGCCAGGTCTCCTGACTTGGAATCCCAGCTCTACTCTGCCAGCTTTGTGACTTTAAGCATGCTGCTTAACCTCTCTGAACCTCACTTATAAAGAAGGAGCAGGGCCAAGGGCTTTGCCCTTGGTCTAATGCTCTGCTGCTCCCATTTTGATATTCTTAACCCAATTTTGAACAAGGGACCCCACATTTTTACTTTTCACTAATTATGTAGCTGGTCCTGAATGGGAGTAATATCTACCTCAGAATACTGATGCAAGGATTAAACGAAATAAACGGTCTAAGGTGCTTAGCACATAATGATTGTGCAAGGGAACAACTGCCTATTGTCCTTTGCTTCTAGATTATTCCCCACGCCGCTATGTGATAAATGGATGAGATGATCGAATGACTGAGAGAGAGTCTCAGGAGCATGGACAAGCGAAGGTGCTGGCTGAGAGGGCTGTATGGGAAGTGGGAGCATTTTTGTGCCCCACATTGCGGAGCAGTCGTTTCCAGGGTAGCCAGTGATTCAAGCTGTGGTCCAGACCTGGCCGCCACGCCCGGCAAAAAGTCCACTTGGTGAGAGCTGAGGACAGGGATTCCAGTCTTTATTACGGGGCGTGATCTCCGCCCCAGAGAAGTCTGCAGCTCCGGGAGCAACAAAGCGTCCGCGGAAGCTGGGGGCAGAGTCCAGACCGGTCTCTGGGCGGAGTCTCAGCCTTCCTTCCTTCCCGGGGCGGGTCCTGGCATGGAAGCTCCGCCCCGCCCCGCGCCAGGGGGCGGGGCCCAGTGCTATCAGCGCAGGGCGGGGGCGGGGCATCGCGAGCACGCGCCGGCGGCCGGGGGCGGGGCTGTTGCTCAAAGGAAAGGGTTGGTATCCGTCAGAGGAGTCTGGTTGAGCGGTCCGGCGGAGCCCGAGGTGGGCAGCAGAGGCTGCGGCAGGCTCCCGGAGGGCGGCGGCGTGAAGGCGCGGGCTTGGGGGAAGACGCTGACCGAGGCAGGGAGGGTCACGCCGGCCGGCACGCTGCTGAGCGGGAGGGGCAGGGAGGCACTGTAGGTCATGGAGCCGAAGGGCGCCCCGATCGGCCCCGCGGCCGTCAGGCTCAACGCTGGCGATCCTGTGCGCATCTGGTTCAGAGTCCGGCTGCTTTGCTCGCCCCCGCCGAACGGGTTGGTGGGAGATGGAGTGCTGAGACCTGCGGAACGAGGGTGGGTTGGGGGACTTGGAGCGGGCCAAGGGGATATAGTCCTAAGTGGGGAGGGGGCTAGAGGGGGCAAGGTAGCAAGATCTCAGGTCTTAGAAATAGGAAAAAAAAAAAAAAAAAAGCTAAGATTTTAAGGCAGCTGTTGGGCTCTGAAGGGAGAAACAGAAAGAGTAGGGGACCCTAGTGTGGAGAGCCAGCAGGGACAAGGGAGTGTCCTACCTGTTAGGAAGGGGTTCCGGGTCTTTACCGCCTGGGGCACCTTGACTAATGAGTCAAGGTTGACCAAGGAGGAGGCTGAGGGGCCCAGGAAGGACTCAGGGGTCCGGCGTGCTGGGGTGTCCCTGCTGGACGGGGCTAGCGCTTCCCCGAGTACATCCAGGTCAAAGGCATCTGGCTCCTTTGTGCCATTTTGCTTTACACTGGGGGTGTGGTCTCCAAACAGGTCCAGCTCTGGAACAGAAATGACCCGGCTTGTTGGTAGGGAGAGTGACCGGTTACTCTGTGAGAGGAAGAAGGCTGAGGCCAGTGCTGGGGCCCATCTTTCCCCACAGGTGCAGTCATTCCCTGCCTCCTGCTTACCCACAGGACTGCTGGGCTTCTCAGAGGGCAGAGCCTGGGTGCATTCTAGCCCTTCCTTGGTCTCTGTGGATACTGGAGGCTTGGCCAATGGGTCAAAGGTGGAAGAATCGTCTAACGCTAGCCAAGGAGAAAAGGGAAGATGAGATGGGCTGGCAGAAAGGGCAAGCACCGGGCTGGCCCCTTGCCAGGCAAGTTGCCCTCTTAGCACAGGATCTCTTGCCCTTTGGCACTGGAGGGAGGGGGGCCCAGAAATCCTCCAGCCCCTCACCCATACCCTTTGACCCTCCACTTACCAGGTGTGTTGAAGGTCTCTACCAAGTTCCCCCAGGGGTTGGCTCCATTGTTGGGGAGTTTGTGGTGGGGGGAGTTCTGTGCCCAGAAGTCTGTGGTCGGTGGTCCAGCAGGCAGCACTGGGGTCCGGCCCCAGGGCTCAGAGGAGGAGAGCACAGGAGGCAAGTCCCAGGGCTGGCTCTGGGACATGATACTTCCTGAGGGAACTGGAGACCAGGGGTCTGCCGAAGGCCCCCATGATGAGCCACTGGGCTCTGTGTTAGGCCTGAGACCTGAAATGGGGATAGCAGGATAGTGACCCCAGGCCACTCAGACCGCCAGGCCGGGGCCTTCCCAGTTACCTAGACCAATTTGGGAGGACAAGGGCCCATTTCACACATGGGATGCAGACTCAGGACCACCCAGTGAGCTGAAGCCCATATTCAGCAAGTTCATCCTAGGAATCTGGACCTCCAGGCATGGGCAGCTCAGGCCACATTCCCAGTCAGGGACAGGCTGGGCCAGGAAACTCAGGGTGACCAGAAGCAACAAGAGAACATTTCTGAGTTTCCCAAAAGCTGAGTTCCTTAGAGGTGTCCCCTCCCTCACTCCAACTGCAAGGCGCAGAGGAAGCCAAGGCTCAGAGACGTGAATGGCGTGCCTAGTGGCCCTCAGCTGTGGGGAAGGAATGCCAGCAGGTGTCTGGGAGGGAAAGGGCTCTCGAGGGCCAGCCGGGGAACCCTTTGCAGCCCTGCATTCCCACCTGGGATGTCCCATGGGTCAGCAGAGCAGTGTGTGGAGGGCAGGGTTGAAGCTGATGCGAAGATGTCCACCAAGTCGAGGCTGGAGGACTGCTGGGGGGAGAGGCAGCCATGCTCAAGAGAAGGCGGGGCCCAGAGGAAGGGCAGGCCCTGACCTGTCATCCTCACTCCAGCTCATTCTCCTGTACTCGTTCCACAAGCATCTATTAATGATCCCTTGCCTCTGCAGAGCGCTTTCCCGTTTATAAAATGTTTCCTCATCCGTTTAGTGTCTGATTTTCCTAACAACCTGCACTGTGATTAGGGAAGGTTGTTGGGGTTCCCATTTTATAGATGTGCTAGCTTGGGCTAAGAGGGCAATTGCCTAAAGTCACACAGCCAGGGAGAGGGAGAGCTGGGATGGAAAGCAAGCCTTCCTGACCCCTTCCTTGGCTGTCCTGCCCCTCAGCCCATCAGTGATAAGACACATTTTATGATAAGCCTACTTCCCTAAGTCCATGTCCAAAAGAAATCTGCCACGGTGAACATTGGCTGAAAGAGTACAGAGACATCCCAAGGGTAGCATGAGCAGTTTTGGAGGGTAGCCGTGCTACCAGCAGCTACACACTCTTCCACCTTGGACAGTATGTGTATGAGCCCAAGTGTTTTCAGTACCATATACCTGAGGCTACTCTCAATCTTGACCCACAGTATCACATGCTCCTAGAGTTGGAACTGTCCAACCGGCACACTTGAATGGAGGAGGAAACTGAGGCAAGACAATGACATGCCCCGAGTTGTAAAGTAAATGGCAGCAAATACAGAATCCAAACCCGGCATCTCACATCAGGATGTTTTGCACCCCACTTTGCCGCCAGCTGAGTCACCAGCCCATGCGGGATGGGACCTCAGCCTGCTACATCCCCTCTGCCCTTATTTTCACTGAATAAACATTAAGTGGTGCTTACTATATACCAAGCACTCTTCTATACTCTTTATCAATATTTAACCCAATTCATCTCCCAGGCTTTGCCAACCCGTGGCCCCGAGACTCCTCTACCTGGCTGGTTTTCAGCTTCTCCTCCTCCTCTCTCTCTCCTCTTTCAGGCTCTCTGTCCCAACGACGACGGGCTCCAGCTCCAGCACCATTGGCCACAGGTGAGTCATCTCCCTGCCAGGACCTCACCTCCTGCAGAAGGCACCAGAGTGAGGAAAACATGAGCTGCCCGTGCTAGACTTGAGGGGACCTGAGCTAGAGTCGAGAAGAGTGCAGGCTGGGAGGCGCCCTGAGGTCAGGGGCAGCAGGACCGCCGCGGGGAGGTGGAGGAGCCTGGTCAGTACCCACGCAGCACCTCACCAGCACCTCACCAGCACCTCGCCAGCACCTCACCAGCACCTCACCAGCACCTCACCAGCACCTCACCAGCACCAGCATGGGTGGCTTAGCCTACTACCTTCTCCTGTTCCTGCCGGCTCAGGTGCAGAGCCAGCTGCAGTTGCAAGTCCTCGTCTCTGTGGGAGGTTGGGGGGACCGGCTGTGAGGGAGGAAGAGAGGGGTGAACTTGGCCCAGTGCTCCTATCTGGGCCAAAAGGCAACATCGCCCTGTGCAGGTAAGAGAAACGCCCACCCTGAGTGGCTGTGGGCAGCCTGCCCCGAGACAGCAGTGTGAGTGTAGTCTGCTCCCTGCCTGGAGCTGGATCTGAGATGCAGTTTAAAAAGAAGAGTCATCCTCTTATGGGACCCTGAGCGCTCCCCAGGCCCTGCTGTGTGAGTCCTGCCAGATCTGCCTGGATCCACAGAGGTGATGGCAGAGAGGAGGCTGTCAGGTAGGCTGTCCCTGGACCCCCACAAGAATAGCTGATGGGGGCAGCATACTTCTGTGTCTCCTAGGAAGGTGCCTGCCAGCACACTCACCCCTTCCCCTCCATGAGGTGACAGCAGGCCCATGTGACAAACAGGTACTGCCAACCCACCACGCACACACTACCCCTTCCAGGCCCAGTCAGAGAGGACCCCACTCCCAGGGTGAGGAGTCAGACTCCAGTCCCAGTAACCCAACCCAAGGGACACAGGCCCTATGCTTTCCTTGGGAGCAGGACTAGGGCTTTGGGGCCCAGGGTAGGGAAGCCCAAGAATCTAAGGTGTGAGGCATCCAGGCACCCATCCCTCCTCCAGTCCCCCTCACCCCATCCCCCAGGTGCCCCAGGAGGGGCCTCACCTTCTCAGCCTCCTCTCGGCTCATGGCCAAGGCTAGCTGTAGCTGCAGCTCCTCTTCTCCTGATGTCTGGGGCCGGGCCTGCTCCAGGTCTGAGGTGTAGCGGGGGGATGAGGAGGAGGCTGCAACGACCAGCCACCCATCGTGGCTTCCGTAACCATGCAGGTCCTCATGGGCTCTCCTACCGCCCCCCTTGCCAGGAAGCTAAAGCTCAGAGAGGGAAACTGAGGGGGAGAGGAGCAACTGGCAGACTCGGGCCCTAAGGGGTCAAGCAGTGTGCTTGGCACTTTCTGCAGGGCTTCCATTTCACCCCAATAAAAGATTCCAATCCTTCCTTTACAGAGGTGCAACAGCTCTGAGGGGTACCTGGCCAAGGTCCTGCAGCAAGTTGAACCCAGGTCCCCTGATTCAAGTTCCTGGACTCTGCCAGCTGCGCCCCATCCAGCTCAGGGTCAAGTGTGGTGGGAGGGCAAGAGGTTGCACTCAATCAAGGTCACAGCTCTCCAAGCCCTCAGCACATTGTTAAGGAAGGCCATTCTGGGTGCCCTCAGATCAGGGAAGTGCCCCTCTTCTCGCGGAGGAGACTGGAGTATGCAGCTGCCCCAATTTTCAAGAGCAGTGCCCTTGAGCTGGGGCTTCAAGAGGAATGCGAGTCTGTAGCACCGTGTGCTGCCTGTCTGAGCACAGGGTTGAGAGCACTCCTGCGCTTGGTCCCATCTAGTCCTCAGATTGGGCAATGGAGACAGATTAGTTTATCCCGACTTTAAACATGAGGAAACTGAGGTTCAGAGAGCTGGGTGGCAGAGATCTCATGGCTAGGAAGGGGCAGAATAAGGACTGAGCCTCTGCTTCTGCCTCCACCCAACTACCAGGCAGGAGTTAACAATAACAGACCTACAGTAAATAACACCACTGTTCACATCGACTTGTTGGGCACCTACTGTGTGCGGGCGTGTTACCCTCTTTATCTCATGGAATCTTCAGACCCACCTCCAAGCAGGGCATTCTTATCTACAGCTTGGGGTCACAGAGTCAGAGTCAGAACTCGGGCTGCCTCCCTGTCCCCAGCCATGCCCTAGACTCACAGTTGTAGGAGGATGGGGAACCACGGGCACGGCTGAAGCTTAGTTGCCCGCTGCCGATGCCCGTGCCCTCCAGTGCCATGCGCTCCTTGGTCTTGAGGGCGTAGGTGCGCTCCTGCCGAAGGCGCTCTTCGTCCTTGAGCAGGGCCATCACCTGCTTGACCTTCTCGCGCACGTTCACCCCCTGGTCTTTGCCATCGCGGTCGACGTACTGGAAGTCTTTGAGTGTCTGGATGGTGTAGAGGTTCTCCCGACACTGGTGGGCCACCCGCTCAGAGCCTGTCTTGAGCAGGTAATCCAGCAGCGTCAGCGCCTTGTACACATGCCGCCAGTTCTTGCCACTGTCGTTGAGCCGCCGCCACAGCATGCCCATGACCTCGGCAAAGGCCACCGTGTTGAAGGTCAGGTCGGCAATCTCGGACATGAGCGAGCTAGGTGGACCCCAGGGATCATTGCTGGTGGCCTCACGCACCTTGATCTCCGCCTCTGAATAGTTGTGCACGATGTTCTTCACCTGGCGCCGCAGCGCTGACGTCGTCATGGCCGAGGACTTGGAGACGGGCGGCCCCTGCCCCAGCCGGAGGTGGAGGGCCGAGGGCCACTGTCGCGAGGTCACGGTCTCCAAGGGTGTGCCACTGTGCTCTCAGCAGGGCAGCTGTGTCCCTGGCTTCCACATGGGTCTGAGGAAGAGAGGGTCTGGAGCTCAGAGATAATGGCCCACCAGGCCTGGCCTGGGTGTCCCTACTGCCAGGAGCAGCCTTTGGCAGGCACTTATTTTTCTTATTTTACTGATTATTCAGGAGGTACTTTTATCTGTGTGTGCTCATTAATCTTCACAATCACACCTACAAAGGTATTATTTTCATTCAAAGATGGGAAACAAGTCGGAGAAGAATTGAATGACTTGTCCAAGATCACAGAGCTGGGGAATGCAGAGCCAGGATTAACCCAGGCAGATATGTTCCACAGCCTTTGGCCTTAGTCAGGGACACAAAAGTAAGCCCCAAGGAACACCTGCTTGCTTTTGCTTGTACCTCGCTAACTCTCCTGTTTCTGCTGGGATTGGGCTTAAGGCTGATTCTTCCAGCTTCTCCATCCCCACTTTCCTCTGTTTTTATATCATTTATTTTTGTAGCTTGATTCATTCAACACCAATTTCCTGGGGACTTCTCTAAGCCAGGCACTATGGCAAGCGTAGAGTACAAGTCTTGGCCCCCCCGTGTCCTGTTGAAGAGGGTACAGGCAATCACAGTCCAACATGGGAGCACAGAGGAGCACAGGAATACTCAAGCTAGGAAGATCAAGAGAGCTTTCCCAGAGAAGGTGGTGACTGAGCTGAGATCTGAGATTCAAAGGGAAGAGTGAGGAGGAAGGAGGCAGCAAGGCAAGGAAGGAGCATCTGGGGGAGGCTGCCTCCAAAGAGGACCCACTGTACACACTGAAGCCGCAGAGGGCTGTGGCATGCCCACAGTCACCCGTGGGCGGCTTAGCTGGGCCTTACGCGTACGTATCAGAAGACAGCTGCAGTCCTTATTGTCAGCATCACCGGTTTTGTGATTAATTCACCTGGTTGCTTTATTGTCTCAGTCCTGCCTTCTCAGCCAAAACGAAATGACCTGGGGGCAAGGTCAGTCTGCGTTTCCCAAACCCCCAAGGCCCTGGGCCCACGACAGACCTCTGATCTCCCAGCTGAGGGAAGATTAGGGCCAGCCCACTGCCCTCCCCACAACCTCAGGACCAGGCCCGAGACAGAGGAAGTTTCTTCTAGGACCCCACCAGAAACCAAAACCCAAATCCCCTCCCCTCAGCACCACTGTTCTTCTGGGATGAACACACGCACACAATCACAGTGGCTGGACCTGGCCTCCACCCAAGCCCTCCAGCACCACCCAGGGAGACTGTACTTCTCAGCTCTACCCTGGGACTCAGCAGGAGTTGGAAGGAGCTCCCCACCCCAACCCCAACCCCCAACAAACAACTCTCCCTCCAGCCAGCCCTGCCAGCCTCAAACAAACCCCCCTCCCCAACCAACCTCAACTCTCCAGCCAGCCCTGCCAACCTGGGCACCGTTCAGAGTCTTCGGAGTTTTCATCAGGACCAGCTGTGCTTGGGAGAGCCTGTGCGAGCACAGGCAGGACAGAGAGCACTGGCTGAGGATGGGCTTACCTTCAGTCTGCTGTCCTCTGTCCCGGCGACAGGCCTTCTTTGAGGATGCCCTGGCCAGCACTCATTTAATGCCTGCCCTCCCCCTCACCAGTGACTCAGACCTGTCTTTACCTCCCCAACCTGTGGGCTGGCAGGTGGCAAGAGTCAAGATGAGAAATAATGGTGCCCTAGAGCCTGCCTGAGTACAAGCCTCTCCCAGGGCTGGCCACGGAAACCAGGAGAACCAGTCGGGCATCCTGACTCCACCAGGAGCCCTGGCCCTCCTGCTTGGCCTGGGGTAGTGGGAGGGGACCCTCTGTGTGGGCCCTGTGGCTCTGCTTGAACTTCCCTCCTAGGAGGTGGGAATGGAGGAGCCTTCTCTGCACATCTCTGCCAGAGCGAGCGGGCTAAGGGAGGAATCAGAAATACCAGGAGGCTCCACCCCCACTGAAGTCTGAGGGCAAGCGGTAGGGAGGAAGAGAAGGCAGGGTGAGGCCCAGGGAGCAAGAAAGGGAGGGGGAAGGAGAGGAAGGACCTCAGGAGGGGGTGGCTGGGAGGGCTGCCAGCAGCGTTACAAGCAAAGGGTTTTATCGAACACAGTATGCCCAGAAATAAAAAGGAGTGAAACAGAAACCCAGCAGCTGATAAGGTGGTGGCAGTAGCAGCGGCAGCAGCCAGGCAGCCTAGTATGGAATTACCGCAGTGACCTTGAGCCAGACCCTGTCAGGTGGAAGGAAGGTCATTGAGAAGCGCAGGCGGAGCAGCCAATTCAGAGATGGGGGGAGGCAGGAGGGTACAGGAGAAGGGCCAGCAGGGGGCGGGGCAGGCCACGGGGGCTAGAGCATCCGCTGTCTCCCGCGTCTGGGGTACCAAGAACTTTACAGGCAGACAGGAGCCTGCTCTTCTCAGGGCCCATGGCAGTGGGGGATCTGTCAGGACTAAGGAAGCAGATGGCATTCCCAGAGAATGGATCCAGAGAGATGGAAAGAACCCAGATATGTTGAGTCATGTGCATGAGTTTGTCAAAGACTGTGAGTGTCCCCATGGGCCAGCACCCCCTCCCGTCCTCTGCTGAGGCAGCCCCTTCCCACCAGGTGCCGCTTGAGCAAGGCAGGGAGTGGCAGTGCCCTACCCTTGCTGCAGTGAGTGGAGTGAGTGCTAGCTCTAAGCTTAAGTCAGCCCAAAGGTGGATGTGTCCTGGGGGCACTGGAGTTGGGGGTGGGGGGTGTCCTGAGGCTAGAGCGGCAACAGAGGCTGAGAAGCAGCCACAGCAGGAGTCTGTGGGGAGTGCCCCCCCAGATGCTGGTCCCGGGATGGGGAGCCAGCCCTGGGAGGCCCCCTTCCTGAGGAGGGGTGGGGGTGGGGGGCGATGCCCCAGATTCCTCCGTGACCCTGCCCTCCTTATCCTTCTCCCTCAGACCTGGAAGGGAGATTAAGCCCCCAGCTTTCCATACCAGGCACCACCAGAG
Source organism: Oreotragus oreotragus (assembly GCA_006410675.1). Taxonomy (NCBI): domain Eukaryota; kingdom Metazoa; phylum Chordata; class Mammalia; order Artiodactyla; family Bovidae; genus Oreotragus; species Oreotragus oreotragus. Next base: position 332,199 of record SJYX01020966.1, read on the forward strand.
CTTACCTCCAATGGAGCCTCCTTTGGCCCCAGCCCCTGGGCCACAGGCAGCCTCTGCAGTGACCCTCCAAGCCTGCAGAGCAGAAGGACGGCACAGCCTCGGGAGTATCCCCAGAGCCATCCACCACGGACCCTCGTCCTGAAGGCCCACCGTCTCCCAGGAGGTGCAGACCCCTCAGAAGGGTGGCTCAGGGTCCACAGGAGGGGCTAATGCCCTGCCTCCCGCCTACTTGTTTCCTGGACGCCTAACCGGCAGGCAGCACTCAGGAGAAAAGTTGCTCAGCTGGCCAGGCAGGTCTGCCTCAGCAGTAACAGGACACAGGAGGAAGCGCAGGGCGTGTTAACCCCTTCCTGCTGACCAGGCAGGCAGCACCTTCAGAGGTGGGAAGCCTGCCTGCCAGGGACAGATCTCCCTGGGGACGCACCCCCACTCTGCAGTGAGTTAACCCTTCTTCTGCCTCCTCAGGGGAAACTAGGGATGGGGAGGGGAGGCTCCAACACCCACTCCCCCCCACCCTTCCTCCTCTGGGCCAGGACCACCATTCCCTGGGGCTGGCCCTTTGGTGGACTACTGCCTTGTTTGGTTTTCCATCTGGTCCTTGCAGCCACCCTGAAGGAGGCATCAGGACTTTAGGCACAGCGCCCTCTCTGCATCTCTGACATGGGATCAGGCTCAGAGTGCCCTGCTCTCTCCAAACCTGCCATATCTTGACTGGAGGACGCCTGAGGCCCATGAGGTCCTCATCAGAAGCATCAAATGCAAAACCAGGTGGGTAGGAGACGGTAGTCACTCTTCAGGTCTCCCCCTGTCCTCTGTGCTGCATCAGCATTTAAATCAGTGAGACCACCATTAGCAAAACTGTTCTTCAAACTCTGGGAGCCTGGAGCCCACTCTGCACAGGAAGCCTGGCTCAGATTGATTATTATTGATAGAGAAGAATTTACAGTGCAGAGTCTGAGCTGGAGCTGACAAGATGCTTCTTAGCAAGAGTCATTGCTCATCCACTTCATATTTCTCTGAGCAAGGGAGGGAGCAGAAAGTTAAGAGACTGTTTTTAAACCAGAAAAAAAAAAAAAAAAAAAAAGCTCAAAGAGGCCAGGTGGTTTGACATGAGGAGGGGATAAGCAGGCTAGAATCCAGAATAACCTCTGGCTGATGACAAAGGGATCTGGCCTTTAGGGTTTAAGAGTACAGTATGATCCTCACAATCCTCAGGGCTTGGGATGAGGCCTTTGGACCCAGTGGAAATGTGAGGACCTCAGGGACCAAGGTCCCATGGGGTCCGGTTCTCCTCCTAGTCGTACACTGGGTCACACGTGGTGATGACATTTTGGGAAGACTTGGCTCCAGGAAGCACACTCCCAAACGTGTGAGCCAACTAAGGCTGAGGCAGGGGCCACAAGCGGTGATGCTCCCTCTGCTGTCACCTTGCTTCACTCCTTGTCCTGCTGCCCACTTGCTCTTCCACCACTCCTCCCACACCTGCCCTTCCCACCTCCTGCTGGATGGCTCCAGGAACTGAGGAGGGGGTCTGAGGGCAGGTGGGACACAGGAGGACCATGAGCTGACTTCATCAAGACCTTAATTCAAGACACAGAGGCATAAGGGAAGTGGTAGGAAAGTAAGGTTCTTTATTGATTTGTTTGTTAAGCAGTTTCCCAGGAGGCAACTCAGGCATGTCGGTCAGGTGACGAGACGCAAAGGCTCCTCAGCATTCTTTTGGGGGTTGAGTTCATCAGCCAGGGCCAGCAGGTCGGTCACCAGGGCATCCAGCAGCCCATAGACCTGGAATGATGGGGCGAACATCACAGGCAAGGGCTTGCTCTATGGAAAGCACCTTCACAGGGGAGCATCCCCACCCTGAGCGACAGCTGAAGAGGGGAGAGAACTAAAGTTGTGGAGATAAAACTAAAGCTTCTGTACAATTTTTGTTTATGCACATAGTTTTGTTTTTTTAAACAGTCTGGGGTGGAATCCTGTACTGCCCCTTGGACATATGGGGACATAAGCTTAAAGGGGCAACTCCAGGGAGGCCCAGGGAGCAGTGCCCGTTTAGTCCCTCCGGGGGGCCCAGTTCTACCCTGGCCACCTGGAGACCAACCTTCCTTCCAGTAAGATCACAGATCCATGTACTGAAATGTCTCCAAGTCTGTACCCTCTAGTGAGGCTGTACCATATAAGCCTCAGTAAGTTGATTCTTAATTCCAAACAGCTAAGTAAGAGTCTACTCCATGGGTCCTCAGAGCCCTATGATTTCTTTCTAGACCCCATGGCCCTTCACAAATCTCAGTGATGTTACCAGAAGCAAATGGAGCTTCAGATTAAATGTGGTCAAATGCACAATGCAATCCCAGTTACTCAGCTGGTCCACACCAGAAGAAGACAAAGCATTGCCATTAGACTCCTTGACATATCTAACGTGGCTCTGTGGATCTCCCTCCCAAAACCAACAACAGTGACAAAAAGAACAGAACACAACATCTAGGTGAATCCCTAAGGACCCACTGCTTAAGAACATGTTTTATATGGTACGTTCTCTCCAGTGTTTCAAAACCCTTTCAGCTGCTGGGAATGCCCTCTACGTGGTGCTCACCCAAGGAAGAGATCTCAAGACACACCAAAGACGGAGAAGAGGGAGCAACAGAAGGGAAAGGCTTTTGCTCTGCGCCCCCAGCATCTATTTCCAAAGAGCAGCCAGAATGATCTAAAGCATGAATCGGACCATATTCCTCATTCAAAACAGTGTATGCTCACAGTGGCCTGTAAAGCCCCACATGACCCGAGAGTCTCCCTCTTGGTGGACTCTCTGCCTCTTCTTGGCCCACTCCCTCTTCTACCCACGGCATTCTCCTACATATCCACGTGGCCACTCCTCACTGCTCTCCAAGTCTCTGCTCAATGTCACCTTCCAGTGAGGCCCACCTACCCCCACCTGGGCTGTCCCTATCCCCTAGCCCCGGCTGCTCTCTTTTTCCCATAGTGCTCATCACCTAGCATACCACGTTTGTTACTTATTCATGAGGTCTGTCTTGAATACTAGAATGCCCTTCACAAGGGCGGCTTTGCTTCCATCACAGATGCAGTAGGCACTTACTGTTTGTGGGATATACAGAGTGAGCCAGGGAGTGAGCGAGCAGAGGTTGGTATGCAGGGCAGGTGTGAGTGACGGGAGGGCTGAGTGCCAGGTTCTTGCCCTCACCTCAGTGTGCAGCCGGTGGGTGTATTTCTCCATGACCAGGGGATCTGTGGGTTCCTGAGACGGGATGATGCTGTCAGGGGCAGGCTCGTCCAAGGAAAGCCCGTCTCGACTTAAAGATTTTGCCGGCTTCTTGTCATCCTTTGTTTTGTGTTTCTTGCTATTTAAATGGTCCTGCTTGGAGAGACAAAGGCATGCCCAGCCTTCAGTAGCTCCCGAGGGAGGTCCAGGACCTTTTCAAGAGGAGATCTGAGGGGATCAGGGGCATCACGCTGGAGTGAATGCCCACTTTCTGCAGCCCCTCCTAGCCCTTCCCCAGCCCCAACCCCCGGCCCAGAACATGTGTCACATGCCTCTTTCCCAGGTGACAGCCTGGCTCCTTTTTTATCTTCTTTGTCTCTGATTCCAAACTGCTTCTTTTCCTGGGATGCCCCTTTCCGGTCCTCCTTTCCCACTTTCCCGGAAGTCACCTTCACTTCTGTGACAGGAGGTGATTTTCGATCTAAGGGAAGTGAATGGAAGACAGATAGCCTGTGGCCTAGCTGACCCCACAGGCAGGAGCTGGGAGAGCAAAGTGCCCTGGAGAAGCCGTGTTCAAGCTGTTTGAGAGAATCCCCACCAACGGCCCTGGGTCAAGTGCATGACTGTAGGGCACGGGGGAGGGGCCCAGGCTCTAGTCCCAACTCCACCATTCTACCACGTACAGGATGGCAAGTCATCTCGCCTCTCTGGGACTCCACCTGTAAAACACGGGGGCTGAACTAAGGTGATTGTTAATGTTGCTTCTAGGCCCCACCTGCTGGCAGCAGATAAAAAGCAAGAGGCCTACACCATGGACCAACCTCACAGAGGTTCCTCCAGAAGCGCACAAATGGCTAAGGCACCACTGCCACCTGGGCAGACAGACGGGAAAGACTACGCAGAGGTGCACAGTGTCTGACCTTGCTCTTCTGGCATGTCCAGGTAGATGGTTTCCTTCTCAGGCAGGCTCAGCAGACCCCTCAGCCACAGGGAGTGGCTTACCAGGCTGTCAATCAGATCTCGCCACAGCTGCAGACTAGACAGCAAGACATATTGGAAAAAAGCCATCACCGCTCATTTGCCCTTGAATCTGTAGAGGCTTGGTCCTTCTCTTCTAAGACACTGGTACCAGGAACTGCTATGGAAATATCATGCCTCTGTCCAGCCAGTATCTTCACTGGCACCTGTGCAATAGCTGGGATAGGGATCGGGCTTTCCTTGGTGGCAGCCAAGAAAAAGTGGCCTGGGGATAAGGTTAGGTCAGTCTTGAACTAACTCCAGCTTGAAACCATTCCCACTCCAACTTGGATCCATTCCCACTGGAGGGGCTAGACCTGCATAAGATTTGCAGGATGAAGCTCCTGGAAATGTGTTCTGAAGGCCTTGCAGAAGGCCCCCAAGCCTATCCAAGCAAGTTCTAAACAGGCGATGGGAAAGCTGGCAACCAACTGAGGCTTTTCATGGAACAGGCCCCTCTTCTCACTGTCCTCTGCTATTTCACCTGGTCACTTATCTGCTCATCAAGAAGAAACAAGGAAGGAAGGAAGGAACAAGGGCGAAGAACATCAAGGTGCTTACTCTGATATGACTCCTTCCCAGAGGGTGGCCAGCACAGGGAGAGCAGCTGTAGGGGATGCTGTGGCAGCTGCCAGAGCACAAAGGGTCTGCAGAATTTGTCAGCAACCTGACCTCAAAGAGCTCAGCCCCCTTAAGTCCTGGGACTGCCGGCCCAGAACCCCTGGCCAGATGCCGCAAGGGGAAGGGATGGAAGCAGTTTTCCTGGTGGGGGTACCTACCACATCTGGTACAGGAAGTCAGGGTGCAGTGGCCGCGGTTCCTGGCACAGCTCCAGGGCTGCTTTGTTGAGCCTGATTAGGGCATCTTCTCTCTGGTTCTCCTCAGGGAGTGCCATCACTGCCTGGCAGGTCAGAGGTACCATGGGCAAGCGTTCTGCCTGGGATACCAAGGGTTCCTGCATCTTCTACTAACAGGTGTGGGGTAGTGAGGGCAGGGGGCCAGGAGGGGATGCAGCCATGGAGAGTCTGCCTGGGTGCCTTCTGTGGGAGTCTGTGCCCTCCCTTGGAAATCTGTACCCCATGAACCGCTTTCCAAGGGTCAGAGAAGGAGCTCCTCCTGTACCACAGTGGCCAAGGCACCCAAGATAAAGAGACGACCGAGAGATTGCTTTATCTGGGTCCTCAGAAGGTTGTTTCTCTGCCCATGGGGATGGGAGGGGCTGCAGAAGCATGGGCACCTGGCTATGCCAGGGCTGGGAGGCACCTTTCTGAAGTCTTCTAGGCAGAGATTCCACTCTGGCAGGGGAAGGCCATCCAGTTCCCAGGGGCTCCTGATGCTCTCCGGATCCGGGCTCCCCTTCACCAGGATTTCCTCCATGATGCTCTTCCGCTGAGAATGCCTGACCCCTAGCCCGGTCTTCTGGGCCCCAACATGATCCTGGGAGTCCTTGAGGGCCTCGCTCTCCTGCCGGAGCAGTTGAGGATCTAACATTGGGCTCTTAAGGTGTGCAGAAGACTCGATCCTCATTGAGGTCTCCTCCGAGTAGGCTGACGGGGTGGCCGCAGCCTGGACCCTGGGGCTGAGGTGCTCCTCCTTGCCGGGCCTGGCCTCCTCAGCCTTGAGGGGCAGGACCATGTACTGGCGCCACAGACTGTGCAGATGTTGCACCACCTGGTGTTGGTAATGCAGCTGCAGCAGAAGCAAGGGGAGGCTTGTTGGGGTGGGGGGAGGCTGCAACATGAGGCACCCGGAGCCTGCACCAGCCTGCTCTAGCTTCTGGTTCCCTCAAGGAACCAGAGGAGGAGGCAGGAGGAAGCTGGCAGGAGCTGCTGGGCTCACAGGGCTCCCCACTTCCCTTTCAACCTGAGCACCTCCAACTTAAGGCTTCTTATACATTTGGGCTTCCGAGGAAGAGTGAGTTTGAATAAGAAGTTTTTGAAGTTCTGTTATCACCTAGCATTCACTTATAGTAGCTAAGTTTTCTTGGGCAAATTACTTAACCTCCCTGGGCCTCAGTTTCTTCCATGTAAAATGAAGATAGAAAAAGTACCCATCTCATAGGACTGCTGTGGAGAGACAGAGTTACTCAAGCTTCTCAGAACAGATCCTGGCACACAAAGGGTTTGCTATTACTTTCTCCCAGGGCAAGCACAAACATGGGCAGGGGCCAGCGCTGGGCCTGTACCTGAGGATTCCTATGGTGGAACAAGTCCTCCTCAGTGACAGAGGCATCCACAGGTGACTGTGTGCGCTCGGGGGTCAGGATCCCCCTCAGAAGCTCCTGCAGCACGTTCTCCACGATGGTGACTGCTTCGTGGGAGGCCAGCTTGCTCTGGGGAAAGGGACATGGCAGAAGCAGCGGCTCAGGAGCTGCATTCTCAGGGGAGACAGAGCCCCAGAGCTGTCTGCCTTCCTGTCGACAGAGTGCTTGCCGTTGTCTGTCTGTCTGTCTGTTTCTCTCTCTCTCTCTCACACACACACACGTACTCTCCTGTTAACAGACTCAACCCCCCGGTTCTCATAGTGTTGAGATCCTTGTTCCCTGAAAGATCCTTGTTCCCTGAAAGAGGCTGAAAGGATCCAGAGGAAGGGTCAGACCCAGAGAAGTTGTTCCTTCACGGGGCCAAGAGGCCACACAGTCAGCATTTCCTCCAGATGAGGAGGAAGGGCAAGGCTCAGGGACCGCCTTGTTGAGAGCATGATTTAGCCACATGGTCACTGTTACAGAAAATAGTGGAGGAGCACCTCGTGAGAGAGGCTGGTCCGATAGTCAGCAGTAAAGCAGACATTACGTTTGTCAAAATCACCTTTGTTCACGAGGGGCTGAGCCCAGCTGAAGTAGCTGGCTTGTGTTTGGGGGCCACAGTGATTAAAAAAAGCACATCTTTCTGCAGAACCCCACAGAGCGCAGCACCAGATGGCCAGGCTGCAGCCCTGATGGGCCGGCACATTCCCACTTCCCACCTCACACTCCCTCCTGGTGCCTGGCTCACTAGCTAGTGTTCTCTCTGGTCTTGTCTGGTTTTGAAATCTTGCCAGTTAAATGCACCTCTGCTGGATAGTTCCAGACAACAGTGTCTACACTTAAGCAAGTGCTTCCCCTCAGTGTGCACTGTAAGGGCCAGTCTCATTTCTTTCTAATGAAGTAGGGCCATGCATGGTAGAGCTCAAAGCTGCCCCTTCTCTTGCCTGCTCACCTATCTTTTACATCACAAACCCCCTGAGGAGTGGTTTTGTTTTTTAAGAGTATCTGATTTTTAAAAGTTTGCCTCTAGGGCTGGAAGTGACAAGATCTCTGCAGGCAGTGCCAGGAAGAACACTATGATAACCTACGGAGTGTCCACAGGGGCTAAGATCTGGCGTCCCTTACCTCCAATAACTTCCTCTCATCCCGAAAAATGTCCTGGGCCAAGGAGACTGCACGGAGGTTGACCTGCAGGAGAGCACCTCCTAATAGGGTAGGGTGGGTTCCAAACTCCCAACACTCCCTGAAGATCCCAGCATTCAAAGATTTGAAGAAAAAGGTAAAGTTTTTAGTTTTTCCCGGCAGAATTACACCTGAGAGGGACAGAGACAGAGGTTTTTCACCAGGTGGGAGCTGCTGAGCCCCAGGCCTGTGTGTAGAAAGTTAACTAAGCCTTCGTTAGGGTGACCAACTGTCCCAGCTTGTGAAGAACTGAGGGCGTTCTTGGGACGTGGGACTCTAGCCTCAGGCCTGCGTGTATGGGCAACTGTTTCTGCCCCTGGTGGCTCACTCCCACGTTCTCAGGGGCTCTACCATTCCCCCAGCGGATGGGAACAGGAGATGGCCCACTTCATGGAAGGCATGGGACGGACAGGTGGGAAGAGGGGCTCATGCTTGCAGGGCCTGGGCGTGAGCGAGACTTGGGCTGTAGGAGGGCTGAGCGGGCAGCTCCCCAGGTACCTTCCCGACTGTTGAAGTAAAACCTCTGCATCCTGTTCCTCTTCAGGTCTTGGAAAGAGTCCCACTGTGGCCGCCGCCGCCAGTCGTACCAAATAGCCACTGTGCCATTATTGACCACGGTCAGTTCTGAAGATGTTTTCTCCCCTTCTAGAGTTTCAAAGGTCAAGCGGACAGCAATTCCAACATGCCTCTGGGGAGAGAGGAGGTCTGAGAGATATCCTGGCCTGGGGTGAACAACTCAGCCTGGTTTGTCAGGACTTTCCTGGGTTTGGCACTGGAAGGCTCCTGCCCTGGGCTTCCAGGGCCCAGCCACTCTCAAACACATAGGCATCATACACCAAAAGTGGCTGTCTCTGCCATCAACAGTAAGAAGAGGAGATAAAACAGATTTTATATCTGATGAATATTTCTACTCCTTAACATCTGAAGAATAGTTTAAGCGGGCCTGAGGAAACATTACTATGAACTACACTGTGGAGATGATGGAATTCCAGCTGAGCTATTTCAAATCCTAAAAGATGATGCTGCTAAAATGCTGTACTCGATATGCCAACAAATTTGGAAAATTCAGCAGTGGCCATGGGACTGGAAAATGTGTTTTCTTCCAATCCCAAAGAAGGGCAATGCCGAAGAATGTTCAAACTAGTGTACAACTGCACTCATTTCACATGCTAGCAAGGTAATGCTCAAAATCCTTCAAGCTAGGCTTCAGCAGTATGAGAATTTTCAGATGTACAAGTTGGGTTTAGAAAAGGCAGAGGAACAACAGATCAAATTGCTAACATTCTTGGGATCACAGAGAAAGTAAGGGAATTCCAGAAAAACATCTACTTCTGCCTCATTGACTATACAAAAGCCTTTGTGTGGATCACAACAAACTATGGAAAGTTCTTAAAGAGATGGGAACACCAGACCACCTTACCTGTCTCCTGAGAAACCTGTATGCAGGTGAAGAAGAAATGAACATGGAACAATAGTGCATGTTAAGTCACGTTAGTTGTGTTCAACTCTGTGGGACCTGATGGACTGTAGTTTGCTAGATTCCTCTGTCCCTGGATTTTCTAGGCAAGAATACTGGAGTGGGTTGCCATTTCCTTCTCCAGAGGATCTTCCCAACCCAGGGGTTGAACCCACGTCTCTTATGTCTCCTGCATGGGCAGGTGGGTTCTTTACCACTAGTGCCACCTGGGAAGTCCAGACTGGTTTCAAACTGTGAAAAGAGTATGGTAAGGCTATATTGTCACCCTGCTTATTTAACTTCTATGCGGAGTACACCATGTGAAATGCTGGGCTGGATGACTCACAAGCTGGAATCAAGATTCCTGGGAGAAAGATCAACAACCTCAGATATGCAGATACCACTCTAATGGCAGAAACAGAAGAGGAACTAAAGGGCCTCTTGATGAGGGTGAAAGAGGGGAGTGAAAAAGCTGGCTAAAAACTCAGCATTCAAAAAACTTTGAGATCATGGCATCTGTTTCCATCACTTCATGGCAAATAGAAGGGGAAAAAGTGAAAACAGTGACAGATTTTATTTTCTTGGGCTTCAAAATCACTGTGGACAGTGACTGCAGCCATGAAATTAAGACACTTGCTCCTTGGAAGAAAAGCTATGATAAAACTAGACAGTGTATTAAAAAGCAGAGACATCACTTTGCTGACAAAGGTCTGTCTAGTCAAATCTATAGTTTTTACAGTAGAGTCATGTATGGATGTGAGAGTTGGACCATAAAGAAGGCTGAGCATCAAAGAATTGATGCTTTCAAACTGTGGTGCTGGAGAAGATTCTTGAGAGTCCCTTGGACTACAAGGACATCCAACCAGTCAATCCTGAAGGAAATCAATCCTGAAATTCATTAGAAGGACTGATGTTGAAGCTGAAGCTCCAATACTTTGGCCACTTGATGCGAAGAGCTGACTCATTGGAAAAGACCCTGATGCTGGGAAAGACTGAAGGTGAAGGAGAAGGGGGCAGTAAAGGATGAGATAGTTAGATAGCATCACGGACTCAGTGGACACGAATCTGAGCAAACTCCAGGAGACAGTGAAGGGCAGGNCCAATACTTTGGCCACTTGATGCGAAGAGCTGACTCATTGGAAAAGACCCTGATGCTGGGAAAGACTGAAGGTGAAGGAGAAGGGGGCAGTAAAGGATGAGATAGTTAGATAGCATCACGGACTCAGTGGACACGAATCTGAGCAAACTCCAGGAGACAGTGAAGGGCAGGGAAGCCTGGAGTGCCGCAGTCCATGGGGTCGCACAACTTAGTGACTGAACAATAAACAATGACAAGGCCATTCCTGTTTGAGAAGGTTTGCCTGTTTACATGTTTGGGGACTAGGTACAAACTGGGTGGCTTGTGACATTCTCTTTTCAGACTTGTGACTTTATTCTGGCTCAAGTTAATGTTGCTGTTAACATTTTCAAACATATGCTGAAGGCGAGATCAGATAAAAATGCAAATAGGAGAATGTTCAGGCTCTTGTGACTGCCACGGTCACCCTGAGACTGCCTCACGAGGGAGGCCCTTCCAGCAGGCGAGTGAGGGTGAAGGCGGTTTTACCTTGTCCTCTGAATTGCTGCCTTGGATCCAGCAGGCTGGCTTCCCACAGAACAGCAGAGAAGGGCCAAGAACAGGCATGGGAACCACATCAGGGTAATTGGCCAGTAAGTCTCTGCAAGACAATCCAATGATGTACTTTTCCTAAGCCTGCCACAGTCTTGCCACATGGAGCCCATGGAGATGGCTGCCAGAAAATGTGGAGATGTGCCCGGCTCTGCCCTTCAGTGGAGCAGCATCAGCTCCATCCTGCTCCATTCCTGCAGTGGGAGGTTCTTGGACATAAAAAGAGACTCTTCATGCAGAGGCACACAGCATTAGGGGAGTGTGGAGGGGCCCCATTTATGAACAAAGGAATGTTTAGGAAAACCCCCTTAGGAGTTGGTTGCTGGAAGAGGAGAGAGGGCGGTAGTACAGTGAGCACAGGTGTCCCTTCGAATGGGCTAGAGGAGGGGGTGACAGCCATGAGCAAGAGGCTGGGGTGGAGGCACCCGAGTTCCAGGAGGGAAGCCTGCCTTAGGATACTTGCAGGTTCTGGGGAAGCCACACTCTCCAACCGCTCTCCCTCAGGCCCAGGGCCCAACTCACAAGTGCACCGTGTCTTCAGAGGAGCTTTCCAAGCTCCTTTCAAACACTGAATAGTCTTCTACCGTAACAGTGGAGAAAGGCCGCCCTTTGCCCACCACCTCCAGGCCATCAATATCCTCAGAGAGACAGAGAAAAGAAAGGTTATTTGACCGAAGACAGGCCCCACCCTGAGGGGCTTCAGAGTAGGCACAGAGGCCTTACCAACCTGCTGGCTAAAATTCAGCTTTGCCATGATGCTCTGCAGCTCCTTGCGTCGGCAGGTCAGAAATAGACTCCGATCCCAGGTGTAGCGGTACCATGCGTCCTTCTGGGCTGGCAACCCTAGAGCAGGGTCCAAGAACCCTAAGCACAGGCTGCTGCCATGCCTCCTCCCTACCCATGTTCAAGGGCTCTGAGAGTACCCATCCCAGCACTGTTGCTGGGAGAGCTGAAAACATAGCTTCCTTCTCCAGGCCCCACACCTACTGCCTCAGCAGCCCTTCACAGGACTCCGGCAAAACCAGCTTCCAGACCATCCGATTTTGGGATTATAATAAAAATAACAATAGCAGCTACTTTTTATTGTGTTTAACAATGACTCAGAACCTCTTAAGACACACCATGTCTCATTTAACCCTCTCATGACCCCATGAATGGGAAGCTGAGGACCAGAGAGGTTAAATAACTCACTGGTGTTCACAAACTCAGCACAGCTGGGACCTGAACCCAGGTGGTCTGGCAGCCTTCAAAGCAGTGCTGCCCATTAAAAATATGATGCAAACAACAAATGCAAGCCATGAATATGTAATCAAAATTTTCCAGATGCCACATTTAAACAGGTAAAAAGAAACAGTAATATATTTAACCCAGTATATTAAAAATATTATCATTTCAACATGTAATCAACATGAACATGTAATCAATATGAAAATTATTAATAAAATCTATTTTTCCAAACTGATCTTCAAAACTCAGTGTGTGGTTTACACTTACGGCACATCTCAGCTCAGACCAGCCACATTCCGGGTGCTCAGCAGAGGAGGCTCAGCGCAGTTAAGGACAGTGATGCCCTAGAGCTGGGCCCCTCCCACCACTGCTCCCGTGGTCTTACTGGAGGGGACTGGACCACCACACCAGAACCCTGATCTCTTACCCCCAAGGCCAGTCTCCTTTACATCCCACTCCTCACCCATCTCTGCCTGGATGGACCAGGGCTTCTTGATCTGAGTGATTGGCTCCACGAGGCCATGCTGAGTTTTTGTCTTTGTCATTACCAGACCCGTCATTTCGTCTCCCACGTATTCCAGTCGACTCCAGAACCCACTGGTCAATTCGCAGCCCTGTCGATGGAGGACAGATGAGTCAGACTCTCTGAGCACCTTTGAGAGAGGCGGGTGGGAGGCCTGGGAAGACAAGAGCGCTACAGACTACATTGCTCCCTCTGGGGGATTCATGCTGCCCTGCGAACAGGAGAGAAGCACAACTTCCTTATCTGCAGGCTGCCGTGTTATATGTTTACCTGGCCCCAGAGAGGGCAAGCTGGTCCAGACACTGAGATACCAGAGCACATCGTGATGCCCTGGGGCGACTGGAAGCTGGAGCCTCAGGTTTTAGGAGACAAAACCAAGACAAAGACTATTCTAATAACGTAGTACCTGTGATATCTTCCTCCTCAAACTAACGGTGACCACCACAGGCCAAATTATTTATCTGGCCAGTCCCTGAATGACAAGTAACAGAACCAGTAATAGAATTTAGTAAAGACCTTGAGGGTTTAACAAAGCTTTGTACTGGATAGATTTTTTTTTTTCCCCCAGCTGTCCAGACCCCTCCCACTGTTCTTACCTTCCCATCAGACCGTGTTGCCAGCATTCGGTCAAGGAGCTCCCGTTCCTCCTGGATCTGTCTGTAGGTCTCCCCTGTGTGCATCAGCAGCTCGCTGACTGGCTTCTTCAGCCGTTCTAAAGAGAACCAAGAATGCAATCCCACCACCAAATCCAAACAAGTAGGGGCCTGAGCTCTCTGAACTGATTAGCTCCAGTCACTGGGCTGATTTCATGACCCACTAAGTACAGGAAGCACTTGGGAGGACTCAGCACAAGCCTGAATCCAGGCTCTGTGGGTGAAGGGGGAGAAAAACACAGCAGCAGAGCCTCAGTGCCAGGGGGGGCCAAGCAGGCGTCCTGTCCGCTCTGCTCACCACTGAGAGCTTCCTGCTGCTTCTTCCGAAGGGCTATGTTGCGCTGCCAGTTTTTCAGAAAGTTGTGCTGCACAGGCGGGACCCAGGGAGGAGATGCCTTCTCTTCTTTGGGGGCTTCCTGCTTTCGCTCTTCTTCAGTTGAGATGAGGGTCACCAGACAGGGTGGGGTGTGTATCAGCTCAGCCAGCTGAAAAGAGCAATGTGAGTGTGGAGGGCCAGGCAAGGTGTGGCCGTGGGGCTGAGCAGACTTCTCCAGGCCTAAATCCCTGCTGTCTTCCCTTTCTGCCGAGTCCCTCCTTTCCAGGACCACAAGGTGGCAAGTGACAGAAAGCAAATCACAGAACCAGGGGCACTGTCAGTCCCCTCTCACCCAGAACGGGAAGGTTGTGGTCCTTTCCTGTGTCTGTCCTCCTCCCAGCTGCGGTTGACACCCTCACCTGCTGCATGATGGTACCATTTTTATTGGACCCCAGGCCTTTTAACACCTGAGAGATTCTCTTCCTGGAACCAGGAAACTAAAGGAACTGAGAGAGAGAAGCACTACATGATGAGAAAGTTGGGAAGACAGTCTCTCCATGTGGCCCTGGGAGCTATGGGGGCCACCTTCCTCCACCATGTGGACGGAGGAGGGGAAATAAAACTGGGGTGCAGACAGCGGTGGCGGAGGGGGTGGGCTCAGTCTGATGAGAGGCAGACACACTCTCGTCTTTGGGTTCCTCCAGGCTCTTGTCTCCTTATAGTGAATTCCTGACTTCTGCTGAAGCTAGCTTACATAGGCTTCACTTATCACCTCAAATTCTGTAATCCCAGTCCTGCTGGACTCTGCCAGGTGGTAAGACTGCAATGACCTCAGTGATTTCTCTCCCTCCAGCGGCTCTGTACAAACAAACCTGGGTGTTCCCTCGAGCAACTGCAATTCTCTTAAAGTCCTGGAGACTCCCCAGGATGTGGTGGGGCAGGATCTGGTCACTACCATGGAAGATGTCACCTGGTCCTGGAAGCAAAAAGAAGAGGCAGGAAGGCAAGCTATAGCCAGCAGGTACTCTGACAGGGCCCCACATTCTCTCCAGGATGACTCATGAACTTTGATGCCAGTGCACACCAGAGTAGTCCAGGGGCTTTGTGGCTGCATCTGGAGTAGCAGGATGTGCTACTAAGTGTGAGACCTTCCTCCTATGATCCTTGGGTTTGGGTTTACGGATGATAAATCTCTGGGTAATTACATGTTTATCTTCTGGTTCAATAAGGCGAGGAAGATGTTGCTAAAAAGAAATAAGACAGAGATTTCACATGAGATCAAAAGGAGGGAAAAAACCACCCTTCTCCTCTATCCTAATTCTTGGTGGAATTCCTGAAGGCAGACAAATTTGTTTCTCTAGATCTGTCCACATGTTCTGTTGAGGAAATGCCTTTATAACAGCTATGAGACTTATTAACATCCTGGGGAAAAAAATAAAAACATCTCACGCCTCCAGATAGTTCAGGTAAGAAGTGGCTCACTTTCCCAGGAAAAGGAGGGGGTTATCCATATCTGTAACTCATTTTCCCTTCTGTGAAATGCGGATGGCATCACTCGCCTCTATGGGAAGCAAATTACTTCATTCTTTCATTTCTCTGTGGTTCTATATGAATCTTAGGAATGTTAACAGGACATAGTAAATTCCATTGGATGCAAAAGTGAACAGATTCGTGTTTGATGGATTCTTCCATGGAATCAGACACTCTCTCTGAGTAGGGAGGCAGGGGACAGGCAATGGACATGGTTGAAGTTCTAGACCACCCAGGTGGCAAGGAGAGGTTCCTGCAGCAAAGGACCCCTGGACTTCATCCTTACCTTCCTCAAGTCTTCCTTCTTAATGGCTAAGGCAAGAATGTCATCTCCTTGTAGCACATTGCTAACAGGTTCAGTTTCTTCCTGAATTGGGGGTGTGGGCTGTTCAGGTACCTTTGCCCGCTTCTTTTCTGAAGAGGAGCAGATAGTTCAAGTGTTTAAAAATAGATATTTTTATATTCCATGGTGGGGAGGGTGGCCAAAGCTGGACACCTGGATGGGCAGCAGAGGGCCAAGGTGGCCTGGGCAGCACTTTGCTGGGGTGACAGGAGTACTGGGGTGACAGGAGTGCTGAGGTGACAGGAGTGCTGGGGTGACAGGAGTGCTGGGATGACAGGAGTGCTGGGGTGACAGAAGTGCTGAGGTGACAGGTCTTCTGTGGTGACAGGAGTGCTGTGGTGACAGGAGTGCTGNATCCTTGGGTTTGGGTTTACGGATGATAAATCTCTGGGTAATTACATGTTTATCTTCTGGTTCAATAAGGCGAGGAAGATGTTGCTAAAAAGAAATAAGACAGAGATTTCACATGAGATCAAAAGGAGGGAAAAAACCACCCTTCTCCTCTATCCTAATTCTTGGTGGAATTCCTGAAGGCAGACAAATTTGTTTCTCTAGATCTGTCCACATGTTCTGTTGAGGAAATGCCTTTATAACAGCTATGAGACTTATTAACATCCTGGGGAAAAAAATAAAAACATCTCACGCCTCCAGATAGTTCAGGTAAGAAGTGGCTCACTTTCCCAGGAAAAGGAGGGGGTTATCCATATCTGTAACTCATTTTCCCTTCTGTGAAATGCGGATGGCATCACTCGCCTCTATGGGAAGCAAATTACTTCATTCTTTCATTTCTCTGTGGTTCTATATGAATCTTAGGAATGTTAACAGGACATAGTAAATTCCATTGGATGCAAAAGTGAACAGATTCGTGTTTGATGGATTCTTCCATGGAATCAGACACTCTCTCTGAGTAGGGAGGCAGGGGACAGGCAATGGACATGGTTGAAGTTCTAGACCACCCAGGTGGCAAGGAGAGGTTCCTGCAGCAAAGGACCCCTGGACTTCATCCTTACCTTCCTCAAGTCTTCCTTCTTAATGGCTAAGGCAAGAATGTCATCTCCTTGTAGCACATTGCTAACAGGTTCAGTTTCTTCCTGAATTGGGGGTGTGGGCTGTTCAGGTACCTTTGCCCGCTTCTTTTCTGAAGAGGAGCAGATAGTTCAAGTGTTTAAAAATAGATATTTTTATATTCCATGGTGGGGAGGGTGGCCAAAGCTGGACACCTGGATGGGCAGCAGAGGGCCAAGGTGGCCTGGGCAGCACTTTGCTGGGGTGACAGGAGTACTGGGGTGACAGGAGTGCTGAGGTGACAGGAGTGCTGGGGTGACAGGAGTGCTGGGATGACAGGAGTGCTGGGGTGACAGAAGTGCTGAGGTGACAGGTCTTCTGTGGTGACAGGAGTGCTGTGGTGACAGGAGTGCTGGGGTGACAGAAGTGCTGAGGTGACAGGTCTTCTGTGGTGACAGGAGTGCTGTGGTGACAGGAGTGCTGCGGTGACAGGAGTGCTGGGGTGACAGGAGTGCTGCGGTGACAGGAGTGCTGGGGTGACAGGAGTGTGGAGGTGACAGGTGTTCTGTGGTGACAGGAGTGCGGGAGTGACAGGAGTGCTGGGGTGACAGGAGTGTGGGGGTGACAGGAGTGCTGGGGTGACAGGAGTGCTGTGGTGACAGGAGTTCTGTGGTGACAGGTGTTCTGTGGTGACAGGAGTGCTGGGGTGACAGGAGTGCTGAGGTGACAGGAGTGCTGGGGTGACAGGAGTGCTGGGGTGACAGGAGTGCTGGGGTGACAGGAGTGTGGGGGTGACAGGAGTGCTGGGGTGACAGGAGTGCTGTGGTGACAGGAGTGCTGGGGTGACAGGAGTGTGGGGGTGACAGGAGTGCTGAGGTGACAGGAGTGCTGGGGTGACAGGAGTGTGGGGGTGACAGGAGTGCTGAGGTGACAGGACTGCTGGGGTGACAGAAGTGTTGTGGTGACAGGAGTGCTGAGGTGACAGGAGTGCTGAGGTGACAGGAGTGCTGTGGTGACAGGAGTGCTGCGGTGACAGGAGTGCTGGTGTGACAGGAGTGTGGGGGTGACAGGAGTGCTGAGGTGACAGGAGTGCTGGAGTGACAGGAGTGTGGGGGTGACAGGTGTTCTGTGGTGACAGGAGTGCTGGGGTGACAGGAGTGCTGGGGTGACAGGAGTGCTGGGGTGACAGGAGTGCTGGGGTGACAGGAGTGCTGGGGTGACAGGAGTGCTGGGGTGACAGGAGTGCTGGGGTGACAGGAGTGCTGGGGTGACAGGAGTGCTGGGGTGACAGGAGTGCTGGGGTGACAGGAGTGCTGGGGTGACAGGAGTGCTGGGGTGACAGGAGTGCTGGGGTGACAGGAGTGCTGGGGTGACAGGAGTGCTGGGGTGACAGGAGTGCTGGGGTGACAGGAGTGCTGGGGTGACAGGAGTGCTGGGGTGACAGGAGTGCTGGGGTGACAGGAGTGCTGGGGTGACAGGAGTGCTGGGGTGACAGGAGTGCTGGGGTGACAGGAGTGCTGGGGTGACAGGAGTGCTGGGGTGACAGGAGTGCTGGGGTGACAGGAGTGCTGGGGTGACAGGAGTGCTGGGGTGACAGGAGTGCTGGGGTGACAGGAGTGCTGGGGTGACAGGAGTGCTGGGGTGACAGGAGTGCTGGGGTGACAGGAGTGCTGGGGTGACAGGAGTGCTGGGGTGACAGGAGTGCTGGGGTGACAGGAGTGCTGGGGTGACAGGAGTGCTGGGGTGACAGGAGTGCTGGGGTGACAGGAGTGCTGGGGTGACAGGAGTGCTGGGGTGACAGGAGTGCTGGGGTGACAGGAGTGCTGGGGTGACAGGAGTGCTGGGGTGACAGGAGTGCTGGGGTGACAGGAGTGCTGGGGTGACAGGAGTGCTGGGGTGACAGGAGTGCTGGGGTGACAGGAGTGCTGGGGTGACAGGAGTGCTGGGGTGACAGGAGTGCTGGGGTGACAGGAGTGCTGGGGTGACAGGAGTGCTGGGGTGACAGGAGTGCTGGGGTGACAGGAGTGCTGGGGTGACAGGAGTGCTGGGGTGACAGGAGTGCTGGGGTGACAGGAGTGCTGGGGTGACAGGAGTGCTGGGGTGACAGGAGTGCTGGGGTGACAGGAGTGCTGGGGTGACAGGAGTGCTGGGGTGACAGGAGTGCTGGGGTGACAGGAGTGCTGGGGTGACAGGAGTGCTGGGGTGACAGGAGTGCTGGGGTGACAGGAGTGCTGGGGTGACAGGAGTGCTGGGGTGACAGGAGTGCTGGGGTGACAGGAGTGCTGGGGTGACAGGAGTGCTGGGGTGACAGGAGTGCTGGGGTGACAGGAGTGCTGGGGTGACAGGAGTGCTGGGGTGACAGGAGTGCTGGGGTGACAGGAGTGCTGGGGTGACAGGAGTGCTGGGGTGACAGGAGTGCTGGGGTGACAGGAGTGCTGGGGTGACAGGAGTGCTGGGGTGACAGGAGTGCTGGGGTGACAGGAGTGCTGGGGTGACAGGAGTGCTGGGGTGACAGGAGTGCTGGGGTGACAGGAGTGCTGGGGTGACAGGAGTGCTGGGGTGACAGGAGTGCTGGGGTGACAGGAGTGCTGGGGTGACAGGAGTGCTGGGGTGACAGGAGTGCTGGGGTGACAGGAGTGCTGGGGTGACAGGAGTGCTGGGGTGACAGGAGTGCTGGGGTGACAGGAGTGCTGGGGTGACAGGAGTGCTGGGGTGACAGGAGTGCTGGGGTGACAGGAGTGCTGGGGTGACAGGAGTGCTGGGGTGACAGGAGTGCTGGGGTGACAGGAGTGCTGGGGTGACAGGAGTGCTGGGGTGACAGGAGTGCTGGGGTGACAGGAGTGCTGGGGTGACAGGAGTGCTGGGGTGACAGGAGTGCTGGGGTGACAGGAGTGCTGGGGTGACAGGAGTGCTGGGGTGACAGGAGTGCTGGGGTGACAGGAGTGCTGGGGTGACAGGAGTGCTGGGGTGACAGGAGTGCTGGGGTGACAGGAGTGCTGGGGTGACAGGAGTGCTGGGGTGACAGGAGTGCTGGGGTGACAGGAGTGCTGGGGTGACAGGAGTGCTGGGGTGACAGGAGTGCTGGGGTGACAGGAGTGCTGGGGTGACAGGAGTGCTGGGGTGACAGGAGTGCTGGGGTGACAGGAGTGCTGGGGTGACAGGAGTGCTGGGGTGACAGGAGTGCTGGGGTGACAGGAGTGCTGGGGTGACAGGAGTGCTGGGGTGACAGGAGTGCTGGGGTGACAGGAGTGCTGGGGTGACAGGAGTGCTGGGGTGACAGGAGTGCTGGGGTGACAGGAGTGCGGGGGTGACAGGAGTGTGGGGGTGACAGGAGTGCTGAGGTGACAGGACTGCTGGGGTGACAGGAGTGTGGGGGTGACAGGAGTGCTGAGGTGACAGGACTGCTGGGGTGACAGAAGTGTTGTGGTGACAGGAGTGCTGAGGTGACAGGAGTGCTGAGGTGACAGGAGTGCTGTGGTGACAGGAGTGCTGCGGTGACAGGAGTGCTGGTGTGACAGGAGTGTGGGGGTGACAGGAGTGCTGAGGTGACAGGAGTGCTGGAGTGACAGGAGTGTGGGGGTGACAGGTGTTCTGTGGTGACAGGAGTGCTGGGGTGACAGGAGTTCTCTCTTGTAGGTCCACGCCCACCCCCCAAATGTTGACTGAGGCTTTGTAGCTGAAACTGAGATCATAAGTTCTTTCATTCCAGGCTGTGCTACTTATAGCTGGACAGCCTTGGGTACATCATTTGGTCTCAGTTTTCTTTTGTAAAAAGAGGAAACTTGAACTAAAGAGGCTCCCAAATGTTAGTTAAGTGTCTACCTCAGAATCTCTTGGGAAGTTTTATAAATACAGCTTCCTGGCTCCTGATTCCCTAGGTGACTCTGATGCAGTGCTTTGGGACAACTAGACACTTTCTCAGTCTCCTCCCTCCAGTGATGGTACTGTCCATTCTGCTGGGTGAAGGCACTAGGTTTCCAGACACTGATAAAGATTTGGATGCTCTGGGAAAAGCAGAACATTCACCACTGGCCATTCACACCACATTCTTCCATTTAATAAATACTGTTTAAACATCTTCTCCTGAAAAACCTATATGCAGGTCAAGAAGCAACAGTTAGAACTGGACATGGAACAACAGACTGGTTCCAAATAGGGAAAGGAGTACATAAAGGCTGTATATTGTCACCCTGCTTATTTAACTTATATGCAGAGTACATCATGTGAAATGCCAGGATGAAGCACAAACTGGAATCAAGATTTCTGGGAGAAATATCAATAATCACAGATACGCAGATGACACCACTCTTATGGCAGAAAGCTAAGAAGAACTAAACAGCTTCTTGATGAATGTGAAAGAGGAGAGTGAAAAAGTTGACTGAAAACTCAACATTCAGAAATCTAAGATCATGCATCTGGTCCCATCACTTCATGGCAAACAGATGGGGAAACAATGGAAACAGTTTTATTGCTAGTTTTATTGGAAAGCCTCTTGGCTTTCTTTATTTGGGGGGGCTCCAAAATCACTGCAGATGTTGACTGCATCTGAGTGATTGAAAGACACTTGCTCCTTGGAAGAAAAGCTATGACCACCAACCTAGACAGCATATTAAAAAGCAGAGACATTGCTTTACCAACAAAAGTCCATCTAGTCAAAGCTATGGTTTTTCCAGTAGTCATGTATGGATGTGAGAGTTGGACTATAAAGAAAGCTGAGCGCCAAAGAATTGATGTTTTTGAACTGTGGTGTTGGAGAAGACTCTTGAGAGTACGTTGGACTGCAAGGAGATCCAACCAGTCAATCCTAAAGGAAATCAGTCCTGAATATTCATTGGAAAGACTGATGCTGAAACTAAAGCTCCAATATTTTGGCCACCTGATGTGAAGAACCGACTCATTTGAAAAGACCCAGATGCTAGGAAAGTTTGAAGGTGGGAGGAGAAGGGGACAACACAGGATGAGATGGTTGCATGGCATCACCGACACGATGGATGAGTTTGAGTAGGCTCCGGGAGTTGGTGATGGTCGGCGAGGCCTGGCATGCTACAGTCCATGGGGTCGTAGAGTCAGACATGACTGAGCGACTGAACTGAACTGATATGCCAGCCACTGTGCTAGGCTTTGGGTATATAAGGCAAAGTCTTAAGCTTCAAAGAGCACATCCCTATGGGAGGCAAGACTGTGAAACAGACTCAACTAGGGTGACTGTGGGAGCATCTGGGGGCCTCAATCCAGTGTGTGGAGTAGTCATAGCAGGCTTCCTAAGGAGGTAATTAACTGAGAGCTGAAGGATGATGAGAGACAAGGGAAAGGAGCTGGAGGACAGGAATTCCCAAGAGCACAGCATGATGAGGCCTAGAGGCAAGAAAGGAGAGAGCACATATCTGAAACTCAAAGCGTGTGTTTTTAAATAGCTAGAGTGCAGTGAGGTGGGAAGTAGGAAGCAGTACTGGGACAGAAAAGTAGGAGCCAGATCATGACGAACTTAGTGAGCCACGTAAAGGGCTTCAGTTTGTACCTTGTGGGCCACAGGATGGCCAGGAGTGGATGAGTGGGTACAAGGCTGAGCGCAAGATCACTTAGGAGTCTACTGCAGAGGTGAAGTGATCAGGATACAGTTCATGGCCCAGGAAGAAAGTGGAGAGATCTGAGCCTGTATCTCTCATGCGCCAGAGCATAGGACTGAGGATGCATGGCACAGAAGCAAGTTACTCCCCAGTAAGGACACACTCCCTGCCTTCCTTCCACAGAGGTGGCTTAACGTCAAATGCATCTATTTTTTCTGGCTGGTATCCTCTTGTGTGCTGCCCTCTGGTTCAGCAAGTTTTGAAATAAGACCCTACAATCAAGAGAAAAACCTAAAGCACTGCCTTTAAGGACTTTAAAATACAACTTGGTTTTGTCCATTGTTTCTCATGGTATTCTAATTTTTAAGAAGCAGTGTCATTAAAACATCAAGGTAGGTGTTTTGGTTACCAGAATCAAACTAGTTTTTAGAAAATGCCCACATACTCAGTGGACACAAAAACCCAAGCCAGAATCAATTGAAATATATTAATAACTCTGAACTTTGCATATTGGCCAGAGTCCATCTCTGCAGCAACGGGATCAGTAGAAACTCAGGAGCACCCACCAGCCAAGCCACATGGAGCTGCACACACAGTCACACAAGGGGCCAAGTGGCTTGGCCACAGGTTCTGGTCCCACCCCCAGCAGATGTGGAGCTCCTTCCACCTCTGTGGAAGGAAGGCCTGGAGTGTGCCGTCTCTCCTTCACCTCTCCCTTCTACACAAAGTACCAAAGGTGGTGACAGCCCAAGAGAACTGGTACCAGCTGAAGATCTGCTTTTATAGATATTTTAGCATTATCTATATTCTCCAGAAAATTTGCTTCCTCTATCACTCTGGCTGGTTCTACATCTTCTCAGGAGATTAAGCATCTCCAGATAGGTGTTTTTTTTACTGTTCAGTTCAGTCGCTCAGTCCACAGCATGCCAGGCCTCCCTGTCCATCACCAACTCCTGGAGTCCACCCAAACCCATGTCCATCGAGTTGGTGATGCCATCCAGCCATCTCATCCTCTGTCGTCCCCTTCTCCTCCTGCCCTCAGTCTTTCCCAGCATCAGAGTCTTTTCAAATGAGTCAGCTCTTTACATCAGGTGGCCAAAGTATTGGAGTTTCAGCTTCAACATCAGTCCTTCCAATGAACACCCAGGACTCATCTCCTTTAGGATGGACTGGCTGGATCTCCTTGCAGTCCAAGGGATTCTCAAGAGTCTTCTGCAACACCACAGTTCAAAAGCATCAGTTCTTCGGTGCTCTGCTTTCTTTATAGTCCAACTCTCACATCCATACACTGGAAAAACCACAGCCTTGACTAGACGGACCTTTGTTGACAAAGTAATGTCTCTGCTTTTTAATATGCTGTCTAGATTGGTCATAACTTTCCTTCCAAGGAGTAAGCGTCTTTTTTTTTACTGATGGGTATATAATTACCATGTACCGATTTACAAACTTTCAATATTGCTAAAGATTTCTGAAGTACAGTATATGCTGTGCTACTGCAGACAATCAGGAAATGGTGTGTTCTAGTTAATATTCATAGAAATATACATGTATACATTTTAAACTTCAATTCACCCTAGAGAATATGCATATATACCAAGTACCTTCTATGTACTACAAATTACAGAGAAGATGGTATTAAATGGTCAAGATATGGCTCCTTCTCTTGAGAAGGATATTTAAGAATGCATATTCTTAAATCAAGGTCTGGCCACAGGACTGGACAAGGTTAGTTTTCATTCCAATCCCAAACAAAGGCAATGCCAAAGAATGCTCAAACTACCTCACAGTTGCACTCATCTCACATGCTAGTAAAGTAATGCTCAAAATCCTCCAAGCCAGGCTTTAGCAATACGTGAACCGTGAACTTCCAGATGTTCAAGCTGGTTTTAGAAAAGGCAGAGGAACCAGAGATCGAATTGCCAACATCCACTGGATCATGGAAAAAGCAAGAGAGTTCCAGAAAAACATCTACTTCTGCTTTATTGACTATGCCAAAGCCTTTGACTGTGTGGATCACAATAAACTGTGGAAAATTCTGAAAGAGATGGGCATACCAGACCACCTGACCTGCCTCTTGAGAAACCTATATGCAGGTCAGGAAGCAACAGTTAGAACTGGACACGGAACAACAGACTGGCTCCAAATAGGGAAAGGAGTACGTCAAGGCTGTATATTGTCACCCTGCTTATTTAACTTATATGCAGAGTACATCATGAGAAACGCTGGGCTGGAAGAAGCACAAGCTGGAATCAATATTGCTGGGAGAAATACTAATAACCTCAGATATGCAGATGACACCACCCTTATGGCAGAAAGTGAAGAAGAACTAAAAAGCCTCTTGATGAAAGTGAAAGAGGAGAGTGAAAAAGTTGGCTTAAAGCTCAACATTCAGAAAACGAAGATCATGGCATCTGGTCCCATCACTTCATGGGAAATAGATGGGGAAACAGTGGAAACAGTGTCAGACTTTATTTTGGGGGGCTCCAAAATCACTGCAGATGGTGATTGCAGCCATGAAATTAAAAGACGCTTACTCCTTGGAAGGAAAGTTATGACCAACCTAGACAGCATATTGAAAAGCAGAGACATTACTTTGCCAACAAAGGTCCATCTAGTCAAGGCTGTGGTTTTCCTGTGGTCATGTATGGATATGAAAGTTGGACTGTGAAGAAAGTTGAGCGCCAAAGAATTGATGCTTTTGAACTGTGGTGTTGGAGAAGACTCTTGAGAGTCTCTTGGATTGCAAGGAGATCCAACCAGTCCATCCTAAAGATTAGTCCAGGGAGTTCTTTGGAAGGACTGATGCTAAAGCTGAAACTCCAATACTTTGGCCACCTCTGGCCACCTCATGCCAAGAGTTGACTCATTGGAAAAGACTCTGATGCTGGTAGGGATTGGGGGCAGGAGGAGAAGGAGACAACAGAGGATGAGATGGCTGGATGGCATCACCAACTCGATGGACATTGAGTTTGGGTGAACTCCGGGAGTTGGTGATGGACAGGGAGGCCTGGCGTGTTGCAATTCATGGGGTCGCACACAGAGTCGGACACGACTGAGCGACTGAACTGAACTGAAATCAAGGTCTATTTTTTAAAATTATGTTTCTGACTTAAATAAAATTTTTTACTCCAATATAGTTGATTTACAATGTGGTGTTAGTTTCAGGTGTACAACATAGTGTTCAGTTATAGGCACACACACCCCATATATATAATCTATTTTTTCAAATTCTTTTCCCTTATAACTTATTATAAAATATTGAGTATAGTTCCTTGGGATATACAGTAGGTTCAAATGCTGTTAATGAAATTTCCTCTTATTAAAAATAAATATGCAGTGAACAAAATCTGTCCTTGATTTGTTTACAGTAGAAAGTTCAAATCTGATATATCTCCAGAAACTAGGTAAGCAGGAGGCAGTAACTAGGAAAGCCCTTGACTGCCCTTGGGAAAGACCAGTTATTTTTCTCTTTCTCTCCTGTTAAAATGTGCTGTTATGAAAGAGCATCTCAATGTAGCCTAGAGTGGACTTTTATACTATAAAAAAGCATTAAAGAAAGCCATTCTTTCCAGGCCTCCCAGGGAATCCTGACTCCAGGCCTGCCCCCTCTTCACACTGACCTTATATATCATGATTTATGACTAGCAATTGTCAAGATAAAAATCATCTTTTTCAGAAAACTTTCCCCTCTAATTCTTACATGCAGAGTACATCGTGTGAAATGCCGGGCTGGATGAAGCTGGAATCAAGATTGTGAGGAAAAAATATCAAGAACCTCAGATATGTAGATGATACCACCCTAACGGCAGAAAGTGAAGATGAACTAAAGAGCCTCTTGATGAAGGTGAAAGAGGAGAGTGAAAGAGCTGGCTTAAAACTCAACATTCAAAAAACTAAGATCATGGCATCTGGTCCCATCACTTCATGGCAAATGGATGGGGAAAAAATGGAAACAGTGACTGACTTGAAGACTTGAGAGTCTCTTGGACTGCAAGGAGATCAAATCGGTCAATCCTAAAGGAAATCAACCCTGAATATTCACTTGGAAGGACGGATGCTGAAGCTGAAACTCCACTACTTTAGCCATGATGCGAAAAGGTGACTCACTGGAAAAGACCCTGATGCTGGGAAAGACTGAGAGGGCAGGAGGAAAAGGGGGCAACATAAGTTGAGATGCTTGGATGGTATCACCAACTCAATGGACATGAGTTTGAACAAACGCCAGGAGATAGTGAAGGATGAGAAGCCTGGAATGTTGCACTCCATGGGGTCTCAAAGAGTCAGAAATGACTGAGCAACTGAACAACAAGGCCTGGGGCAGGTGCTCTGATCCCCCTTAATACCTATGGGCACTTATATTACAACTTTTATAGTTGACTGGTTTCTCCACCTCGGTTTCCTGAAGTCTGGAGTCCCGCAGTTACTACCAATAGTCTTGTTGCGCAGCACAGTGCCCACACCCAGCAGACCCTGGATAAATGCGAACAGCAAAAAAGACTGAAGAGGAAGCGGGTTGTTCATGGGAACATGTCCATGGCAGTCAGCCTGCTATCAAGGCACCCAGGGGTCCTCCCACTTGCAACCAGAGGAGCCACAGAGGCCAGGAAGCAGGCATGTCCAGTGACGTCTTCAGGGTAAGCAAGATGGACTGTAGCCTTCCAGGCTCCTCTGCCCATGGAATTTTCCAGGCAAGAATACTGGAGTGGGTTGCCATTTCCTTCTCCATAAACAAGTGGAACAGGTGTTAAACAATGTGGCTAGAAAGGTCACATGGTGGGAAAGGTGGTCAAAAACAAAACTGACCAAGTTAAGCATTTCTTCTGGTTTCCAGTAAGGCTCTTAGGTGACACCTCCCAGAGAATCCCTCGAAGGTTGTTGGTTTCACCATCTTAACAGGTTTCTTGCATTCTGTCCCGAGTTTCTTTCCCCCAGGACCCCATGTGCTGGCCCTTCTACTCTTAAACTCTTTCCTGGGTCTTCTGCACCCCAGCAAGGCAAAGGTCTCCACCTACGTCCCAACCTAAGACACTGTTCAAAGTCTTCTATGTCTTCCTTCCCAAGGTCATCTTCCATACAACTGATCCGAGACCTCTGTCAGTAGCTTGCTTCCTTTGTCCCCATCTTCAGGCCCCGTGCCCTGTATCTCCCTTCCCTGAGGTTCTCTGCCTTGTACACTATCCCCAGGGCCCCATCAAAGGTATGGGGCACGCCGTCCCCGTACCCCCTTCCGGCATGATCTTTACCTCCATCCTGGGGTCACCCCCATCCTCCAGGCCCCGTGTCGTGAATTCCAAGAACCCCTGCCCCTGTAAGGGCTTTCCTGAGCTCCCAAGGCAGCCAGCGCCAACTTTTCACGCTCTCTGGGGCCTCCAAGAATCTGTTTGTAGGTATTCTAAGGCGGGAATCCGTCTTTAAAGACTTCATGGTGCCGCCCGGACGGCGGAGAGCGTGGCCCAGAGCCGTGGGGACCGGGAAAAATAAGGCTGTACGGCATTCCCCCGCGACCCTGCGTGCGCCCACCCGCCCGCCGGCAGCAGCCGGAGCGTCCATAGCAACCAGCGCCCCGCACGAGGGCGCTCACCCACCGAAGAGCTTGGGCGGAGACTGCTTGGAAGCCACCTTTTTCATGGTGCCGAACCTATACACCCGCCGCCGGCCAGCTCCTTGTGGGCCCAGCCCGAGAATGCCCCCCAACCAGGACCGTGACGTCACAGGCGGCGCCGGCGAGCGCCGAGACGTCACTAGCCAGGCGGGCGGGGCGGAGCCAGGCCGGGAGGGAGGGTGGGGAGGGGGCGGGGGAAAAGTAACTACACCACGCCCCTCCCCGCCCTTTCCCGCTGCCCTTTCCCGCTGCCCCTCCAGACGCCCACCGCCGCCTGCAGTCCGGCTGCCTCCGCGCTCCTGCTGTCTCTCGGCCCCGACACACTATCGCAGCGGGATCGATGAACCTTTCGCTCCGTGCTGAAAACCCCCGATGGCTTCCCGTGGACTTCAGTAGTCCAGTGGCCCCTGCCTGTCCTCTGACTTGCGCCTGGTGGCCTTCCAGACAAGTCAAGTTTTACGCAGATTTGAGGACGAGGGGCTTTCTCACACTGTTTCTGTGCCTGGAGATGCTGCCCTTGACCCACCCCTACTCCCAATTTAAAGTAGCCCTTTCTATTGTCTCAGTTTTATAAATGCACCCAGTATATATTTTTTCCCTAATGCATTCTGGAATTACTGTGCTTAAGTGGTTGGCCGCTGTCTCTAAGAATATAAACGCAGTGAGAGTGGGGCTGGCTTGTCCTTTGTCCCCATCCTAACTCAAAGTTTAGCAGATAGCAGTGGCCCAGAAACTGGAATAATGAAGGGGCTCTAGAGCAAGACAGAACCGGATTCCAGTCTTAGCTCTCCTTGTTTATTAGCTGTGTGACCTTAGGCCAGTCCCTTGATCTCTGTGAGCCATAGTTTTTTCAAGTAAGATGGTGGTCATAATACCTCCTATACAGGGTCACTGTAAGGATTAACTGACAGTATACATTTAAACTGCCCTACACAGTACCCTCCATAAACTGTAGGGATGTCTCAGTCAACTCTCAAAATCATCTGGGGTTGGGGGGGAAATGATCTCTGTACCCATTTTACAGATGGAAAAACTGAGATCCACCAAAGAAGAGAACATAAAATCACTGGACCAACCAGAAGCACAATTCAAACCCGGTTCTCCCAAGGCTAAGGCTCTTCGGACATTTCTGAGCTTTGCTGCAGTCTGCCCCAGCAGAGGAAGAGCTAGGAAGAATGCCAGTAGGTCTGGTCAATCCCTGGGCTCCCTCTGTGTTCTTCACTACTGGGACTCTTCCAGGGGCATGACTTCTCCATGCCCCTCTAGACCTTTACTCTGCTTATGATTGACATGTCCTTCATGGGCAGCTCCTCCTCTCCGGTTTCTGAGGCCTAGACACCAACCTTCTTCCAACCTCCAGGGAGTCCCCAGTTCAGTTTACTTTATGAACATTTACTGAATGCTTATGATACTCCCAGATGGGGACTCTGTCATCTGGGTCTTCCAGAAAACAGACACAGATGGAGATAGGAGTGCAAGAGGTTTATTGTGAAGAGGGTAGGGGAGGAAGCAGGACCAGGCTGGGAGAGCCTCAGGCTATGTTGCAGAGCTGACAAAGTCTTGGCCAACCCAATGTGGACATCTGAGAAACGAACGTTCATTCAGGGGTTGTCAGCTAACTGCTTTCCTTGCAGGAGAACAGCAAGCTCTTTCTTGGAGGGAGATAGGACGAGCTCACATCCACAGGTACCACTGGAATTCTGAGATATGAAGGAAAGTACACATCTCTTGTTCTTAGGAGCTCAGGGTCCACAACACAAGCACTTGTGAAACTGATCCATGTGCTTAGCTTCTGGAAAGTCTCAGGACTTTGGGAAGTTACACAGCTTGTGGGTAGCCTGGCTGGGAGTGGAACAGAGGCCTGGGAGCTGTTCAGGGAGAGTAAAGTGTAGATTGAAGGAGAGGAGAAGAAGGGACATAGTCAGACAGGTACACAACCTGGCAGGGCTCTGCCCCCAGCCCATGAGTGACACTGGGCAGGAGCCTCCCTGCTCTGTGCCTGCATATCACCATCCTCATCATAAAGTCATCAGGCAGATGTGAGCTGCTTGAACTTTAAAAACTCTGATCAAAGTTGGGAACCTTCTTTCCAAGAAATGTACATTTTATTTTTTTAAATTGTGGTAAAACACATGTATTAAAATTCACCATGTTAATGAGCACAGTTCAGTGGCACTTAGTATATTCACAATGTTGTGCAACCATCACCATTTTCTAGTTCCAGAACTTTTCCCTCATCCCCAAAGAAACTCTATCCAGTCACTTCCCATTCCTCCCCATTTCCCACCCACTGGCAACCACTAATTTACTTTCTGTCTTTTTTATTTGCCTATTCTAGATATTTCCTATTAATAGAATGGTACAATATTTGGCCTTTCCTGTCTGCCTATTTTTACTAGGCATAATGTTTGTAAAGTTCCATCAAAGTTGTGGCAATTCATTCCATTTTGAGGTTGGATAATATTTCATTGTATAGATATACCTCATGTTGTTTATTCATTCATCTGCACACTTGGTTTTGCACATGATTTTTGCACTCAGTTCTAGAGATTCTCTAAAGTTAGTTCACATGGCCCTGGTATGGGGTGAACTGAGTTCAAGGTGCCTTAGAAACAGAGTTGGGTCATCTGAAAGTGGGTTTCCAACTCTAATGTATGTATTCATGGGCTAGGGATTAATCACAACTTGGGAAAGGCAGAATATAAATGTTAGGAGAGCCCTCTTGTGCGGGTAGCATTTGAGGCAGGCAGGTGGCGGCGGTGGAGGGGGCAGGCATTCTTCGGGAAGACACAGCAGGACCCAATCCTGAGGGGATAAAGCATTCTTGAGGGGACAGTGTCATTTTAGCCCCTGCAATCTCCTCCTAGCACGGCAAGTCTGAGCCACCTCCTCAAGCCTGGGGAGGATGAGGTGGCTGGGTCGATAGAGGATATGACATCAATTGTCACCTCACAGCTGTTTATTTCCTCAGCTACTCTTTGCAGAGGCTAAACAGCCTTTCTGTTTCCTCCACAGGTTGCATCATCCCTTTCTAGGGACCATCCCCCAAAGCCTGAGGCTGCAGGGGTCTGACTGAAGCCCCTCGCGTCTAGCTCAACCCCTTCTGGTCTGGCTCCTTCCTCCTAGTCCATCCTAATACTTGTCTTACTTCTGCATATACGCCTGGCCCTTTCCCTTATCATTGTTGTTGTTGTTATTTAGTTGCTAAGTTGTGTCTGATTTTTTGCAACCCCATGGGCTGTAGCCTGCCAGACTCCGTGTCCATGGGATTTCCCAGGCAAGAAGATTGGAGAGAGATCTTCCCAACCCAGGGATCGAACCCGCATCTCCTGCTTGGCAGACAGATTCTTTACCACTGAGCCACACAGGAACCCCATCATCTGCATTGCCCTCCTCCTTACATCTGGCCATCTCCTCACACACCTGGCTCACTCTCCACATCAGCCTTATTCTCCTTGAAATCTGGCTGACTCCTTAAATGACATATCACACCACTCCCCTACTTAATAGAAACTTGCTCAGATAACACACAGCAGGAATATGAAATACTCTTTGGCCCTGAAGTTAGGCCATAGCTGGACACTTCCGAGAATGAAATGACTTCAACCTCAGGAATGATGCTCAGACTCTGGGCACCACCTCAGGCTCAAATTGCTCTTCCTCCCTTCTGGGGAAGGACACAGGGTAAATGTTTTGCAGGCCACATAGAACAGGAATTTAGAGGAAAACATGGGTTTACATCTCAACATTGCTCCATCCTAGGCTGTCCCTCTCCCCTTTAGGGTGGGACAGTGCCAGTCTCACAGTGTGAATCTCACAGTCTCATCCTCTCATGTCTCACCTCATTTTGCTCCTAGAATCCTTATCCCACCTTCTGGGTCTCTGTCTGCTCCCACTAAAGTATGAGGTCCAAGCGAGCAGCAACTTCACCTCGCAGATTCAGGGATGTATCCCAGTTTCTAGAGTGGTGTCTGGTATGTCAGCAAAGGATAGGGGTAGGGGAAGCCTGGGGAAACATCAGTGGGTTCGTGGTAGCTGCCTTCCAATACCTGTGGGGCTGGGAGAGAACCCGGCTTCTCTGGGACAGCAGCACTCAAAGGCAAAACTGTAAACCACAATGACACATCCCTGGGAGGTTTGCAGCACAATGTGCCTGAGACCTAGAGCTTCCTCCTGGTATGGAAATCCCAGGACAAAAACCCTGGGACCATCTGCCTGGACTGCTGTTGAGGGTGTGTCCAAGACGGATGGATATCAAGTTCTGGGCTCTGGACCAAGGCTGTCTCTCAAAAGGAAGGTTCTCTGTCTGAGCTCCCCTCCTTTCTCCTTGTCCGATCAGGATAAGGCTGCTTGCTGAGGGCAGGATCTGGGCCCAGGGAACTGACTCACACTGGGGCCTTCTTTCTCTAGATTGTGGGGGTAGTTGTGGAACTGCCCCCATTCCATCAGTGAGGACACCATTCCAGGGGCACATGTCCTAGAACTGGGGTGGCGGCAGATGATGTGGGAGAATGCTGAATTAACAGTCCCAAGTTCCTTTCTAATTGTGCGACCAAGGCACTGTGCCTCCCCTCTGAGTCTCATCTACTGTCTAACAGAAGGGGCTCAATCAGGCCTTCACTGACTTCCCAGGATCAATGCAAGAGAAAAAACAAGTGTGTAAGTACCCTGAAACGGGGAAGGCAATGGCACCCCACCCCAGTACTCTTGCCTGGAAAATCCAATGGACGGAGTAGCCTGGTGGGCTGCAGTCCATGGGGTCGCTAGCAGTCGGACAGACTGACCGACTTCACTTTCACTTTTCTCTTTCATGCATTGGAGAAGGAAATGGCAACCCACTCCAGTATTCTTGCCTGGAGAATCCCAGGGATGGGGGAGCCTGGTGGGCTGCCGTCTATGGGGTCACACAGAGTCGGACACGACTGAAGTGACTTAGCAGCAGCAAGTACCCTGAAAATGGTACAGATGAAAGGGATTCAAGTTAAGGCCCAGAACACTCAAATCCACTAGATAATTTCTCTCTTAGTGGGGTAAGCAGGATAATGGCTCCCCAAAGAAGTCCACATATCTTTGTTGGAAGCTGTGAATTTATCTTACGAGACAAAAAGGACTTTGCAGATGTGAGTAAGGATTTTGAGATGGAGAGAGTTTCATGAATTATCCAGATAGGCCCAATGGAATCACAAGCGTCCTTGTAAGAGGCAGGCAGCAGGGTCAGAGTCAGAGAAGGAGATGTGAAGATGAAAGGACAGGTCAGAGTGACGTGGCCCCAAGCCAAGGAAGGCCACTGTCTTTCGGAGCTGAAAGAGGCAAAGAACAGATGCTGTCCTAGAGCCTTCAGAGGAACACAGCTCTGCTCACATCTAATTTTAGCCATTTCAGACTTCTGACCTCCAGAACTATAGGATAATCAATTTGCATTAACAGAGGAAAACAATAGAATGGGACAGACTATAGATCTCTTCAGAAAATTGGAGACATGAAGGGAATATTTCATGTAAAAATGGGCACAGAAAGGACAGAAATGGCAAGGACCTAACAGAAGCAGAAGAGATTAAGAAGAGGTGGCAAGAATACACAGAAAAACTGTACAAAAAAGGTCTTAATGACCTGGATAACCACAATAGTGTGGTTACTCATCTAGAGCCAGACATCCTGGAGTGTGAAGTTAAGGATGCATCACTTGAAAAACTACAGACAAAGCTAGTGGAGGTGATGGAATTCCAGCTGAGCTATTTCAAATCCTAAAAGATGGATTCAAATCCTTTAACAGTGCTGCACTCAATATGTCAACAAGTTTGGAAAACTCAGCAGTAGCCATAGGACTGGAAAAGGTCAGTGTTCATTCCAATCCCAAAGAAGGGCAATGCCAAAGAATGCTCAAACTAGTGTACAATTGTGATCCATCTCACATGCTAGCAAGGTAATGCTCAAAAGCCTTCAAACTAAACTTCAACCGTATGTGAACTGAGAACTTCCAGATGTACACAAGCTGGAATTAGAAAAGGCAGATGAGCCAGAGATCAACTTGCTAACATCTGTTGGATCATAGAGAAAGCAAGGGAATTTCAGAAAAACATCTACTTCTGCTTCATCGACTACGCTAATGCTTTTGACTGCGTGGATCACAACAAACTCTGGAAAATTTTTCAAGAGATGGGAATGTGAGACCACCTTACCTGCTTCCTCAAAGACCTATATGCCGATCAAGAAGCAATGGAACTGGACATGGGACAACAGACTGATTCCAAATTGGGAAGGGAGTATGTCAAGGCCGTATATTGTCACCCTGGTTATTTAGCTTCTATGCAGAGTACATCATACAAAACGCTGGACTGTTTGAAGCACAAGCTGAAATCAAGATTGCTGAGACAAATATCAACAACCTCAGCTATGCAGATCATATCACCCTAATGGCAGAAAGTGAAGAGGAACTAAAGAGGCTCTTGATAAAGGTGAAAGAGGAGACTGAAAAAGCTGGCTTAAAACTCAACATTCAAAAAACTAAGATGGCATCTGGCCCCATCACTTCATGGCAAATAGATGGGGAAATAATGGAAACAGTAGATTTTATTTTCTTGGGGTCCAAAATCACTATAGATGGTGACTTCAGTCATGAAATTAAAAGACACTTGCTCCTTGGAAGAAAAGCTATGACAAAACCTAGACAGCGTATTAAAAAGCAGAGATACCACTTTGCTGACAAAGGTCCGTCTAGTCAAAGCTATGGTTTTTCCAGTAGTCATGTATGGATGTGAGAGTTGGACCATAAAGAAGGCTGAGTGCAGAAGAAGTGATACTTTCAAACTATGGTGTTGGAGAAGACTCTTGAGAGTCCCCTGGACTGCAAGGAGATCAACTCAGTTAATCCTAAAGGAAATCAACCCTGAATATTCATTAGAAGGACTGATGCTGAAACTAAAGTTCCAATACTTTGGCCACCTGATGCAAAGAGCTGACTCACTGGAAAAGACCCTGATGCTGGGAAAGATTGAGGGCAGGAGGAAAAGGGGGCATCAGTGAATAAGATGGCTGGATGGCATCACCAACTCAGTGGACACGAGTTTAAGAAAGCTCTAGGAGATAGGGAAGCTGGGCTGCTATTCATGGGGCTGCAAAGAGTCAGACATGATTTAGTGATTGAATAGCAGCAATAATGTTCCTTCTCAATGAATAAGATGGCTGGATGGCATCACCAACTCAGTGGACACGAGTTTAAGAAAGCTCTAGGAGATAGGGAAGCTGGGCTGCTATTCATGGGGCTGCAAAGAGTCAGACATGATTTAGTGATTGAATAGCAGCAATAATGTTCCTTCTCATTCAATGAAAGCATCTGTGGTTACCAAGTTAGCTTAGCCCTCCCATGTTATCGAAGTCTTCTTCTAAGCTTTCTATGTATAATACTTTATGCATATTGACTTGTTTTATAAGATTGAGCTATAATTCACGTAAAATTTTACATAAAATTCGTCATTTAAATTGTACAACTCAGTGGCTTTTACTATATTCACAAGATTGTGCCACCATTATCACGATCTAGTTCCAGAACGTTTCCATCAAACCAGAAAGAAACCTGTATCCATCAGCAGTCACTCTCCACTCCCCTGCCTTCAGCCCCTAGGAAACACTCATCTATTTTCTGTCTCTGGATTTGCCTATTCTGGACATTTTACATACAGGAAATCATACAATATGTGGCCTTTTGTGCTGGCTTCTTTCACACAGCATATTTTCAAGGTTAAA
The DNA here is from genome assembly GCA_006410675.1 of Oreotragus oreotragus. Taxonomy (NCBI): domain Eukaryota; kingdom Metazoa; phylum Chordata; class Mammalia; order Artiodactyla; family Bovidae; genus Oreotragus; species Oreotragus oreotragus. The sequence goes on from SJYX01020966.1 coordinate 367,494, forward strand.
TCCACATAGCATGTGTAAGTATTTTATCTCTTTTCATTGAAGCATAACCTTTCACTGTAGTTACATACCAAGCTTTATTGATCCATTTATCAGCTGATGAGCATTTGAATTATTTCCTTGTGGCTATTGTGAATAACATTGCTATGAACATTTATTTGTGTATATGTTTTTGTATGGACATATGTTTTCAACTCTCTGGGATATATACCTAGAAGTGGAATTGTTGGGTCACATAGTAACTCTATATTTAACTTTTTGAGTAACTGCTAGACTATTTTTCACAGCAGCTGCATGATTTTGCATTCCCACCAGCAGTGTGTGAGGGTTCTAGTTTTTCCACGTACTTGCCAACATTTTCCTTTTCTAAAATTATAACTACTTTAGTGAATGTGAAGTGGTATCTCATTATGGTTTTGATTTGTATATCCTTAATTGCTGATAACACTGAGCAGCTTTTAATCTGCTTATTGTCCATTTGTATATCTCCTTTGGAAAAATGTTTACATCCTTTGCCCATTTTGTGGGGTGGGTAGGCTATGCCCTTTGTTTATTGCAGCATATAGGCTTTCTCTAGTTGCTCAGGGGGGTCACTTGCCCCATGACACGTGGGAATTTTAGCTCCCTGACCAGGGATCAGTCCTGTGTTCCCTGCACTGGAAGATGGACTCGTAACCACTGGACAACCAGGGAAGTCCCCTCTGTCCACTTTTTTGAATTCTCTTTTGGTTGCTGAGTTGTAGGACTTCTTGATATATTCCGGATATTAGACCCTTTCCGGATATATGATTTGCAGATATTTTCTCCCATCCTGTAGGTTTTCTTTTCACTTTCCTTTAAAAGTTTACGTTTATTTATTAAGTCTTAGTTGTGGCACACGGGGTCTTTGGTCTTGACTGTAGCACGTGGGATCTTCAGCTGTGGCATGTGAACTCTTAGTTGTAGCTTGTGGGATCTGGTTCCGTGACCAGGGATCAAACCCAGGCTCCTTGCTTTGGGAGCTCAGAGTCTTAGCCACTGGACCACCAGGGGAGTCCCTTTTTACCTTCTTGATCATGTCCTTTGAGAAACAAAATTTTTAAATTTTGATGAAATCCAATTTATATCTTCTCTTTGGTTTTTTTCAGCTATGTGTTCCTAACTTCTTGAAAGTTTACAAAAACCAAGTGAGGTACAGAGTATCTTTAGCACCCCCATTTTACAGATGAAGAAATTAGGGTACAGAAGAGGGAAGGACGGCCTGAGATCAAGCAGCTAACAGGTGGCAGAGCTGAACACATGCACTCATGCTCTGGGTCCCCAAGCGGGAAGACCTCACCGCTCCCCTGCTCAATCTGTTTGGGGAAGAGGATCCTCAAATTATTCTTGGACCATCAAGACTTGTTCAAGATTAGGCTAGCCAGGCTGACAGTTTTCATAGTTCATCTTTTATTGTTCATGAATTAATCTGAAGGGTAAGTGCGAGGGGAGGGGTCCTCAGGCGGGGCATGTCTACGGCAGCTTCCCCAGTGCTGTGAAGCAGCCTCTGTGAGCCCAGGCCCTGCCCACCTTGCCCTCCATCAGGGCTGCCAAGGCCTCAGACAGGATCTTGCCCCTCACTTTGGTCCTAATCGAAGTAAGAAAGGTCAGCCAAGAAAGTGAGGCCTGTGTAAGCTGGTCAGGTTCAAGGGCGGGGGAAGTCCCATGCTGAGTCAGGAACAGCAGGAATGGAGGTAAGGAGACCCAAGGTCTCAGAGGGGTGAGCAGTGGGCACCAGGAACGACCTAATCCAGAGGCAGGGGCAAAGGAAAGATATGCTCTGGTGGAAGTGTCTCCCAGGTGTCAGAGCCTGGGAGGCAAGTAGGGGCAGCCCCGCCTGCATAGGTAGCCACCTGAGGAATGGGGCCATTCCTGACTGACCTGCTGGGGGAGGGCAAGGAGCACTGGTCTGAGGAGTCACCTAATGAGGGGCCTTCCTTCTGCTTGGGTGACACTGCCTGGAGGCGGTCAGTTGGCCCTGTGGCCCACATCCACCTGAAAGGTAGCAAGTTCTACACTGGGCCAGAGGGGATTTTCCAGAAACCCAGGGCTACCTACTGACAAGTTTCAGCATCACAAAGAAATGACAGGCGTTCCTTCTGTCTTGTCAGGAATCAGGGATTCTTGCTTGGAACCTCTTTCCCTAGGGCTAGCATGCCCGAGGAGAAGGCAATGGCACCCCACTCCAGTACTCTTGCCTGGAAAATCCCACGGATGGAGGAGCCTGGTAGGCTGCAGTCCATGGGGTCGCTAAGAGTCAGACTGAGTGGCTTCACTTTCACTTTCATGCATTGGAGAAGGAAATGGCAACCCACTCCAGTGTTCTTGCCTGGAGAATCCCAGGGACGGGGGAGCCTGGTGGGCTGCCGTCTATGGGGTCACACAGAGTCGGACACAACTGAAGTGACTTAGCAGCAGCATGCCCAAGGCCCTGTAAATCACAATGAAAACCCTAATGGTAATAACTACCACATTTGGCAAATGTGCATTTTGTGCCAGGAACTGCACTAGGCTCTTTCCATCCATCCATCCATCCATCCATCAATCCATCCATCATCTCCAACCCTATTAAAACCCTGACTAAGGTGTGATCTCTGCTTGCCAAAGTGAGGAAATGGAAGCTCACAGACTGAGTGACTTAACTAAGGCCACCAGCTAGTAATGACACTGACCCCTCACAGAGGCAATGCTGTGGCAGCCTCTCAGGCCATAGCCCAGGAGCCGGACTACCACCCAATCTTACCCCCACCCCCGAGGAAGTAGGAAGAAGGGGCTGCTGCTCAGGCTGGATGTGAAATGGGGGCTGTGACCCAAGAAAAAGAGGCAGGGTTAACTGGTTTCAACAGACTCGGTGGCCAAGGACCGTGGCTTCCTCTCACTTACTACTCAGAGAGCCCAGCACAGGGAGCAACCTCTGACACTGCTGGTCCAGAGCTTCTGAAATATGTCTGAGCATCAGGTTCACTGGAGAGTGTTTAAAAATACAGATCCCTGGATACAGAGATTTGGATTCTACAGATCTTAGGGAAGCCTAGGAATGTGCGTGGAGCCTCTGGTATTTCTGATGCAGAGCCAGGTTTGACAGCCTGGGGCTGGTCCAATCCCTTCATTAAACAGTCAAGAAAACAGATCTCAGTTGAGGGAAGTCTTACAGGTAAGAAGTGGAACAGTGGAGATTTGGTCCCAGGAAGACACACCCTCAACATTGGATGGGTCTCCTGGGAGGAGAAAGCCAACTTGAAAGTTGACCATATCTCTGGAGTTTGGAACTGACAGAAAAAGCCCCAAGGCAGAAGATAGACGATATATAAATATTTGAAATGCCTAGAAAACTCACTTTCCAAAAAGTAACATCGACGTGAGATAAAAAGGACAACATGCTGGAAGTAATACTTGCAGCAAATATGACAAAGAGTTAATGTAATTGTTTATGTAAGTATTTCAACTTGACCAGGAAATCATCAAGGCTAAATAAGCAACTGGCTAAAGAGAAATAAACTCCAGTATTCTTGCCTGGAGAATCCCAGGGATTGGGGAGCTTGGTGGGCTGCCGTCTATGGGGTCACACAGAGTCGGAGATGACTGAAGTGACTTAGCAGCAGCAGCAGCAACGAGCTTAAATGTGCACAGAACACAATAGTTAGTAAACAAACATTAAACGGAGGGACTGCTCTGGTGGTCCGGTGACTAAGACTGCAGATGCAGGGGGCCTCAAGTTTGATCCCCGGTCACATGCCACAGCTAAGACCTAGTATAGCCAAAACATTTGTTTAAAAACAAATACTGAATGGAGAACATTTGATCTGGCTGGAAAACTTTAAAATGTAAATTGAAACAAGGTACCATTATGATACATTAGACTATTTTTTAAACTATATTTGTATATATGTACATACATATGTAAATAGAATAGGATTTGGAATGAGTTGTTTTCTGATTGCCTCTTAATATCTATTTTTACCGCCCCCCTCCCCCAACCTTTTTTTAAATTAATCAAGCCCTTCTATTATGGGGAATGGTGAGGAAGCAGCAACATGCTTACTACCTGGAATGCAGACATGATGGCTGGAGCTCCAGGGACCACATTAGACCATGTGGAGACCTTAGGGATAGATGCTATGAAACAAGGATACAGTGTACAGAGTTAGAAGCCTGGATTCTTCCTGACCAACAACCTTGGGTCCACTAGGCTAGCCCTGAAATGCTTTGTCCAGATGTCTTCTATGTGGAAGAAGACAAGCTTAAGCTTATGTTGTTTTCTGCCATGTACAGTTGAACTTCAACTTATCTGATACATGTATCAACCTCTGTAGAAGTATAAAGGTGACTATACTATGGTAATGTTTATGTTTATTATTATTACTGTTTTACATTTAGAATATATTCATGTATTATGTATATAAGTATCTGTTTTGGAGCCTCAGTGAACTCAGCTTGCCTATCATCTCCTGGTGATGTGACCTGGGGCAGTCAATTTATCCAAACCTGTCTGCTCATCTGTAAAGTGGGCATGATAATAACAACATTTACCTCACTGGGTTGTTGTGGTGCTTAAATGAATTAATGCAGATAAAATTCTTGCACCATGCCTGGCTTACAGCCATTACTGTACTACATTATGCTATCACATTACGCCAGATCCAACCAGAAAAACCTAGGACATATTGTTGAGTAAAAGAAACAGGTGGCAAAGCTGGCACATGAGTGTGATCCCTTTTGCGAAAAATTATTTTTATTTCTACATAGATATGTATATCAAGAGATGTCTCGTGGGATGGTTGGCCAAATGTTGTAGTGGTAATTCCTAGACGGTAGAAGTTTTGCTTTCTTCTATATGGTTGAAAATAATCGTTATTATTTTTTGAGCAGAAAAATTTCTAAAAAAAGAAAAGTCCCTTGGAAAACAATATAACAACTCATACCAAGAATCATTAAAGCATGCATACCCTTTGACCGAATCACTCTTGGGAATTGATCTGAGGAAATAATTCAAATGCAGGAAGAAGCTATATCCATAAAACCATGTACTACAATATGATTTGTAATAGAAAAAATGGGGAACCATTTAAATGACATATTAGGGTAATACTTACTATAATTATTCACTTACTGGAACACTGTGCAACAATTAAAATGAGTAAGATGATGACCATGTAACCATATGGAAAAATGCTTATGACAGTTTGAGAAGAAAAAGGAGCGGAATGCAAAATGAGGTCTGTGTCAGGCGCACAACTAGGCAAGAGTCTTGCATGCATTTGCATGAGGACTGGGAGAGAACACAGAAGCAGCTGAGTTTGCTGGGATCACTGACTGTAGACACTTTTTTCACTTAAATTCTGAATAATGTTTCTATAATGTTCTTTGTATAATTTTTAAAATTGGCTTTGGGACTTCCCTGGCGGTCCAGTGGTTAAGACCCTGCGCTTCCAATACAGGGGTACAGGTTCGAGCCCTAGTCAGGGCCAAGAAAACAAACAAAACAAAAATTGAAAAGCTGGCTTCAGAAATCCCGTCAGGGAAAATAAAGGAAAGCAGGAAGAAGAGAGGATGGGGAAGATGATTCTCCTGAAGTGGGGTCTGGAGGAGGAGTTCAGAGGCTATCTGAACACATGGGCACAGTTTCAGCTGGGTCTCCTACCTGGGTGGAAGTGATCAGGTGGAACAAAGCAGTTGCCCGAGTTAGGGAGACAGTACCTTAGCTGATACTAAAGTCAGAATTAATAGTGTTCTCCAGACTGAAATCCTCTGGAAAAACTGATCATGCTTGCTATTGATGACCAGTGAGCTGGCAAGGGCGTGAACTGTCAGGCCTCCTGGAATGCAATTTGGCACTGTGTATCCAAATGAAGGATGCAAATCTCCTTGGAATCAGCAACCCCATTCCTTGGGATTTAGNTCTCCAGACTGAAATCCTCTGGAAAAACTGATCATGCTTGCTATTGATGACCAGTGAGCTGGCAAGGGCGTGAACTGTCAGGCCTCCTGGAATGCAATTTGGCACTGTGTATCCAAATGAAGGATGCAAATCTCCTTGGAATCAGCAACCCCATTCCTTGGGATTTAGCCTAAATGTAAGGAAATGATTGAGCCAGTGTATAAAAATATTTACATAAGACATTCATTATAAATGAATTCATTATAAAGTTTATAAAAATAAAAAAGTAAACCTTCTGCTTCACCAAAAAGGAATTGGTAAACTAAATTTGGGGATAACCATGCAGTGGTATACTATGAAGCTACACTAAAAAAATTAGGATGTAGATACGAATTTGACAAAATGCCCACCACATCTGAGGGAGAATAAGAAGGCAACGAAAGCAAGATGCATATTATCTCCTTTTCGTAAGACTTTATCGAAAGATGTTCATTCATGTATAAGAATCTCTGCTAAGATACACACCAAGATCTAAAAGTAGTTAACCTCTGAATGGTGGGATTACAAATGGGATCAAGCAGTATAGTCCACCTGTAATAAGCAACCCCAAGTCTACTGGTTTAAACAGTGAGTGTTACCACCCCCTCCTGCTCCTATTTGCTGTGGCTGGCCACTCGTCCGCCCAACATCTGCTCCACTCCAGGACCCAGGTGAATGCAAGGGCCTCTATTTTAACACTGCAGGTCTCTGTGGTGGAAGTGTTAGGGGAAGCACACTGACTGAAGCCGCCCACCCTGGCCAAGCATCATAGTAACCGTTAGAATGAATTGTTCTATGACAGGAGGTCCTGGTAAGGACCATGGAACTAATAAGCCACCACCAACTGGGAGAGTCCAGGAAAGGTCAAAAAGAGACACCCCATGTCCGACCACCTCCCAGAATCCTCCTCACTGGCATCCATCTTGGCTGAACAAGGCGTGCACTCAGGAAGGACTCTGATTCAGAATGACTGGCTAAAGACAACCCAGACACTAATCCCA